>PUFA01000004.1:262500-557500 GCA_003508835.1 Eonycteris spelaea | reverse complement strand
TAGAGCAATTATTCCTTTTTGATCATTTATCTATATTTGTGTCTTTTTGTATCTCTCTGGAGTCTAAAAAAGCTATTAGGCTCTGCTCATTGCAACTTTATGTATCTTTATATGTTGTACGCTCAATCTGAACTACTCAAAGATTTAAATATTGGAATAATGTAGAACGAACCGCAGGGTGAAAAGTCTGTGAGGAAGTCGTCTTCCCTTCCCCATGAGTCCCCCGGAGCCCAGCGGTGGCTTCGTCTAAGTGTCACCCCCTCATCGATTTCCACAGAATTTGGCCACATAATTTGACCAGAAGAGTATGCTAAGCCAAAACTGTTTTCATTATGTAGTGGGGAAAAAAGTTTATAAATGAAACATACTTTCCTAAGGGAATACGCCGTATTGGACTGTATCCCTAAGGATCTGGGGAAATAATCAAGGGAAAATACACACTGCTTTTGAAATATTCCCACAAAACTCTGCACAATTGTACATTAGCAAGAGCTGTGCGGTTTATTTTGTATGAAAACAAATAACAAAAGCTCATGTAACCTATAGGTGAAATGTGCCCTTCATCCCGCAGTGCTCACTGGCTGGGCTTCCAGAGGAAACAAATAACTTTTTGTGAAACAGTTAATGTTGCCTTTTTTTTTGAAGGAAGGGGTGGGGGGATGTGGCTACATTTTTTTGTAGCCCATATTAGGCATTGCACATTTTCAGGGCCATGGGATTATACTGGCTAAATGCAGCCGGATTTATTGCCTCTGCTTTTAAAAAGAAGTATATTTACAATATATGTGAAAGAATCTCTAATAGGTTCACAGTTTCAGAGAGGGAAGCACAAAGGGCTTATGTTGAGATAGCCGAATGAGGAAATTCACATGTTATCACTGTAATTTATGAAAACAGAAACTCAGATTATTTACTTCAAAGTTTGTTTTAATGTATTTAGAATTCGAGTGGAGCCAGCTGTTGTTTTTTTTTTTTAACTTCTAAAGATCGTGTTGTCGTAACCCTGCTCAAAAGGGTGATTGTCCTTTATTTCTTTAAACAACTTAAGAGGTATTAATTACAGGAGGAAGGGGAACACTGCCAGGGTCTCTTCTGCCTTATGAGTCACACTAACAAGCTCTGGGACCACACATGGATCCTTGAAGAACCCGGGGCACACACACGTGCCCCCACAGAGCCAGGAGTCTGCAAATACACCCCCAAACTCATCGCCACCGTCGTCACCATCATCACGATCATCATCGCCATCATCACCGCCATCACCGCCATCATCACCATCATCATCACCATCATCATCACGCGCCATCACCACCATCATCACCACCATCATCATCATCATCACCATCATCACGATTATCATCACACATCACCACCATCATCACCACCATCATCACCATCATCACCATCATTATCATCACCGCCATCACCACCATCACCACCATCATCAAATCACCACATCACACCACATCATCCACCATCACCACCATCATCACCACCATCATCACCAATCATACCATCACCCAAGTCCAACCATGACACCATCATCACACCACCATCACCACCATCAACCACCATCATCACCACCATCACCAAATCATCATCACCATCACCACCATCATCATCACCATCATCCACCACCATCACCACCATCATCACCATCATCACCATCATCACATCCATCATCCATCATCACCGCCATCACACCATCATCACCAACCATCACCACCATCATCATCACCATCATCACCGTCATCACCATCATCATCGCCGCCATCACCACCATCACACATCATCAACACCACCATCACCACCATCACCACCATCATCACGATTATCACCATCACCACCATCATCATCACCATCATCACCATCATCACCACCATCACCACCATCATCACCACCATTATCACCACCATCACGATTATCATCACCATCACCACCATCATCATCACCATCATCACCGTCATCACCATCATCACCACCGCCATCACCACCATCACCACCATCATCATCACCATCATTACCATCATCACCATCATCATCACCGCCATCACCACCATCACCACCATCATCAACACCACCATCACCACCATCATCACCATCATCACAATTATCATCACGATCACCACCATCATATCATCACTAACAAAATAATCTCTTGGAACTTGAACACCAACAACAATACACACAGTGGAGAGTTGGGAAGTGTCAACAGGTAAAGCACAGGAGACTGGAGCAGTTCCATCCTATTCCATCATTCCATGTTCCAAATGTAAACTATCTCCTAAGCTGCAGTGAAAGGTTCTGCATTTACAGCTTTGTACATGCGTCGAATTATCTTTGTGCAAATTTTATATTTTGAGACATATTGTTGAACTCTCCTCTGAAAGCTTGTATCGATTTATATTCCTACCAGAAGTTTATAAGTATAATTGTATCTATTCCCCTCCTAGCACTAAATATCGTTACTATATTTAATCGTGGCCATGCACACAGGTGAAAATGTGTCAGTGATGCTGGAGTTTGCATTTCTGCCCTGGAAGTTAAGAGGCTTTGGGTTAGACTCCCTCCTTAGACCTATCCAAGTTCTTACCAGTCATATGCTTTGGTCAAAGGACAGAGCTATCTGTGCCTCGACTTCCAATTATGAAATTAGGAACAATAACAAAATTTGTTCCACATAGGGTTGTTACAAAATGGGGTTTATCCCATGAATGCAAGGTTGGTTTAACCTTGGAAAATCATTGTAGTTCACTAGACAAACAAACTAAAAGGGAAAACCATGAGACCTTCTCAAGAATCACTTAACAAGATTCAACATCCATCATCGATAAAAGCTCTCAGCAAAGTAGGAATAGAAGAGAACTTTCTAAACCTGAAAAAGGGCATCTGTGGAAAGTCCGCAGCTGGACACCGTACTTTGCGGGGAAGGGCTGCTCTCACCACTGCCCCTCAGCACCCTGCTAGAGGTTCAGCTGGGCAGCAGGCAAGGCAAAACTAAGTAGGAAAAAGGCTTCCGAAAGGGAAGAAACAAAACTGTCCGTTTACATGAGCTCCTGCTGAGGAAATCTGGTACATTCCACCGAAAACCCCCAAAATTATTAAGCGAATTTCATAAGGCTGAGGATACATAATCAATTGCGTTTCCATACACTAGTAACAATCAGAATTTGAAATAAAAACGATAGCATCATTTACGATGGCAACAAAATATATGAAATACTTAGGGATAAATCTGAAAAAATACGTGCAACATTCGTATCCCTGAAAACCGCAACAAAATGTTGCTGAGAAAAACTAAGAAAGACCCAAACAAACGTAGAAACAGTGTGTCCATGGGCGTGAAGACTCGATTTTTTTAAATATATTGATTGGCTCCAAAATGAACTACGAATTCCACATAAACTCAAACAAAATTCTCCTAGGTTTTTTTTGTGGGAACAAACACGCTAATGCTAAAATTTATATGCAAATGAAATAGACCTAGAATAGCTAAAACAAGTTTGGGGAATAACAGGATTGGAGCTGACTGGTTCCGAGCTTTATTCTACAGCCGTCGCAGCCCAGTGTCGCGCGGACGTAAGGACTAACGTGTAGATTGATGGCGCAGTGTCTGGAAACACAGCCATGCACATGCTGACAATTAATTCACACAAATGGGCAATGACGACTCAATGCAGGAAGAATATCCACATGCGCTACATACCAAGATTCACTCAAAGTGGAGGAAAAGCCCAAATGTAAAAACGAAAACCATAGACATCTGGAATAAAACATAGGAGCAAATTTTGAGGGCCTTGAGTTATACAAAGATGTTCTACAGACCACACAAAACGTAGGATCCATAAAAAGAAACTGATAAAATACAGTTGACCAAAATTAAAAGCTTTGCTAAGGAAACTGTTAAGCAAATGAAAGTACAAGGCATTGACTGGAAGAATTTCTCATACCTTATAAAGATCTTTATCCAGAAGTACCTGGGAAATATAAAGAATCTCAAAATTTAGTGATAAGGAAAAACGAACTCAATTTTAAAACTAGACCCAAATTTGAAGAGCTACTTCTTCAAAGATATTTCTGAACAATAAACATGTGAAAAAATGCTCCCCACAATTAATCGTTAGAGAAATAAAAACTAAGATCACAATAATGCTCTACCACATGCATATTGCATGTTTAAAATTTAAAAAAAACAAACAAACAAAACACAAAAACTGACCATACCAGGTCTAGATTCTGGAGGAGCTGAAACTCTCACACACTGACGCTGGGCATGGAAAATGTGACAAGCATCTCGCACGACAACTCGGCAGCTTCTTCAAAGGCACACCTGCCATATGTCCCAGGCGCTCCACTCCTAAGTATTTACCCGAAAGGAGCCCGTCTTTATAAAACTTGTGCACAAACGTTCACAACGGCTATTTTATAACAGTTTAAAAACTCAAAATTTCCATCTTCAGGCGAGTGGTTATATCGTGACATATCCATTCAATGACATCCTATTCAGCGTCAAAAACAAATAAACCACTTTTAAAAGAAAAGAACGGATTATGGTACACACACAGCATGGAGGAATCGCAAAGCAGTTAACGCTGAGTAGCAGCAGCCAAAGACGAGGGTACGTATGGTGCATTTCACGAACGTGAAATTTGTCACATGCGAACTGATACAGAGTGACAAAAAGCGGATGAGTGGTTTCTTGGGCTGGAGGGATGAATCACAAAAGGGACGTTTTGAAGGGCGATGCCTTCGGGGTAATAGAGCATCGTTTTTTCCCTTCGTCTTTGTTCTGGCATAAATATGTCAAAGCGCGTCAGATGTTATACTTTAAATATATGCCATTACTGTATGCCATTTACACCCAATTAAAAATTTAACCCAGAATAGCGACGGAGGACAGCAGGCTCTCAACAAACGTTAGCCGCCACTGTTGTCGTTTGTTCCTGAGAGGAATTGCCTGATCTGACAATATGCTGCCCATTTAACCTGTTTTAAGAATGAAGGGAATTAAGGGATCACAGTTTTAAATTCCCCCCACCCCTGGCCATTCCCCCATGTTCCCACTTTGCCTTGATGCGGGAGATGAGTTTAGACACATGCCGGGCTTTCCTGAGATGCTTATGGCTTTCGAGTCGTATTTTTAAAGGGAGAAAACATTCTGTCTTGTCTATTTTTTCAGGTATATCAAAGTATGATTTGATATATTAAAGTTACCCCTTCTAACTGTACCGTTGGATGGGTTCAGGCAGTTCTAGAGAGTCCTGCAACATTTCCATCAACTCAGAAAGTTCCCCGTCCCTCTTTGCAGTCACAGCCTCCTCATCCCTGGTCCCGGCAAACACTCATCCGACAACGTTTCTTTCCTAGAATGTCATGTCAATGATTTCACGTCAGCAGTTACCCAACGCTCACGCTTCCCTTTGTACCTGGCTTCTTTCGCTTACCATAGATTTCTGAGATTCGCCGGTGCCGCCGTATGCCTCGGCATTTCACTGCTGCGTAGCATTCCTTGGGTGGACATACCAGAAATGTGTTGATCTGCTCACCTCTTGATGAACGTTTGGTTGTTTCCAGTGGAGTGTGTGTGTGTGTGTGTGTGTACGTGTGTGTACGTGTGCACTATTATAAATAACGCTGTTAATGAACATCTGTGTACAAGTCATTTGTGTGAATGTTTTCATTTTCTTGGATAAATATCTGGGAGTGGAATTATTAGGTTGTTTGACTTGATAAGACAGCGCTGAGCTGTCTTCCGAAGCAGCTGCACCGTTTCTAACCTCACCAGTGACACCTGAGTGTCCAGCACCTCCGCATCTGTGTCAACACTTGGTATTGGCTTTTAAAATTTTAGCCATTTCAGTGGGTGGATGGTGATTCTGTCTTCTCTCTCGGCAGAATTTATTTATGATTAAAATGTCTCATTCAATATTGGCTTTTTTCCCCTAAGACCAGGATTTCATTCCTAAAATTACCTTTATCCAGTATTCAAATGGGCCAAGGCTTCCCAAAAGATCATGATTACAAAGTAATAACATGCCTGTCACGCACTTGTCATATTTTTAATGAAAGATTCAGAATATAAATTGGACTTTTAAAATAAACCATGATGACTTGCTTTTAGCTAAGAAGGCAAATAAGGCATTAATCATTAAATTCAGGCATTTTATATGATAGGTTTTCACTCAGTAATACCAAAATAAAGACAAGGGAGAAAACATTGTTTAGAATTAAAAGTGTAATCGCCGTGTGGTATGTGCTGTTAAACTCAAATCCACGGTCAAGTCAGAAAGGAACACAGATGAGGAGATGCTGTGACTGGGTCAGAGGCCAGCACAGAATCACAGGGACCCCTCGGACCCCAGCCCACGGGAACCAGGCTTCCCAGGCCCCCGCCTGCATGTGGGCGGTGGGGTGGGGCAATGCAGAGCCGGACCTGCCTCGTGTTTGTTATGGATAGCCCGTCACATTGTTGACATTATAGAGAACGTCTAGGAAATTATCTGCATAAGATCCAATTATTTGCATAATCCAGCACACGGATTTAGGGCCATAATCTCAGTCCAAACTCACCTGCACATCCATCTTTCCTGAGATTCTTAGAATTCTCACTTGCACGGCTCTGGAGATGTACGCTGGAGCTAAGTGGCCGAGGGCTCAGAACAAAGAAACAAACCGTGCGGTGGCCTTTGTTTCTCCAAGAGATGGCAGAAATACTCTACTCCCGGCCCCACACACACAGCATAAACTTCTTGACACTAAAACTAAAAAACCAGGAATGCTTTGTTTTTCCTATAAATGCATGCTTTTATCTGAAGCCACACATAAACAATATGCTTTTCTTGTCTGTTTTACACACTAAAAAATATATATAATGCCAGACAGTCATTCCTTTTTGCTATTGTCTTAAGAATGGTCGACTTCCCAGAATTTAAAAGTATGCCAGGTTCTTGTTGCTTGAAGACTTAGGGTCATGGCGAGGGGGATAAATCCTTCTAATTTCCTCCTTTCGCTTGCACCATTTCTTCATTTTATATAATCAGCAAATATATATATATATCAGTAGCAGAGTCTTTGGCATCAATTAGCACAATGTGTCTGGCTACGTACTTTATAAGTCATCCAAAAACACCTGGGTAGAATGCCGTCGCCTCAAAGACTAACTTACCAAGCAGAATCAACACACAGGCATTGTTTGCAGAAACGGGGGGGGGGGGGGGAATTTCCAGATCTTGCCTTTTCCCAGTGAGGTCCCCTATTAATATATACCTGGGCACATTTTTATCAGAGGAACTAATAAGACGATAGTGAGGAAGCAAAGTTAGCTATTAGATAACCACTCTCCTGCCAAGAGCCATAATCTGACACAGATTGAGCTGGGCGGAGTAGTCCATTAATGGTTCACGGCTCATGCAATAATGACCTGCTAACCTGACGCTGTGTCGCTCTCACGTTTTGCGGTCCCCTGGGATGCTGCTGTCACTGTGTTATCTATTGCCTGCTTCCCTATCAAAGGGAAAAGCAGAGCTGAAATGTATGTACGCATCCACCTCTGTAGTTCATTGCACACCAGCCCCGGCGAGTGGAGGAACAATAGATTTATAAGTTTATCCTACATTAAGCCAAACATGCCTGACTGCACTGTAAATTACTAAATAATAACCAGGTGGGGTAAGATCCTGACTTGGACAGAAGATAAAAATCTATCAACCTGTAACATACAATAACCATAAATGTGCTATGTCGTTGATGGCTCAGGTAAACCATCCGCCACCAGGACCCGCGGTTTCAGCAGGAAAATCGCAACAAAAACATGCTAAATTTCAAACGTGGCTCCCTCTCCTTTTGTGCTCCCTGTCGGCAGAGGAAAGACCCCCGAGTTAAAACACTCGGGCCCCGGCCGTGCGTGTTCGATTTCTTTGTCTGGAACGGCTGCTTCTGCGACTCCTGTGACCGCTGCCTCGCAGCTTGGGGCCGGTGTCTTCCAGGATGACATGTGGCTGCATCAAGGCCGCGTCGATGCCCAAACTTCACGTTCGATGAGCCTGAAACACTCCACACAGGCCGGAGAAGGTGGAAAACGCAGGAAAGGAGCCACCTTCGGATGACGGACACCTTCCTCTGGAGAAAGATATCTGAAAACTGGGTTAACTCAGCAAAGCCCTGTCCTAAATCCCACACTTCACCGGTTGTCGCAGAAATAAAACCCTGCTGGATCTTCCCTTGCAGCCCCCTCCGCCCCCCCGCACCCCACCCCCGTGAGAGATTCCATGTGTAGGAATCACAGGAAAAAAGAATTCATTTTATTTCAGTGAAAGATTCCAAAATGATCCCATAAATTGTGATTCTAAAACACACAAAGCTAATTAATTCCTTTCGAGGAGATTTTCAATAAGCAAACCAGGTTAAGTTTATATGATTTACAAACAGTGTTTACATTCATGGAGGTGCAACTAATTGCTACACGGTTTGACATCATTACAGGAAAATGCTGGGGGACGCAGACAGTTTAATTAGGGGTGGTTTCAAGTTCACTACATGATTATCATCACAAAGCTCCTCTAAAATGCTATGCGGTACAGTAATGCTGAAAAGTGATTACATTCTGCCCGATGTCTGCCTAAATTTTGAATGAAAACCGATAGTCTGGATGTCTCGAGAAGGTTACGTTCCTTTGGTTGAGATTCCTTCCTGAGTCGCCCTCGCCGGCTTGTCCTCAGGCCCCGTCTCTTCCTGTCCGGCACAGCGGCTCGCCGGGGGTGGCATGCGAGGCGTGTGGATGCATTCCGAGGGCCCTTCCGAGCATTCCCCCGCGGCGCCGAGATCCTCACACAACGCAAGACGTTTCAGGGCGGGTTCCACCAGCCGCGTGGTGCAGGTGCGACACCAGCGGTGTTTATAAATAATTTAGTTCCAAATTGCAACTCACTTTCCATTTCAGTCAATAACAATTGTTTTTGCCAGTTTTAATTTTTAAAGTTTCACTCTGTTAAGTTGCTGTCTTCTGTAATCAGCTCAAGCTGCTAATGACAGTGCTGTCGCTTGAAGCCCGGGGGACGTGGGTGAAGCTGGGACGCGGGGTGTTCAGACGCCAGGTACCTGGGTTTTAATGAGCCCTGTCACCGTGACAGAGAGGCCAGCCTCTGGTGCTTCAGATGTCAAGATGCACGGTTCTTTTTAACAAACATATAACTGAGAACCCAACCCATGGAAGAGTCTAGAATTAATAGGAGTATATCAAATTACAATGTTGCACACCTGCAATTGATATAATGTGATTAGCCAACGTTTCCTCAATACATTCAATTAAAAAAAAAATGTGTACGCCTCTCCTGCCCTAAAGACACTTGTCATTTGGTCCTGGAGAAGAGGCATCTGGGCCGGGATCCTTTCCTTTAAGGCTGAACGCAACACAAGTCCAAACCGCACCGAGACCAGGGTTTAAACTTCAGAAATCTGACGACTGCACGCTTTTTACCGTAGACACATTTCCAAGTGCCGGCTGAAGCAGCCACAAAACACTTTATATTCAACTGTTATCTACTCTAGATTCTGGCAATTCAGTTTCGAAAGACGAATAAATGAAATAAGGGTCCCCAAAGCGGCCGTTTTATAGCGTAAGTAACACCTCAAGGGGGTACCCTGGTTTTCTCAGGAATTTCAAAACACAGACATCAGAGAAAAACAACTTTTCCACAAACCTCAAACTGCCGGTGTCTGGGCTTAAGGAAAGACTCCCGCGCTGCCCGCTCCGCACACGTGGGCACCTGCGACGCGGACAACGCGCGGAGGACGGAGCGTCACCAGGGCGTCTCTGGGGACCCGGGAGCCCCCAGGGCGCCGCCGGGAGGCCGGGCGCTGGAAGGCCGGCTCGGGGCTTAGAGGCGCCGGTCCCCTTCATCAGGAGCGACCGCCCGGTCCCTACCCAGGACCCAGTGACGGACGCCCCGTTGGGTTAATTAACCCGGGCAGGGCACCGAAGCGTCACACCTCAGTTAACAAGCGAATCGGGAAACCCGACACCCGCAGCTCCGAGGGCCCCGCCTCGCAGCCCGTTTCCCCACGCTCGGCGTCACGCGCAGCCTGGTCTAGAAGCTTCCACGTCCCCTCGGCTCCCCGCGACGCGGGCTCTGTCCGCCAGGTCGCTGAGGGTCCCGGGACGTGCGCCCCGGACCAACGGCGAGCTCACCGGCAAGGACGGCGTCTCCACGGCGACGGGTCCAGACAGGTGCTCAGCGCGGACGACCGCGGGGCCCCAGCCGCCCCCGCCGCCCGCGCCGCCCCGCGGTCGGTCGCCGGTGAGCACAAGCGCATCCGCCACCTGCCCGTCACCAGGGGCCTTCGCTTCCTCACCGCGTCTCGGTGAGCTCGGCGCAGTGCAGACAGCGCTCGCGGCCCGGCCCCGCCTCTCGGAACCCACTCACGCCCCTCGCGCTGCAGGCGCCCAACACGTCTCATTCATTCACTCCGTGGAAGGTGAAACACCTGACGCCCGGGCCTGAGCGAAGACGAGTCACGGAGACCGCGCAGGAAGGCCACGCGAGTCCACGGACGTGCACGAGGCGAGACCGCGGCAGGCCGAGTGACCGTCGCAATTCCCCACGACGGACAAGCGCGTCTGCTGCAAAGCCGCGCCTCCTGCCACCCCGACTTACCCACGACGCGGGGAGGCGCCCCTTCACCGGCTGGGCAACCTCCAAGACCTCGCAAGCGCCCGTCCGAGGCTGGGACGGCCCACAAGCTCACTTGGGGTCCGTGCGCCGCGCGGAGCTGTGCGGGCGGTGTGGCCGTGGGAACTCCCGTCACCGAGTCCTTTCCAAGAGTTACGGGTCCATGAGAACTCGGCGGGAACTACAGAGCCACGTCCCCAAGCTGCTCAATTAAAGGAGCGGCTCCTCGTCTAAGCGCTCACAGGGGAGCATACACCCTCCACGGCAAACGAAGCCCACACGGGGAGCAGCAAGGTCGCAGGGGACTGTGTGTCACACACCTTCCGGGTGACCTACAAGTGGCCCGAACCGCAGAGGCCAAATCACAGAGTCCAGCGGTCTGTTGAATCGGGTCCCAAAACCAGCCCCATGGGCCATTGAAAACACACGTGTTCGGCACACTCAACAGGACCGAAGGGCTCCAAGGTCACCTTCCTCCTTTAACTGGAATGGGATGCTGGTCCATCAGCATCGCGACCCACCGGCCGCAGCTGGGACTGTCTGAATCCTAGGAACGGTGGAGACATAGATTAGGTAGGAAGCTTGTGACTGCAGGTGACAGAAAACTCCACTCGGACTGGCCGTGCCGACGGGGAAATGCATCTCACGGGGGAATTCCTGCGCTGCCGGCTCGGCCGGGCCCTGATCGATTCAGCAGTGTCATCAGGGCCCAGGCCGCCTCCCACCCTCCCCTCTGCCGCCCTTGGCCGGCGCCTCTCCCGCCGGCCCCGGCTCCCGGCGTCCCAGGCAGGCGGCCTGACAAGCAGGAGGACGGCAAACGCCTTCGAGTTGCTCTGTCAGTGATTCAAACCTCTCGTCTGGGCCCCTCGGTTCTCGTCGGCCAGACTCGATCACATGTCCTTGCCCAAACCAGTCACTAGCAAGGACGACAGAGCAACCGTGGTCGGCTTAGACCGTGCACGGCAAACTGAAATCAAGGAAGTCAGTTGAGTAGGTCCCAACTCGCCTGTTTTCACTGAAACCCGAGTCTAGGTTTAGATGTGAACACGCACACACACACACACGTACACGCACATGCACACGCACATTCCCACAGCCTCGTGTGTAATGAGCTGCGATCGAGTTGCGTTTCTTACTGTGAGTGACGGTCCACGTAGTTTAAGCCACATCGGCTTGGACCAGTCCTGACCCACCCCAGAAAGAAGAGGCAGCCGACCTCTCTGAAGCACGTGGGCGCCTAGGACCAGACACCTGGACGAAACAAGCTTCTATAGGACAGAGGAGTAGGGAGAGGCAACTGGTAGCGACCCCAGGCGGCGAGTGAGGAGAGGGTCTCGTGGCTTTCGGGGAGCTAGCAGGTGTGAGCACAGGGATAGACAAAGGGATTCGTAGCCAGGTGAACATGCACCAGTGTCAACGGGCGGCCTTTGGGCCAGGTAGGTCCTAAGTTGGGGGGGGTGGCGGGGATACGTGTGTGACCCACAGTGTGAAGCATATACTGCCAGGGGCGGGAGACAGGCAAAAGGCGCAGCTGACCTAACTTCAGCAGCACCTGTGAGGGGCTGTACGGTCCGACGGCGTGCCTTACTGATTGATTTCCCATAATGCGCTTTATAACACGGCTGAAGTCATCACGTGGCTTTAACGCCTCGCGACGCCGGGGGCAGACGTGTGGAGGGCTGCCGCCACCAAGATGGCCCCTGCCACAGGACCTGCCCTCCGCTCAACCTGCCGAGGAAATTCGCCGTGAGTGGAGAAGGCGCTTGCTCTGGGTACGTGTCATTCAAACCCTTAAGGATTATTGGCTAATTAGGAGCACAGCGATGTAAATTTGCCTTGTGTCAGGTTTTCAGAAACAGTAAAATAACATAATTAAGCAGTGAACAAAGCCGGCCATTTCAGCCACCCTTCACGGCAAATGCGCGGGCCGGAGAGATGCACGCGTCCGCCCGGAACTCAGACGACCGCGGCCCGCTCGGCAGGGGCCAAATCACAGAGATGCGGCGCGCGTCCGATCGAAATGCATTCCTACTGCTTGTGTGAAGGTTTTCGTGAAAGAAATTCCATTAGGTAATTACATAATTCATTTAAAGGAAACAGGACTTGCTTTTTTTGAGAAAAAAAAAAAAAAAACAACCGAATTGCGTTTAAGCAAACAAAGTAAAAAGCCAAATAATAACTTCCTAGAACCGGAAACCCTAATCAAATTAGAAAATAAAATTGTAGTTGGCATTTCCCAGCGTCGACTTCTCTCTGGACTTGCGGCTACGTGCGCACAATTACACATGCGAATGTGGAGCTTCAGCTGAAACCGTCTCCTCCGAACGGCCCAGTTCACCCCGATTCCGAGAACGGAATGCCGCAAACGGGGGACACCGAGCTCTTACTCTTTGCTGCTAAGGACGCGCCTCCTTTGTGCCCAGACGCCTGTGAGGAGGCGGTTGTGAGCTCCAGCTCCCTCCGAGAGCCCTGGGAGAGGTTCCGAGTCCACCCAGAACCTCCGCGCCCACCCTGCTCGCCTGCGGGACCGGAAGGGCTGTCCGGTCCGGCCCCGGAAGTCGGGTACAAGGGCGTCCAATGAGCTTCCCGCCACCTGCGGGCACGACACGCCCCTGCGGCCAGCTGTCCTGGCGCCGGCGCCGAGGGCTCCAAAACCCCCCTGTCCGGTTTTCATTCTGGCTAGTGCTGCAGGGTGAGGGAAGGAGGGACGAAGAAAGGGAACTGAGCTGGGGCGAGGGGAAGGGAGGGAGACTCAGGGTGAAGACACGGGGAGGGGGACCTTGGGAGGTGATGAGACAGGAGGCATTCGGAGAGAAAGTGAGCCAAGCGGAAACGGAGGGCAGAGTTAGCAGGGGGAGGAAGAAGGGACCAAGAATCCTGACGGTTGGCTCAACCACATATGTTAAATAAAATCGTGTTTAAGCCTGGTCTGCCAAAGTCAGTGAAAGCATCAATCAGCCAAGTGGTCAGAAGCGCTCAGAACCCGCTCCTGATAAAATACGGTCCACCGTCGCTTCGCCAGGCGGGCTGAGCCGGAGGAACCCGGCTGCTGCCGCTTCAGTGCTCAAAGGAAGGAAAAAAAAAAAAAAAAAGATCAAGTGCATCTTGATGTCAGCTGTTTCCTTTCTGCTTACAAACGAAGGTGAGGGCCCGAAACTGGCAGGTCCTCAGCAAAAGCCTGTGCTCGAGGCTCGCTCTTGTGCTGATGGCCTGATTTATCACCGCTGTTTTCTATTATAATTCAAGGACCTTCAGGGCCCTTTCGAAGACTAATAAATGATTACAAAGTGCTCCACGGCACCTCGCGCCTCCTTGCCTCTCACATCAAATCCGACAGTGACGCCTTGGGACTGTGTCCTCCAGACCCGGCCCGGAGTCTGCACTTGTCCGCTCGTGGCCCATAAACAGTTCTCTGGTAACACAGTTCCGTGCGTCTCTCGGGTCCGACCCCTTCAGAGAAGCAGTAAAGGGCCTCGCACGAGCGGGCGTGGCACCTCTCCACGTGGGCGGGTCGGTTTTTCCTCGGGATCCGATGACCACGTCTTCGTGGGGCCAGGCTGAGGGTCCCGTTTACGATCCCGAAATGCAAAAGCTCTTTGGTGGAGAAGCATCGCGCAGTGTCCTCCAGAATGAACAACACAGGCGCCGTAGCACCGTCATGGAGGAGTCCAGCGCGAACCTTACCGGATAGATTGTTAAACCCCAAAGCGGGACGCACCATACAGGTAATGCGGACTGAATCCACCACGGTGTGATTTTTAAGAATTCAGACGGACTCTCCATTCTTTGGACCTTTTCTAACAGAAATTTCGCCTTCAACGATATTTGCCATCCTTTGAAAAGCGGATCATATGTTCCCTTGCCTCTGGGTGATCAGAAGTACCAGAGAAACAGACATTAAGTTGGCAAAAGGTGCCATGCATCCACGTCGGTTCAAAGGAAAATAAAACAACCAAGGCCTTCCTCGTGCCAGTTTTTCGGGGTTCCTGACAGTTGTCATGGACTGGGGCCACGTGTCCCTTCCTTCCGTTAGCAAAGCTGTCACATCGCCAGTGCCGAGGTTCTGTCACAGAGAGTTATTGACTTATAAGCATATCTTCCCCTGCCCTGCTAATGACTTCCCCAAACACACCCACTGATCATCTTTTTCATGTGCTTTCCAGATACTACTGGGAGGCCCAGGGGGCCATTTGGGGTCCGTGCTTAGGGATTTGACAGGTCACATTAACGAGACGCGCATCCGTATTTACCTCAGGATTTATTTATTTAGAGGGGAGTGCCGTGGTCGCATGAGCCTTGCCGCGTGAGTGACGGAGGGGACAGGAAGGGGGCCGGCAAGCACCGGGACGCCTCCTGCCGCGCGGCTGGAGCAGCACCGTTTGCGGCCTCTCCTGCAGGGACCGCATCCCTCTGCTCTCATAGTGTCAGGTTGACAAGAGGAGAAAAAAAAATTAACCAAAAGCCAAATCAAATAAATGTGCAACTCATAAATTCTGCAGCTAAAATGTACCCCTGAGGGTGGCGCCGGTGCAGGTGGAAGGCTCGCCCCCTCTGCCCTCGTAAAGGGGATGATAAGTGGAGCTTCTCTCCTCGGCCCCAAGAAGCCCAGGCTGGAGGAGAGCGCAGCCCGCCTGCTGCCCGCTCCCCCACTTAAGGATCCCATGCCTGCCCTTGCTGGGCGAGCAGGCGGGTGGGCTTGGAGCCGCTCTCCTCCGCGGGCTATCAGCATCACTGCCTGCGCGTTGCTAAGCAACGCGTGCCTGGACCGGGCTGGCTGGCCGCAGACCGTCCTCTCAGGGCTTAGCTCTGGGTGCCGCTGCTCCCACATGGTGGGCCGCCGGCAGAGCAGGGGCCGTCAGCGTGAGAAAGGCCTCGCCACAGCGCGCTGGGCCACTTCCTTTTTTAACTCCAAGGCTCAGTCTGTCATTCGGAGCAAAACCTGTTTTAACGAGCGTCATCCTCGCTCCCGAGTTATTGGCCAAAAAACTAGGAGCCCCGCCTGGGGGCATCCATGAGAAAGACTCAGAAAAGAAGGCAGTATTTCACGCCACCCCGACCATCCAGCAGAATGACGTTCTTATCCCACAAAACTCACAAACCCTCCTCTGCAGACCACTATCCCGTGGCAGGCACTGCTGCTCACTGTACCCCACTCCCAAAGTGGGGGTGTGGGCAACAGAGGCCAGGAAGCAGCATGCGCCCCAATTTCACAACTGGTATTATTTACTGAAAGCAGAAAAGAGAAAAAAGCTATCATAGCAATAAAAAATCCAAGCGGTTAACAATTAGCTGATTGTGCTTCTATGAGATTCGCCCAGAGTCCAACCTGGTTAATAGGTTCGTGAAGATGCAACAATGGTATGTTTGCCAAGCCTTGCATCACGAAGGAAAGGGGCAACCCGACTTTTTAAACAGCCACGAAAAAAGCCAGTCGGAAGTGCGAGTGGAGCTTTTTTGTCTCAGATGGCCAAAAAATATTAATATACGTTTGCTCGGCATTATAATTTGCAGGGACATTTCATACAAGGCGTTTGTAAACTAATCTCGGTAAGCAAATATGTATTTTTTTCGATGTGAGACATTTAAATATATTTCCACTAACTGCAAAGATGGCATTTGAGCCACTTTTTTGAAGTAAAACTATAGTCCCAACACCATAATATTCCCCCATTAAGTAGAGCTATGAACTCCATACATCTGTTTGCCTCTTCGAACTTGCCTATGTTGAGTTGCTTTCCATCAGCAAATGTTTTCAACTTAAAAACTCCTTATTTTTAAAACACACCGTCCAGAGAATGGCCGCGGAAGTCCCAGCATGCCTGTGCCGAATCGCTGTTTTTAACGGAGCTCTCCTACAGCAACGGGCAGTGAGTCGTGGCAACAATGACTCAGGTTAGATCAGGGACTGTAATAAAACAAATTCCTAAGCGATGCAATAAGGGACCCGGGAAGGTGACAACAGGTTTTAAGAAACAGAGCATGTTATTATGTTTTTCAAATAAAAACAAATGAGTCACTGTCAGAAAGGCTGCTTGTTAATAATTGTTTGCTATCAACACTCTGTTAAATTAGGATTTTCTCCTTCTGCATGGGTGATGAACGGATTGATTAGCTGTCACTTTTAGGTGCTGAGTGACACCTATCTGAGTTAGAAGGGCCCCTTTTGGCTGTTTTGTTCTGGGGACTGCAGGCATTGTAAAACTCTGTTCTGAGTCTTTTTGGCTTAGTCCCTGAAAATCCGAGCCGGCGTTCTGGAAAACACGCGCAGGAATTGTGCCCTCCGAAAGGAGACACGCTGGGCTCTGCTGGGCCTTGTTCCACGTCGCAAAGAGCAGGTCAGTAAGTCAGCGGAAGGTGGAAGTAAAACGTGTCAGAACCCGTTGCCACCCCCGTCGCGGTGCACAGAACTCCGTGTCAAAAGGTCTCACGCCGTGAGAATTAATCAAAAAAACTCTTAAAATACGCCGTGCGCCCCTTCCGACGGCTAATTTGGCTTCGCGACGGCGAGGCACTAATTTTTTATCTCAATCAGTGCGGTCGGTATTCGTTTCCATCAATCACAGGGGCGGGGACCGGTGAAACTTCACTCTTTTGTGAGAATAAAGCAAAACTTCAGCCAAAAAGAGAAACACTGCTTCACAGCAAGGCACGCCAGCTGCGACAGCGGCGCCCAGAGAGGGAGCAGGAGGGGCCAGCGGGGGCGGGGGGCGAGGGCGGCCGGAGGGCGTGGGGACCCGAGGGCGCGCGCCGCGCAGAAGCGGCGTCCAGCGCATCAGAAGGCCGAGTGCGGCCGGGAGAGCGAGCCCCGCAGAGCGCCGCCCCGCGCCCGGACCAGAGGGACGCACGGGGTGCGTGCGAACGGCCGCTGCGCGCCCAGAGCGGCCGCGGAGACGAGAGGACGCCGGCGTCGTGGGCAGGAAGGCCCGGCGATACCGAGGTGGACTCTGCCTCCTCCAGGAAGCCAGGCGAAGGCCGGCGCTGTGTGGGGGTGGGGGAGGGCTGTGCATAGGGATGAGAGAGGGCAGAGGGCAGAGGGCAGGGTTCGCCCGCCCTGCACTCAGGGTGAGAAGCCCCGGCCACCCCCAGCGGCTTCCCCTGGGCCTAGGCTCGGCCAGAGGCAGTGCATCTGTCACACCTGCCCCTCCTCCAGCTAGCCCCAGCCCCGCCACCATCCTTCCTGATCGGCTGGGGGCCCAGCGACCTTCCACGGCTGTGACTGAGTGTGGGGCCCGGGCTGGAGCCCTCCCACCCCCAGGTCCCCTGCCACCACCTTCTAGAGGTGACAATGGCTTGCTTCATGGCTTCTGTGGAGAAATAGGACGCCGTGACAGCTGGCTTTTTCCAGGTGTCAGGGCCACAAACCATGTGCTGCCTTTGGCAGGCTTCAAGGGCCCGTTGGCTCAGTGACTGCCCTGCAAACAGCCAGCCAGCCACCCAGCTCCCGCCAGCCACGGACAAAACAAACCGCGGACGGTGAAGCCCACGGAAGACACGCGATGCTTAGATCGGGGTAAACAGGCCGAAATCACTCTTCTGGGTGGAAAAGGGGCTGGACCCGCATGGGCGGCCGAGCAGATGCCTGTGTCCCCAGAGTGAGGAACAGGGACGCCGTGCCCAGCGCCTTAGCGCTCTCCACGCTCACGTGGGTTCTCCACAGCCTTGCGGGGCGAGCGCCAACGTCCATTTGAAAACCACGAATGAGACTCAGCAATGCCATGTGACTCGCTGGGCACCGGGCGCTGAGGGGCAGCACGAGCCCTGGCTGGACATCTGGCCTCTGACCCCGGGAGCCATCCCATCCCGGGTCATAGCCAGCGGCTCAGACCTCGAGTCCTGTTGGGGCTTCGAGAGACAGAGGGAAGCCCTCGTAAGGAAGAGGTGGAGTCGCCAGTGACGCCGAAATGCGAGATGCCCAGAGATGCCCAGGTAAGCACTCGTCATGGCCGAGGCACGGACGAGTCCGAGCGTGAGCGTCCCACACGCCGGTCTGTGGGAGAGTCTCAGCACGCGGGCCCTGCCTTGCGCACCTGTGCGGCACAGGTAACTGGGTGCTCAGCGTTTTATCTGGCGTCTCTCATGAAAATAGACATTCGCTCCTCCAACCTTTCTTCCAGCCCAGGGGACCAAGCCCTGGGGACAGGTGAAAAATACCCAGTGACCCTCCCTTCCCGGAGGCCAGGCACTGCAGGCATTGCATCTCTCCCCCACTGTCTCATCGCCTCCTCCCTACAGAGCCAAGGCGACACTGTCCCCACCCCGTGGACAAAGGAAAATGTCGCTGAGCTTGAAGAGACAGGAAAATTGGTGACAGAGCCAGGCCGCATGCGTGCGCCCAGAGCCATCTGTTTAAAATGAGAAAGTGTGCCCCGACTGACGTTCAGCCCTCAGACCAACACAACTTAACCCCACGCGAAGGGCCCCGGCTGCCACTCCCTCCTGATGCTCAGAGTCCGACAGCGTGAAGATGGGTCCCGTCTGCGTGGAGTCGGCCTCCCCGGCGGGCGCCTTGTCCGGGAAGCAGGAAGCATTATTGAGGCAAATGGCACGCCGAGGTCACATCCAGACCATGGACCCAAAACTCATCCGAAGGCCCAAAAGCTTGGAATAGAGATAATTCCAAAAAAAAAAAAAAAAAAGTTTTTTAATGAGATAGAGTCATTATCTTCATTTCCACGTTCCAAATCTATTAATTTCGCCTCTGAAGTAATCTTTGTCCGGTGTGCATAACTGTATGCAAACTCCTGCAGTCGGAGTTTTACTTCCTTAAAAGGCAAAGATAATGTGGGCTGGGTATTCTTTCCCTACACATAATTCGTTTAAGTCAGAAACGTTCTCAAATGGCTTCTTTTCGCACCGCTCCACAAGTCGGTGCACACCGTGATCCAAGAAGATATAAATTACCACTGGGAGAAGGGGCAGGGCCGCTGCCTCCCACGACACAAACACAGGTTTCATTTTCCTGAGACTTTTATTTTGCTGCTAATAAAACTGGGTGGTTAAACCTCCATGGTAGAGGATGAATATAATGCCAGAGTTAAGCTTTAACACTGGCAAAAACTCTATTAAAATGCTGCCCCAGAGACTGTAAATTTGAATTCTGGCGCTGCTTGCTGGTCAGGTCGGGCCTGAAAAGTAAGGAGAGGAAGTTCCCGAGTCTCGCTGAACGGGCCACACAGAAGGATTCTTTTTTCCTCTGGACGAATTTCCTGATGGAGAAGAAGCGTACAAGGCGCGTGGAAGGCGCAGAATCCCGAGCTGACTTGTGAGAAGGAGATGTCAGCTGCAGAGACGCGGAGCGGGTGTCTGGTGCTGCCCCTGCGCTCCGCCCCGGACGGCTGGGCCGCGACAGGCGAGGGCAGACAGGGGACAGTCTGTGGTCTGGATGGAAACCCCCTTCCCTGGAGGAGCCGCCGCAGGAGATGCACACAAGAGCGCAGTCCCGTCCGGGCAGAAACCGGTGGCGTCCGGCCCGGACTGAGCCTCGGGGGTGGCGCACCTGCCGCCAAACCAGCTCAGCCTGAGGCACCGCGGCCACTAGCCACCTGAGCCAGTCTTGTCCCCGCAATGCAGATGACAGGCAGACACGGTTGGGAGGGTCACGACTTCAGAAAGTACACCTTTCTCCGGGTGCTTAGGGAACCTAGACACGCCAAAGGGAAGGGAGCCCGCGGAAGTGGCACGTGGTTTCAGCTCGGTGCTGGCGGAACTCGCTTATCATTAACGCCAGAAATTCCCTTTAGAAGTGGACTACGGAGAACGGGCCAGCGACTTACGTGTGTCAGTAACGATGAGTTAGCAACTTTACTTGGAAAAATCGCATTTGTCCTACCAGCAACATGCCGAGAATTCAAAGGCTAAACAAAAAGAAATTTTAATAGACGAGGCTTGTGTTTTATAGTGCGTAGCCGACAGGGTGAAAACTTAGTAAAAACCTGTTAGAAACGATGAAAACCCTAAAGCGACACTGGAACAGACTGGGGCACCAATGGCCTACCTACGAGCGAGGGCGCGTGGGAAGTCAGGTGATACCTGGCAGGCAGCCAGGTCGCCCGGCCTCTCCCCGGCTTCCGGGAAGACACCAGCACCGAGCTCGCAGAACGACCACGCTGTAGGGCGTCCCACCACAATCAGTGCACTTAGCAAAGACGTGTTTAAGAAGAGAATATCTGAGGATTAGGAGCAAATGAAATGGAGGATAAGCTAACAAATCTATCAGAAATAAGATCAACAACTTAAAATTTAAGCCAATCTTGAGCAGATATTTGAACTTGGATATGCAGAAAAAACACACGGGTCCCTGGGGCTCACCGGTACACTCAGAGGATCAGCAGCCCTATAGACAGTTAAATCACGCAGAAAGCCGGGAATTCATCAAACATGAATTTCAAAGTGGATTCTGGCCTCCAGGAAAAAATGGAAGCGTGCCCGTTAATGTACACAGAAATAAGTATTGTCTGCAAGCTCTTCACACTGTTTATTTATTGGACCAAAGTGGCCAAAGGTTTTTAACTCATGAAGAGTGGGACAAAGAACCCTCTGCCCTTGATGGAAGTAACCGGGATCCAAGTTGCGCACAACTGTCCACAGACCCCGAAACGTGGTGGTCGCCCCGAGAGCGGCAGCTCAGAGACCATCTGCCCGACTCGTATCTCTCAGTGCATTGCTCACGACCAACTCCAGCTTGAAAATGTCGACGTTAAGGCAGATTTCACACCTGGAAGAAAGTCGCACGAACCCATCAAACATTGTGAACGAGAATGATAAAAGCCCTGCTGGATTCACTCAAGCAGGTGGGTGGGATGGCTCGAGCGAACACCGAAGGGTGGAATAGACTTGAGAAATGTCGACAGTATTTAGTTCGTAACCTCAATGTTTATTGTATTGATCAAAAGAGATGTTACCTTCATCTAGTGTTGACAGATAATTTATCACGAATGTTTTAAATAAGAGAATATATCATAACTAAGGTGGCTTGGGAAATCAGTCACTGGCCTTTGGGCTGCCCCCCCTCCAAGGAGCGAGGTGGGACAGCATCTGTGAGACCACCAGACCCCAACCCAGAGGGACCGACAGCAGAGAGGCTGGAGCGAGGGTGCCCCCACCTCCACCCCGCCCGAGGCAAGTTAGCATCCGACAGAATGAGACTCTTCTTTCTGAAGACAGCCCCCCGGTCCGGATGTGCTCAGTACTTGGAAGTGTGTCCCCAAGAACCCTCAGCTCCCACATACGTGGTCCCCTGTCAGGGTCAATTACTCTTTTCTCTTTCACGTAGCAATTTCTATTGATTTCTATAAACTGGATCTCTCTAATTGAACATTATCATTTTCTCTCTAATCCCACAGCTACTGCCCAGTAGCTGACTGGCCACAAGACCCAGGGGTCTCAGACACGCGCACCCTGCGCCGCTCACACCTGATGGCACCCAGCGGGGGGAGGCAGCTGCCTCAATATCAAAATTCACACCGCCTGCTTCTCACGGCGATTGTGCAGCCTCCCTGTGTGTCCTTATAATGTCACCTTCCTACATGCAAATGAGTGAGAAGAGAAGGTCACCTCCGGGGGCCTCTCCTTCCTCCTGCATGCGAGACAGAGTGACTGGGCACCATGTTCTGGAATGTTCCTGCTGGCCCGGGAGTCCTGGAAATCGTGCATTTTTAATGTTCACATCCGTCTCCCTTGGCACACGACTGTACAAGGCAGTGTCCCCTTTTGCGAAGATGGGGACACGCAGAATGTCAGATGTCCATTCGTCACCAGGACGTGCTAGGAGGACCGTCGGCCGGGAAGACGTTGGCCGTGCCGTGCCCGTGGACAGCTGCTGCAGGTGCTGCCTCGCTCAGGTCCGCGTCAGGCACCTGGGCTGCACCTGCCCGAGCCACAGACCTCGGCCTGTCCCTCAGTGGCCAGCCACACTTTGCAAGCCTGCCTTCTCATCAACAGGACCCCACGCAGGCGCCCTTGGCCAAGAGGGGCGTCCGGAAAGTCAGCTTGCTGCCCCCCTCGTGGGGCCACCTCACACCCAGAAGGTGCCCAGGAGACCTTGTGAAGCCATGGCCCCTCCCCCGCCCCGCCACAGCAGGACCAAAAGGTGTGTTATGCTTGGGTCTGCGCGCCCCTCGCAGGCCAGCATTGACCGAGCCGTCCGGTGTTGCCGAGGAAGCTGAGCAAGGTGGCGGGGGCGGGCCTGCCCGTGAGCCTGCACAGCCTCCATCACGGGGTGGGCCGCGGCGGGCTCTCCGGGGGCCTCGCTCCTTGGTACATAGGCGGCCACCTCTCGCTATGTCCTGGTGTGGTCCTTCCTGTGTGTGTGTCCGCACCCTGCTCACCTCTTCTCGCAAGGACGCCAGTCACACTGGACCAGGGCCCACCCAGTGACCTCGTCCACCTCGACCGTCCCTCTCCGGGCCGTGTCTCCAACGCAGTCACACTCTGAGGTCCTGGCAGGACTTGAGCGTGTGAATTTGCGGACATGCGGTCCAGCCCATCCCCGGCGGACCTGGCTTCCGGCACGCATCCGAGGAGGCCGTTTGTGTGGGGAGGGTTCATCGCCAACCTGGCTTCTCTCCACTGGAAGCTGTGTCTTCCCATAGAACAAGTGATAATGCCACAGCCACGAGGGGAGTTGGAGGGAACTCCACCCACAATGAACACGGAGCCCGGTGTGGCCTCCTTCACGGCAGGAAGACCTTGCACGGGCGCCTCCCCCGCTCCTGCTTGCTGCGGACGGCAGGCCAGGGAGGCATCGGTCAGTGGACGCAGGTTCATTTATGAGGTGGTGGGATGCAGAGTTGCCCAAGGTCGCGCAGCTAATTACGGCCCAAGTCTGGCGACGCCAGGAGCACGCCCCTCCTGCTCCCCGTGCGGCCCGGGCGCCCGGGGCGCCTTCCCAGCAGCTCCGTCGAGGCAGAGCCCATTCGTCATCCGCAAAACTTATGACCCCGACCTTCCCACGAGGAGATCGTATCGCAATAGAAAACACACAGCGTGCAGGTGGCTAACGTGATTTATTAAATTTTCTCAATTGCGTGTATTAGGAAGTTCCTCCCCACAGGAAAATTTTCTAAATATTGAAAACATATGTACATAGGACTAAGCTCGGGGAAAAAAAAAAAAAAGAGGTTTATTGTAATACATCACACATAATAAATGTTTTTTTAACCGAGTCTGCGTGAACTTTCCACATTAATCAGAAGTGAAGGCTGCGTGGTTCTGCGTGATTAACCAGGAAGTCATATTACAAGTGACAAATACACAGACAATACAGTGAAGCAAGAGAACATCGACCTTACGTGCGCATTAATAATGCTTTTGATGGCCGCAGTGCAATTATTACTCTGTTAATTGAAGGGTCAAGTTTCCCAAAGATGAATAATTAGCCTTCCAGGGGCCTGTTCATCGGAGGTTTAAGAAATGCTGCAACGGGCCCCCGAGTGTCCCTCCGGTCAGAGCCTCGGCCTGGAGTTCCTGCCGACCTCGCAAAGCTGTGGACTCGAGAGGAAGAAGCGTCTTCCGTGTCGGGAGACGTTTAGGCCGTTCTCTGGAAAGGACGTGCTTGGGCCTCACGACGAAGACCGGAGCCCTGCCTTCGAGGACGGGGGGCCGTCTCAACCGCGTTCCACAGGGGGCAGCCCGGGGTCCCGTGCACCTCCGGGCGCAGCTCCCAGGTTCCCCAGCGCGGTGCCTCGGACACGACAATCTGTGTCCTGCTCGGTGCTGCTTTGGCGAGTGAGCTCCAGTGCGGCCCAAATAAACTCGGAACGTGCGGTTCCCACAGCGCTGTCTCCGCCTCAGCCCAGGCCATTTGTGCCCTTCCGGGCAGATGCACTGGGCTGGGGGTGGGGTGCCTGCACCCGCCAGTCCCCGAGCCCCAGCCTGGGCCCCTCCTCCTGCCAGCGCCACCTCCTCAGCCCTCATCCTTCCCTCGAAGCCCCTCCGCACCCAGCAGCATGCGGCTGGCCAGTGCCTCAGGTGGTCCCCGCGGGCCGTGGGCATGGCCTCCCCTTCCTCGTACCCCGCGCAGGGAGCTGCTCATGCCGCTCTGTCCTCCACCCCCGGGAGGCGTGGGGACACGCCTGCTGAGCTGGCGAAGGGGGTGGGGCATGAGATGCTCTGTGCTCCCCCCAGGGCTGCGGCGCCCCGAGCTCCGGCTGGGGGCGGGGCAAGCCAAGGCCTCAGCTCGGGAAGGCGCCCCCCTCGCCCCCCATGGAGAGCGGGTCGCCCTCCTTAATGACCCAAAGATCGCTTGGGACTTCAAGACAGCACAGAATTGGAAGGGACCTGAACGCCCCACCAGGGGGGCTGGTGTCATGGTTACCGCGCTCGGTAACACACCTCCGAACCGTGGCCTAGTGAGCATGGAGCCGAGAGGGGATGAGGGGCATGCAGGGGACAGATCAAGGCGCAGAAAGGTCACCGGTGGTCTGACCGG
Organism: Eonycteris spelaea; assembly: GCA_003508835.1. Taxonomy (NCBI): domain Eukaryota; kingdom Metazoa; phylum Chordata; class Mammalia; order Chiroptera; family Pteropodidae; genus Eonycteris; species Eonycteris spelaea. The sequence goes on along the minus strand of PUFA01000004.1, from coordinate 532,405 downwards.
GTGGTGGGACCACCGCGATTTCGGCTTTTCTGTCCGTTCCGACTTTTCCAGAGTGCGTGCCCCGTGCGGGAGGCGCTGCCCCCGGGATCCGCCCTTGGACGTGTCTCTCCGGGAGTCACCACAGGGACGCAAGGAGCACGCGTGTGCGCTCTGGGCCAGAGTGCCCACGGCGGCCAAGGACCCAGAGGCGAGGACCGGCCAGGAGCATCCCCTGGCCTCCCGCCCGGTTTGGGACAGCCGCCCCGGGCAAGCGACCCACAGCGCACTCGGACCAGGACAGGAAACGCACAGGTGCCCCGCCCCCGCCTCCTTCCCCACCGCGTCCTCCTCCGCCACGGTACTCAGCCTGGAGCCCCGCCCGAGCCTGAGGTCACACCGGGAGGAACAGAGCTGCCCCCCCACCGTCACCACTGTCCCTCCCCGTCCACGCTCACCGAAGGCCGCCCGCCTCGGCCGCAGAGCACCCACTCGCCTCGCACGCGCCTCTCCCGGCACCGTCGCCGTGTGAACAGCAGGGTGGGCGACCCGGAGGTGCAAGTGCCGTTCCCCACGGTGCTCCCCGGGTCCAGCCACCGCCTTCATTCCGCTCCGGTAGAAAGGACCTGCCGCGAATCTTCGCTCGGCCCGTGTAATGCCCACGAACAGGGTCTCGTTCCATGTGGACCAATCTCTGCCTTTTGGGGGGGCCGGCTCCTTTCCAGCCCACTCAGAAAAGCCAGGGGACTCTGCAGAAGGCTTTCTGGGGGAGGTGAGGCCGGGGGGGACCCCGTGGTCCGCAAAGACAGACCCCTCTTGGTGGCACCAAACTCTCCCGTGCCCGTGGGCAGCATCAGACTTCAAGCCGAAACCAAGCCAGAGTCAACGGCCTCCTGACAGCTCTGCGTTTACGTCTGGTTTTCACTCCCTCGGCTTGTCTTTCACTGTGAGCGGGCCCGGCTGCCGCGGGCGGTCAGCGGTCCGTGCTGGAACGCGACCGAACGCTTCGGGTTCAGAACGACACTGCTGTTTAGGACCCAGGAATTTCAGCGCACGTGACTCAGGGCGCGGCGCGGCCTGCGACTCATTTCACCCCTCCACCAAGAGCCGGGCGGAGCTCGTAAACGTGCAGTCTGTCAACGCGAAGTCTGCGCTTCGTTCTTTCCGAGCGGGCAAACCCTGTGTCCCACCAAAGGTTAAATGCTGCTGGGCACACAGTCCAGTGACCACGTCACAGTCTCTCCTTTCCCGTGGCTTCGCGTTACGTATTAATTATTCTGTGTTCCGGCAAAGACTTTAGTTAGGAGTCATAAAGAGCTTCTGGAGAGTAAGTAGCTCCATCCGCATTAAACTGATAGCAAACAGGCGTTTCTATACCACGAAGCCACCCATGTGCAAGCCTTAACTAAGCCTGATCTATTAACCACTAACTAAACTCAGCCCATAAATATTGTTTGGGGATGTTACACGACAGTCAAAATGATTCAGGTTGCCTTTACGTCCTCGAAGAGGAAATAAATTAATTGAAGTTTGGTGGATAGTAAAGGTCGAAACTTGCCTTTGAACGTGAAAATTTCGACCAATATTATCTTAAGCTGCTAACACTGATCATTAAAAATCGTTTCATTCTTTGAAATGACAGTACGAAAGCCAAAAAAAATTAAATATAATGTTTTTAAGGACAAAGGCAAATACATATGCAGCTGATTACAATGAATCTGGTGGAGAAATAGTATAGAGAAAGTAATTCTGCCCGTTAAGATAAAGACTTCTCCCTCCACCGTGGAGTGAACCTGCATTGTCAACGGCGACCCCGCCCCGAGGAACAGCGCGCCACCGGCAGAGGGCTGGCCCTCCGCTCCGCTCAGACCGTGCGCTTTAACCCTACCCCCCCTCCCCCTTCCTCCCCGAGGCCTCTCCCGCCCCCTGGGGCCTCCGGCGCAGGGTGACCCGCTGGCAAATGTGCGTCCACCTTGACTTTCGGATCATGTCGCACATCGCCTTGAGCTGGTGCCACCTGGTTTGCCACCTCTTGTCTGGTGCTGTTACTAGCGCCACAAGCTCTTAGACCCAAACCGCCCCTCAAAGCGCGTGTGCCCAGGGTTGGCGTGCGCGGAGGCGGACGGGGTCCTACTCAGCCTTTTGGATGGGGCACAGTGCGGGGACCACCGGCTCCGGGACTGTGCCCTCCGCGCAGCCGGGTGCCCCTCGCCCGCGCTCGCGGAGCCCCCCGTGCGCCCTCCCGCCCCCCGCTGCACGAGCCCCCACCCCCCCACCCCCGCTGCACGAGCCCCCCGCTGCACGAGCCCCCGCGGCTGGCTTTCCGGCCTCACTGGCGCCCACCGCTCCGCCCCTCACAGAGCGGGCACCCGAGCGAGCAGCACGAGTTCCCCCCCCACCCTCCCCCACCCCCACCTGGCGCTCTGTGGTGAACCAGAGCGTGGCCGGCCTTCCTGCGTTTCCCCAGCAAGTGGCTCCTGTCAGCGTCCAGCGTCAGCAGGTCACCTCCTCGGCTTTGCTTCCTGATGGACGGCTCTTTCTTCACAAAGGTGTCCACCCTGCGACCCTGCCACCTGGGGCTGAAACTGACGGAGGCAGACATCGTCACTCCAAAGGCCGGCCGCAGGCAGGCCAGGTGTGAGGTGCCTGGCCCGAGCCCCACCGGCAGTTGAGGCTCCACGTTGGGTGGGGACAGCCACCCGCTCCTCGCGCCTCAGAACCCAGGCTGAAGGGAAACTGGACAGACCCTGGGGGAGCTGGGAAGGCCCAGAGCTCAGGCAGTGGGTCCCCAGGGATGCGGGACCAGGCCCCTGGGCACGGTGACAGCACAGAGGGGCCTCCTCAGGGTCCCGGCTCCCGCGCTGCCCTGTGCGAATCTTACACCCAGGAGCAGCCCGCCGGTCGCGTCTCTAATGTCCTCAACCTTGTCGCTAACAAGAAATGCTTCGAATGACCAAGTCTCTGCTGCAGGAATCCCAGAGGGAATGTAAGTGTGGGAACCACACTGGGATGGGCCGGGCGGGAAGGGACCTGTCTCTGGAATGCTCCTAAGCCACAGACTGGCCTTAAAGGTACGGGCCACGGTCACATTAGAGGGGGTGCCTCGGCAGAGTCTCTCCACACCCTGAGCCCCCCCAGGATGTGTGCTCGGGGGCCGGGGCTCCCGTCATCGCTCCTTCCCCCTCAGCCAGTGCACTTCCCGGGCCACAGCTGATGGTGCTGCTGTGCGTCCTTCATCCCCTCCTCCCAGGCCACTCACCCCCCCCCCCGAACTCTGCTCCTGCTGGTTCGATCGCCAAGTCACCTGCACACCAGGCCTCGGCCGGAGAGGAAGGGTGCCTTCCTCCGCAGAACCGGGCCTGGGGGGCTGGGAGGGCCCCCCTGACGCACAGCTGCGCATAGAAGATAAGCTTTTATTACTCATTCTACACCTTTTGTGCCGTGTGAATTTTCCATCTAAGATATAAAACCACAAGGAAATTGTCCTACGGTCAAAGCAAAGGTGTCTGCACCTGTTCTCATCAGTCGGTGCAGGAAATTTCATGGCGATGTGCCGAGGTGAGGAGAGAGAGATGATGAATGAGAAGGCAGACAGAAAGATGGCACCTCTGCTCAGGTACGGAGTCAAGACGCGGTGCATTGTACGTCACTGTCCCCTTGGTGTCTGTGAACCGTTCGGGCGGCGACTGAGCCACAGCGGTGCCCGGACCAGAAATCCGAAGGGGCCACGTGTGACACAGGCCTAGTTAGGAGCTCAGGATGAAAGCCAAAAAAAAAAAAAAAAAAAAAAAAAAAAAAAAAAAAAAAAAAGAAAGAAAAAGAAGGAAGTAAAATACGATGGTGGATACATTTGGAAAATGTCAGCTGCCAAGTGTTTACACTTCAGATTTCGTCTCCAGTTGGTTGAAAATGTCCGTGGGTCCCAGAACTCTGGGATGAAACTCCATGTGGTTCCGTTTTTATGGGTGAATCTGAAACCAGGTGGTCCTCAGAAGAGCGTTCCCACAGCCCGTGCCCTCCCGCAGCTTCTCCGAATGCCTCGCGTGCTTTCCCGAGATGAAATTGCAAACATGAATCTCTCCTACGCAGGCGAACTTCCCTGCCCAGTATGCCAATTACAGGCTTGTCGTTCTCCGTTTGCAAACCCCAATTTTTAGCCATAAAAAATGTGCTTATGATACAACTTTTTGAGCTCAAAAGGATCAAGTGTTTTGTTGAATTTTTTTTTGTTATTGTTATTGGGTTTTTTTGTTTTTGTTTTTGGTGTGGGCGGACATTGCAAATGTCTTCTTAACTTTCTTAAGGGAAAAACCATCATACACAAATCGGTGCTGGATTCGATCCTATTTCAGCGATGCCTTGTCGAGTTGTTTCTGAATTTTAAAAACTTGTTCCGCAGTAAGGTCGCCATTTCTGAAATGATGGGCGGAGGGTCGGCTGGAGACGGAGGAGGAGTGCGTGCACGGGGAAGGAAGCGAGGACGTCATGAGATAAGGCAAATAAGGGAATGCGCGGCATCCTGCGTGTTGCTTGAGAATGAGTGCCCTGCCCGTCAGCCTGTCCCTCCCGGCTGAGCGCGTCCCCAGCACCTGTCCTCCAACACCTGGGCACGATGGCATTGGGCAAACACGAGGCTTTGCAACCGGCTCGGGATTATCTGTTGCTAGGAACATTGGGCCGTATTCTTAACATCATTTCAACGGAGCTTTTCCGTGCGGTTTCATACGGCCACGATTCTCCTAGCAGCCGCACGCTCTGACTCTGACACATCTGAAGATAGGCAATCTGCAGGGAAATGTAGAATCAAGAGCCACAAGACCCTGGGTTACAGTTCACGAGAATTTGCAAGTTAAGTCTACGATGACTGAAAACGAGATGTAGATGCAGGGGAAATGTACCCTTCGGCCGCCGCATCTACAAGTAGGTTAATGAAGTCACCGACGTTCTGCAGAAGCAGGTGCAAAACACCGCAGCCAAGTGAACCCTTCTGCGGGGTCACAGGGTTTGTGGCCCGCGTCATCCTCCAAGGGGCAGCTCCCTCTGCCAGGCCTCGGGGGAGCCGGCCACGCGCTCAGCTCGCCCGCAGGAGGCGCGGACAGGCAGACGGGCCCACGCACCCGCCGTGCCCAGGACCCGCCGGGGCCCCTGCTCCCTGGCCCTGTGCTTGGCCCTCTGAGCAGCGATGGGTCGACAGCCTGGGAGTGTGGACTTGAAGAGGTCTCTCCGGAGCTCAGGGAGCAGCGGGCACAGCGCGGGCACCTCCGGAAGGAAGGCAGGTGAAGGCTCGCCCTGGCCAGCACCTGGGATGGGGCCCCGGAGGGGAGCCTGCCACGTCCAGTCCTGGGCTGTCTGCTCCAGTGGGGAGAACACCCGAGACGTTCACCCGCCCGACGAACGTGCCAGAACCTAGAAGCTGAGTTTGGTACACACGGCCCTAGGGCCCAGGCAGTGCTCTGTCCTGTTTTAAATCAAACCGCACAATTTAGCCTCGCACTTTTTCATCCGAGGAGCCTGGAACAAGGCAGGTGCCATGTCCTTTACCAAGCAGCATCCATGCTCTGCCTTCGAGGGGTGCGCCCAAACCACCCCCCGAATGTGTCCGCTGCCACACTCCCCAGCTGAGTCTGCCCCAATTCCTGCTCTCAGGGGTCTCAAACAACCTCCACAGGCCAGGGACATCAAAGCAGAGCTCCCCAAAGTCCTTGCATCCTAAAAGGCGGAGTAGCGTTTGAAGTGTAAAATCGTCAAGACCCAGCAACCCTCTTGCAGACCGGGAAGACAGCAGGATTGCTCTGCTGACATAACCGGCAGCAGGTGAGCGGCAGGTGAGTGGCAGGTGAGCGGCAGGTGAGTGGCAGGTGAGTGGCAGGTGAGTGGCAGGTGAGACGGCCACTGTGGGTCCAGGACACAACAACCCAGGACGTGCGCGGCCCCCAGCGTGCTTGGGGAAGGTCTCTGCTCCTTACAGCCCAATGTGCCTCCACGTGGGTGCCCAGAACCAAACCTTCAGCTCCTAGGGAAGCGAGAACTTGCACGTGACCCCAACGCCAGCCCGTCAGCAGCGGGCCCGACTCCCAGTCCTGACTTCCGGTCCGGCTTTCCTATCGGGCTCATTCTGCTTCTCCTCCTCCCGCCTCCCTGGTCCAGGAACCACCATCCTCCCCCATCCCCCTCCTTCTAGTTAAGGGATAAAAACTCGCCTCACCAACCTCTCATAGGATAGAATGCAGCAAATCACAGGACCTTCCCGAGCCTGCAGCTTCTCACCTATGGAATGAGGACAACGCTGCACCCTGGGATGAGGCACGTGACGCCCCTGGCACAGGACAGGTGCTCAGCAAGTGGCACTAACGAGTCAGTCTTAAAATACCTGAAATCTCCTGGTTGCAGAGAAATGCCTTGACACATCCGCTCCTCATAGGGACAAGTGTCCCTCTTGACCTGCCGGCGATACGACACACTTTCTTTCGGAGTCGTGGCTACTGGGAAGTGGTCCACCAGGAAGCCCGCATCCTCCTCTCTGTGACCTCACGTGGCAGAGTGGACTTCGCGAGTGTGACTAAGGTCAGATCGTGAGTGGGCGGTGATCCCGTCCGACCTGGCTGGGCCTGAAATGCACTCACGAGTGTCCTTCAGGGCGGCCGGCGGGAGATCAGACACAGACAGCGGAGAAGTCCATGCGAAGGCAGAGGCAGCGCTGCCGCACGCCGAGGAATGCCGGCGGCCACCAGAAGCCACAAGAGACGACGTAGGGGGACCTTTGCCGAGGGCCTCCGGGATGCATGTGGCCTCGCCAGCCCCCGGATTTCACCCCACGGGACTGATTTCAGACCGTGTCCCCGGGTGTACAGAGAATGAATTCCCATCGTCTTAAGCCACCCAGTGGGAGGTCCTTGACCGCGGCAGCCACGGGAAGCTCACGCGGATGCCACAGTGTCTGCCAGTGTCTGCGAGCCTAAAGGGTGAGCCGGCGCCCGCAGGCCCTTGCTGAGGGACAGCGCTCTGGCCGGCCCTCGTCCCACCGGCCGGAAGCCCCTGCTTGTCCGGAACAAGCCGAGCCCCCTTCTGAGGCCCAGCACCCGCCATGCGCGGGCCAGAAGCCACAGGCGAGGACGCGCAGAGGGAGAGGGCGGAGCGCGACACCGTGGCCGCTGCTGGCAAGACCAAGAACCTCCTGCCTGGGCTTCTTAAAGCTGAATACAGCGCAAAATGCATTTACCTCGCTAGGAGTTCCCTCCAAGGGCCCTGTGGGGTCGCTACGGGTTCACTCTGCCTCCCCTCGTCCGCGTGACAGAGGTGCGTCCTCGTCAGACGCCCTAGAATGTGGAGAGCGAAGCGCCCGGAGTTCATTAAACGAGGTGGGCCACGCAGCTCACTGCTGGGGGGACCGTGGGCGCCCCGGCCCGAGCCCCACGCGTAGCAAGGCCCGGCGTTGGCGCCCATGTGGGGCGCCAGGAAGCCTCATCACAAATGCGGGCTCCGGCCCCGCATGTCAGGGAGGGGCCTGGGCTTGCATTTCTAGCCCGCTCCCAGGCCCGGCCCAGGCTGCTGGCCCCCAGACCGCGCCTTGCACCCCAGAACGGCCCTGTGTGCCCACAGCACTGACTCACAACGTGTTTGGCAGGTGAGTGGCGTTTTCTCAGAGAAAAACCCGCATCGTGAGACCCACAGGCCAGTGCCGTTGGGGGTCCCCCCGCCAGCGGGCTTGTGCAAACGGGTGCGCGCTCACGCATCTTTTTCCGGAAGCCGTCCAAGGGGTAAGGACGGACGGCATAGGTGCTCACCAGGGGGCCGGGGGCACGGGGCTGAAATCAGACTGTTTTCATGCAGAAAAGACATGATGCTCGAACACGGATGAAACCCAGCCTGGGAGACGGCGCCCGCTGAGTGGACGGCGAGCGGACCCGCTGCCCGCCGCGTCCCCAGCGCCTCTGACTAACAGGGCGACAGCGCCGGCTCCGAGGCGCGACCAACAGGGGCGCCCGGCCTGGGGCAGAGGCGCAGGATGGCGAGGGTGGCGGCGGGGCTCCAGGGACAGGCAGCGGGACGCAAGGGCCGGCGGAGCCTCGTGAGAAACACGCCAGGCGAGCCCAGCGCCGCTGCCGCAGGCGGGGCGGGCGGGACCCACGCTGCTCCCTCCGCTGCAGAAGGCCGGACGGGTCCGTCCCGGCCTCACGCCCAGGGTCGGCCGAAGCTCTGCGCGGGGGGCGCGGTGCGCTGTGTGCACGCGCAGCCCAAACACGAGGCACGGAGGGAAGGAGAGGGAACGAGAGAGAGGATGTGAACGCGAGCCGCCAACCGGCAACCCCACCGCCGAAGGAAGCCGCCCGCCAGCGTTCGGAACGCGGACCGCGAAGCCCGGGTGAAGGGAGACACGGAAGACAGTGGAGCGAATTCATTCCAGACACAATTAGGAGAACCAGCAACGCATTTAAAATAAGTATGTTTAAAATGCTAAAGGGATCAATGAAACATCTAACATCACCGTAAATAATGTCGAAGTTATGAACAAAAATAAGTGAAATAAGATTAGATGTCTATGAAAAAGAACCCGTTATAACATCTTAAAAATGAAGAATATAGTCACTAAAAACGTTTGCAATGTACAGGACGGGATAAACTCTACCAGAAACGTAGACCGGAGCAAAGAATAAAATCAGAGATAGAACTAAGGATGACCCCAGGTACAAGAGGGGTGACAATTTTTTTTTAACGTATCAAAAGCTGTTAAGAGTCAGGGAGAGTTGATTGAGAAGCTCCAAGAGTTATCAAATTGGAGTTCTTGAAGCTTAGAATGGGAGAGAAGTGGTATTTGAGAACTGAAAATAAACAACAGCTAAGAATTTAACAGAACTGGAGAAAGACATAAGTCCTCAGATTGCAAAAGTATCCCATCAGAACAAAAATAATCTCTGCCTGAATAGTATAATGAAATGCAGAACGTCGAAAGTAAGAAAACAACCTCAAAAACTTCCAGAAGAAAAGAATAAATTATTATACTCAGATACATGTTTTCAATTATTTCAAATCAATAAGAAGAAAAATAGACACCCCAACAGAAAAAAAAAATGACTAGTAACATGAACAGGCAGTTTGCAGGTGAGAAAATTAAATGGCCAATCAACACAAACGAGACACTCTGCCTCCTGTGCAGACTGAAACAGCGAGCCGCCTGGTCGCACCCAGCAGCCTGGCAAATATCTTCGGCTGTGGCCATTACAGCTGTTGGTCAGGCATGAGGAAAAAGTAAAAAGAGAAATTTTCACAGCTGCTGGTAGGAATATACAGTAGTGCATAATTCCGGAAAGTACTTTGGGAATGCGTATGAAGGTTGAGAACTCGCGTGCCCTTTGATTTAGCAAGGCGACTTTTGGGTAGAGACTTGCTCCCATGTGCAAGTTCGAATGAGACATGTACAAAGATGTGTACAACCACATTGCTGCTTATAAAAAAAAATGAGAAAAAGCTAAAGATTTATTAATAGGAGAACCAACAAGTTGTGTTAATTCCTGTGATGAGAGAACACAGAGCAGGTACATCAAGGGAACTCGAATTATACACATGATCTCGAAAGCATGATACTGAGTGACCAAAAACAAGGGAATAGACGATACGATGCCCCGTAGATATTTTTAATCTTCAAAACACTATCATAGATAATGTTTATTGCTGCATAAATATGTCGTAAAAGTACAAAACTAAGCATAAGAATGATACACGCTAAATTCATTTTAAGGGCTGCTTCTGGGATGGAGAGAGGGATCACAGGCACAGGGTCCCCCATTCATTCGTGATACCACGACCTGATAAAGCTGGCGGGTACGTGGGTGCTCACCTATTATTCTCTATTCCTTTGGAATGCTTGAAATATCTCCTAATTTTAAAAAGTGTGTTTTCATAAAGAGACCTGCGGCCCCTCTGGACGGGACATTTGTCTGTAGCTGGGCGCATCTGCGGGCTCCCAGCTCTGTGAATTCGCAGGGGTGTCTCGCAGCCACGAAAACACATCCAGCTACTGAGGGTGCAACCTGTATTTTTGATAAGACATCAACTGACTTTACGCCACAGCCCAGACGGACAAGTAGATGATACACATTTTTGTCTAAAAACAGAAGGAAATGCTCCTGTTTATAGAGCAGTCCAAACGTAATGAATATTTATAGGGAATGGAACCTCGCCTGCCAGAACGCTGTGATTAATAATAGAGGGGGCCAGCTACACCCAGTAACCTTTAATGATAAATTAGAGGCTGTGTGTCAGCGGCCCTCGGGCCAGCACAGGGCGGCTCATTGTCCCCGGCCCCCTCCTTCCGAAGGGGCAGGCCCGGACAAGAGGTGGAAGAGGGGGTGCAGCCCCCTGAGCTTGTCGGAGGTTAGGGAGAGAGTAGGAAGTCCCAGAACCCTGGAGTCTGCTCCTGGTTGCTGTCAGCTGGGCACATAGACAGATTTAGGAGCAGTTGGTCCGCCCGGGATGAAAAGGTAGTGAGCGTGAAGAAGTCAGCCATTAAATTGCTTCTGCCCCACGGTCCGAACTTCTGTGGCCGGCGGTGTCCTTCCCGCCTGCCTCCCACCGAACGGAGCCCGCCTCGGACCCCGCGCCGGCGACTCAGAAATAAACGGTCGGCTGCCGGGATGCGCGTTGGAGCCCCTGCGAGCCTTAATGGCAGTTTCACGTACGTATTGATTGCCACGGGAGCCCGAAGTGCGAAGCATTAATTCTGGATTCCAGGGTGTTTGTCAGCGGCTCCTACACCCTTCGTCCTCATCAGCACTTGGTATTTTGAACTCCTCTTTCTCTGCATATTTTAAAAGAAGAAATTTAGGGGCTGATCTAATCTGATCTCAGGTCTCCGAAGCCTGTGCCGTTTAATGGGTCCGTCAATAGACATCCATATTTAGGCCGAGATGAATGGGCACGGCCGAGCGCGGCCTCGGCGGCAGCCCGGGACATCAATCACGACGACCACGCATGTGGACACGTCAGCGTTTGGTGTCCGGCCCCCCACCCCCACCGACGTGGTCGAAGACGCTTCCAATCTATCAATAATGGTCTGTGTCCAACACCTCTCCAGGGGGTGTCCCGGGAGGAAGACGTGTACCCGAGTCTGTATCACATTCCAGTTGCCTCTGCTTCGGGGCACCCCACGTGTGACCCCCCAAACCTTCTGAAACATGGAATGATTTGGCTCACACTCTAGCTGTCACTGGCCACAGTGGCTTTTGGGCAAAGCGTGAACGATGGTTCAGGGGGTCAGTATCAAAAGCAGTTGACATGAACAGCTCTGGTTTTGGGGTGCACTGCAGAGGAACTTTCTCTGACACCCTCCCCCCCCCGCCCACTTTGAAGCTGTGACTCCCAGTTCCTGGCCACATTCTCTTCACTTCTTCACAGACTTGTGGACATTTTCTGTTTCAAATGCCTCCTGGCAGCTCTCAGCCATGAGGCTCTTCTGCAAGTGTGTGGCCCTTGCTTCCAGCTGGGATGCTCCTCCCAAGGGACCCTACACTGCCACCTTCCTCCAGCCCTGCGGGCCACACGGAATGGCCCTCTTGCTGTGGCACTGCACTTCCCCTAGCTTCTACCCAAGAGGGCCGCGGGGGTTTAGGGACCTTCTGGGAGACTCAGCATCCCATCCCCCACGAGAGGGTTAAATGGCCCACCTGGGGGCCCAGCCAGCTCCACGCCTCCTGTCACCGCCAGCGGGGTGGGGGGGTGTTGGTTTCTCCCCTCCTAAAACCAAGCATAGGGAGATGCACATCAACACCACAGGGAAACAACACCCCGCACCCGCCAGAATGGCCGTCATCACAGGGACGAGTGTCGGCAAGGACGTGGAGAAGGGGGCCCCCCATGCGTGGCTGGTGGGGCTGCGGACTGCAAAACAGTGTGGAGATGCCTCAAAAAACCGAAAATAACGGCCCGGCAATGCCATTTCTGAGGATTTCTCCAAAGAAAGCAAACCCACGAATTCAAAAAGCGTTGTGCGCCCCTACGCTTACTGCCACGTTATTCACAGCAGCCCAGACGCGGCGGCGACCCGGGGCCCATCGACGGGCCCAGACGTGGGGGCGCGATTCGGTGCACGATCACGGAGCAGTGAAAACATCACGCAGAGATCTTGCCATTTGCAACGACCTGGAAGCATCCAGAGGGCATCATGCTGAGCGAAATAAACCAGAGAAAGACAAGTACTGCATGGTTCCAGTTATACGTGGAATCTAAAAATAAAACAAACAAAACTAAACCAAAACAGACTCATAGAAACAGAGCCCAGAGGGATGGTAATGAGGCGGGACGGGGGGCGGGAAGGGGGGAAGGGGACTACAGTCTATAATACTGTGATAAGTCTGCACGGTGACAGGTGATCACTAGGACTAGTGGGGTGATCGCATTGTAAGGTGTAAAAATGTCGAATCGCTATATTATACATTCAAAACTAATATAACCAATATAAGATTGTATAGCAACTGCACTTAAATAAAAGTAAAAAATAAAAAAAAAATAACTAAGTGCGGGAGCAAGGGAGGCGGGAACCCGGTGAGAGAGAATAGGGTAGAAACAATGAAAGTCCGATGAGGGCGGAGCGGTAGCAGGTGGGGAAGAGCGGTAGCAGATGAGGGCGGAGCCGTAGCAGATGAGGGCGGAGCCGTAGGAGGTGAGGGCGGAGCGGTAGCAGGTGAGGGCGGAGCCGTAGGAGGTGAGGGCGGAGCTGTAGGAAGTGAGGGCGGAGCCGTAGCAGGTGAGGGCGGAGCCGTAGCAGATGAGGGCGGAGCCGTAGGAGGTGAGGGCGGAGCCGTAGCAGGTGAGGGCGGAGCCGTAGGAAGTGAGGGCGGAGCCGTAGCTGGCCCAGGAAACCTGAAACAAAGAAACAGCAGGAAGGGAGAAAGGGAAGGAATTTTAGCGAAGGTGCCCCCATATCCCCAGACAAGGACAAAAGCAGTTTCACGAAATATAGGAAATGCCAAAAGGCTGTCTTAATTCCCGCCAGGCCCCGGCGGCTCAGCCCACCTTCACGCTGACCCCACAATGAAAGCAGGAGGCAGAGAAATGCGGCGAGAGAGAACCTAACCATATCATAACAGGCTTTTGCCGTGGGTAGTGTTTCCGGGGACGCGCGGCTTACCCTGCGGTAAATTTAAATCTGTTTAATGACTTATGTTATCACAAGACCCCACCATAAATAAGAGATCCGGGAGCGGGGAGTCACGTGTCCCATTACTATGTCATTCACACTGCTAACGGGCGGCACAAATAAGATGAACGGAACCAGCCGAGGATTCACCACACGCGCATCTGAGCGTTGCGTGGAGCTGGACGCCGACCGAAGGGATGTCAGGCCTCGTCCCACCGACGTCGGGCAAGCTTCCTTCATCTGGGCCACTGCCAGGCCTCTCGCCCCGCGAACGCTTGCCCACAGAGGAGCAAGCCGCCGCCTCCGAGTCACTCCTAGGCTCCGGTCTGCTGAAACCCAGGCCGGCCGCAAAGGAGAGCCGCCTCACACCCCACCTGCCCCTGCCCACAGATCGGTGGGGTTGGGGGCCCCAACCGCGGGCCGGGCCTCAGGACCCCTGCAGCACCAGTAAATTTAGGCGTAAATCTCCCAGGAATCCGTGACAGACAAGCCCGGTGACAGCAATGCAATTACTGTTGATGGCCGACCTTCCAACGAGGCTCTTTGAATTATAGGGATCTTATTAGAAGCCTCTGACCTCTTGAATTTTCGAGGCAGAAATGGCCTGAAATCCCATCCTCTTATTTATGCTAGCTCTGCAAAAAGGGGAAAAAGTAATGGCAGGCAGACAGACAGACAGAGGTGTGGACACACTCCCACCTTCAAGGATGCAAGCCCCTCCTAACAGGAGGGGTCTTTTCTCACCAGGACTGGCTGGGGCGCAAAGCCAACCCTCCCCGGGGCCTGGGTGCAGGCTCCAGGAGAAAGTTCTAGTCCCCTGTAGCTGCGGAGGAGGGGATGGAGGCAGGAAAGGGGACACCCAGAGGAGCTCGACTGTACTTCTCTTGCCCCCTGCTCCTGGGGTCTGGGTGGCAGGCAGGTGCGGGCAGGGGGCCGGCGGGGGGGGGTGTGGGGGTGGGGGGAGCGGTGGAAGGAGGACCAGAAGAAGCTGCCCTCGCTGCTGAAAGGAAGGGGTGGGGGTGGACCTTACCGAAGGGGCGGGGCTAGCCAAAGAGGGTGGAGCCAGTGAGGCCACTGAGCTAGAAAGTTCCAGGGCTCAGTGAAGAGCCCTCCATGAAAGGGGGCGGGGCTAGTGCGACAGGCGTGGTCGACACGATGGGCGGAGCTGGTGGCCAGGACCTCACCAGGGAGGTGACTACAGGCAGGCCGAGTTGGTGGAGGGAAGAGGGGAGAAGAGGGGAGGGGCGGGCAGAGCAGGTACTTGACAAGGGGGTGGGTCCCTTTTTTTTTAATTAAAGAAAGAAAACCTTTTAAATTCGAAATTTAAAAGCCCTGGGGAGGATCACTTGAGCCACCTGGTGCCTGCACATCCTAGGCCTTTAATTTCCTTTTTCCGGATGAGCCCCACGGATGAGCCCCACGAGCTGATCCTTCCGAATCCCGGATAGGAGGCCTCCGGGCTCCCGCCAGGAGGTGTCTGCAGCGAAGGCCCTGAGGACCGCAGGCCCCGAGGATCCGCCCCGCTGAGAAGCGGCTCGGCGCTGCGTGTTATGTAAGCTGTTTAGGTTCAAGGGTGTTTCAGGAGCGCAGCTTACTGGGGACTGCGTTTTCTCTGGGGTGTGCAGTGAGCTCTACATCAAAGCCTGATTGAGCAGAAAATATGTGCTAATGTTCACAGCAGTACTCTATTATAGTATGAGTGTGCTTGTAAATATTCACTACATGTTATTACGCCATTTGAACCAAGAATATTGGGAGGTGAGAGGTCGGCTGAGCGCTCTCTCCGGAGGCAGCAGTTTTGAATATAACCAAATGGGATAATGGTCAGAAATACCCAGAGGGGCCAATGTAACACGTCGTAAAGAATTGTGCTGTGAGTTTTAAGTTTTCAGGACAACGGCGATGCCAACGCGATGGCGCGGAAGCAGTCATTATTAATGGAATGACAAGGCCAACGTTGAGCAGAATGTCTCTGCGACAATAAATCGTGTCCCTGTGCCATTAGTACTCCTTACAGCTGCAAATAGCAGTTAGGTTACAACCTAACACGGCAGAATCCTACCCTCCCCACCCCTGACGTGTTTTACAACGCCGTTAAACTCGAGTTGCAGCTGTTTAAGCTCACTTAATCTGGGAGAAGTTTAAACATGAATTTGAAATGCAAAAAACTGCTTTGATATTAGTTTTTCTTAATTAAGAAGATCTTTCTAAGAAGTAGATCTTTTTAAACATGCGGCAGCCTGTAGTAGGTGAGCATTGTTGAATTTTAAATGCCAGACTTCATTCAGGCTCAGGTTTGCCTGTTGTGATGAGCCTTTTTTATTTTTATTTTTTAAAGAAAAGAATTATCTTCGTGGGAGGCAAGTTGCACATTTATTGGTTAAACTTCAAACGTACATTGCATTCAAGCTCCTACTGGGGACTTGATCCATGTTTTAAAATAACTGATCTGGATACATTTTCAACATGGTTTTTATTTGAAACTGTTAGCATACCTGTCATCAGATCGGACTTCCTTTGAATGTAACAGAATTCTTTGAAGAAAAGGTGGTCGTTACACCCACCCCTTTTGTCCTTCCGATGACCAACGTCAAGGATACTGGGGACAGGAAGTCAGTCCTGACCCAGGGGCCACCCCTGGCAACACCAGCCAGTAAACACGAGAGTCCTACCAGCGCTCCCTGGGTAATGGGCCGGAGAAGACTGGTCCACAGACAGGGCAAGGGGGAGTGTGACAAGGGGTGTGGCCGGGTCTCCTGGAGGAAGGCCACTAGCTCTCCAGCCCCCCTGCCTCCAATGGCACGTCTGACCAGAGAACCCAGGGACACACGGCCAGGGCAGCAAGGCGGCTTTGCTGACACGCCCCATGTGACCTGTAGAATTTCTAACGTGCTCCAAGAGCACTCTGCACCAGCCAAAGGTCTCCACAGCCTGCTCATTCTGGTCGATCAATCCTCCCCACGCTGGGAAAGTCCTGTCTCCCCTGCACTAAGTCACTCAGCACGCAAGACAGCACATTGCTGAGACAGAAGCCTCTGGAAGCTTCCTCAGCAGCTCCTTCTGGGGCAATCGTGGTCACAATGTGGCCCACTACCCTTGAGCTTCTTCTTTGCTACTGTTACAGCGGTAATGGCCAACGTTTGCATATCGTTTCACAGTTTACACACGTGCCTTCACACACTTCATCACTTCCTTCTGTTCTTACAACTACGTGGGACCGTCCCATCATGCAGGTGAGGACACCGAGGCAGGGAGTGCCTGGGACAAGGGCCTGGGCAGTGAGTGGGAGGTCCGGGCTCCAGCCGTGGTCCTCGGTCTGAGCCCACTGTGCCCACTGTGCGCCAGGAGCTGTCACTGATCCCTAAGTTGTAAAGTCACTTTTATATACATGCGGCTGTAACATAGTATCAATATCAACCAAATGGGACGTTCTGATTGCAAATTCTTACTTGTAAATAATAAACACAAAAAAATATTTAGTTTCTTCCGAAACAGTTGTCTACGTATCTCATGACTGTTCCACCGAAGAACTGCTCGTAAGCTAAGCTCACACTGCTGGAGGGGCCCTGGAGTCGCGTCAGGGTAAGAATTAAAATGCGTAGGGGAGGGGGCAGCTTCCACCAGCGGGTGGAGTACAGGATCCCCGGCTTGGTCACCCCCCCCAGCGCCCTAATCCCCCAGGAGCCACACCGGCCAGGAGGTGGGACGGGGGTGCCCCCCTGGAGTGAACTCCATCTGGGTGGGTGGAAATCACAGCTACAGAATGTGCACCATATGTCCCCCTGTGGCACGTGCCAGCGTAATACACATATGCGCACACTGACATACACACGTGCACACGTGTATACAAACATGCACCTGTGCACACATGCAAATGAGCACACCTGTGCAGGCGCACACCCTATGTTCCTTCGAGGCGTGCATCTCTCTGCACAGGAAGTGCAGAGCAGAAGGTCTGGTGAGAAGGCCCCTGAGAATGACTGTGGTGGTCCCCTCAGGGAGGGACCCTGGGCAGGACAGAGGAGGCAGAGAGGTTTCAAAGGGGCTGTGACTTTATGTAATGCTACAAGTTTTTAAGTTCATAAGACATAAAAAAAATCTCGTGCAGAGGAACACGTTCCGTTTCGGCTCATGGTTGCTGAAAATAATGAGAAAGGGGCTGGCGGGACCTGAGGAGCTTGAAAAGTGCCCCGAGCATCCCTCAGCCTTTGGATCTTTCCCCAGAAAGTGCCGTTTTCAAATAACCTCAGAGCCGCACGCTGAGCTGGCCGACGTCGGGGCCACCAGGTCAGGGGGAGTGAGCCCTCCCGGGTCTTCAAAGGCCTGGCTCGGCCTGCAGGGTGGGCGTCTCAGCAGGGCTGGGGGCACCTCTGCCGGGCGGACTCAGCGGGCACCAGCCGCTGGCGCTGAGAGGCCGCCAGACCGGCCCTGCCCAGCAGTGCGGGCTACGGTCCGTCCGCCACCCGGGGGGCTGAGCTTTACTTGAAAATGTATGTTTAATTGAAGAGTCACCTGTTTCATGTGTGATCAGAAGGCAGGCTTGATTTAAAATGGGGACAAGAAGTGTAGCGCTGCCCGCCTTCTTTGTGAAGGGCGGAAGCGTCATATTTAATTCATGCAAGGACTCCTTGTTCAGGAAGGAAAGACTTCGAAAAGCCAGGCTTGCGCGGCTGTCTAGACCACCTGACGTGTAAACCACTCGACACCTTCATGGCATGGCACAGGGTCCTGTGTGGCTGGCGCCTGTCCTGAACTTGGCATTCGACGGAAGGGCAGACGGTGGAGAGAGCGCATTCTCCCCAGTTCACGTGAGGATTACGTTGAGCTTGAAAGCCGATCTGGAAATCAATGTTGTTAGAAAGAGAATGCACAGAAATGTAATTAAGGGTTGATATCGTTATCATATAAGTAGGTCGTATACATGGGCAAGAAAAACAGAAACGTCCCAATAGATCAATAGGAAAAGGGCAGAAATGAGCAATTCTAAGAAGAGAGAATACAAATTTTAATATGAAGAAAAGTATTTAAATACGGGGTTAATCAAAAAGGGTTATTAAACATGACACAATTCTTCACCCACCAGAAAGTGCTCGTGGTAAAATCCTAAGCCAAGGCGGAAGCCCAGTGAGACGTGCCACCATTGCTGCTCCCCGACAAATGGGGGGGGGGGGACCCCATGTCTGTGAACCGCCTGGCGGGAAGTCACGGAGCCTGTGTCCTTTCTCCTCATAATCTTGTCCTGGGCTTCTAACCAAAGAAAAGGACCTAAATACACAAAAAGCTGTTAAAAGATGTTCACAGAAGCGTTATTTATAATAACAGAAAATTGCAAACATTTAAAATAATGAATGTCACGGAAATAGGGAAATGACTAAGCAAATCACAGCTGTTACATGCGATGGAACCGTATGTCATCATTAAAAACTATGTTTGCGAAGACCGTATTATAACCTTTTTAAGCTTATATTATCATCTAAGGAAAATACAGCATGTTCAAGTTTTATATTCTGATGGATTACAACCAGAAAAAAAAATCTGCAGGGAAAATTAAGCCTGAAAGAAAATGTACTGGTCTGTTAATCCCATTTAGGAACGAGGGATGATTTCAATGTTTGATGTGTGTGTGTGTGTTTTTTTTTTTTTTTTTTTAGATTTCATAATATTCCTCAAGATTGTAAACACAAAAGCAAATCCTAACCGTGTTCTTCCATTCGGAGAGGCTGGCGAGGGCGCGGGCGCCAGGAGCGGGCAGCAGGAGCAAGGAGCTCGGAGGCCCGAGCGCCCCAAGCCACAGCACTCATTAGAGAAGGCGCCTCCGTGGAATTTGTCGCTCAGTATTTGTTAATTGTATCAACTCCCATTAATTAATGAATTCTAGAGGGATATTATTTTCTAACTAGGAGCATGTCCTAGGGAAAATCGCCACTTCTCTCTTTCTCCCACAAACACATTCGGAGGCCCCGTCCGGAAAAACAGACAGGGAGATGATTGCGTAGGGCGTTTCCGCGGAATCGTTTTAAAGGGGAAAAAATAGCGTAGTGGCTAAAAACCAAGCGCCTGCCGCACAGTGGAGATGAATGGATCCGTTCAGTGAAACAAAACCTTCTGCTCTTGTCCGTCTCTGAAGTGCCACGTGTGGACCCTGCACACCGAGCACGGCGTCTTCAGAGTGGCCCACAGTGCAGGGTCCACGCGGGCCGGGCTGGCGCGTGTGAAACCACCCTACGGGCAGGCGCGGCGAGCGGGCAGGGCAAGGCGACCGCAGGCAGGGAGAGACGACCGCGCGCAGGGTGAGGGGACCGCGGGCAGGGCGAGGCGACTGCGCGGCAGGGTGAGGGACCGCGGGCGAGCCCGCCTGGGCGCCTCCACCATGGGGCCGCGCAGCCCCCTGCAGGAAGCCCAACTCTTCTCTTTGGGGTCCATTGCTCTCCATCTTCCCCGTCTCCCCAGGAGGCCGTACGGGGCCAAAGGTAAGAGCCCCAGACAGGAAGCCGACCTCCCCCTTTCCGCCGAGTGCAGCTGAGCCTGCGCACGCGCCTTGGCCTTGTCCCGCCTCAGTTTCCACGCCCGGAACACGAGGGCGGACCGTCGTGAACACACTATTCCATGCTCCGCTGCTGCGGCTTCGCTAAAGCCGAGCAGGACGAGAATAATTCCACTAGATCCTATCAGCTCGACCTAAATCGCTTGCTGGTATAAAGATAAATTGGAAATACTAATGCTTAGTGAATACATTACTCTGTACTTCTTTTACTTAGTGAAACATTTAATTAGTATTTACTAGAAAATTACTATCAATTACTAAAAATGACTACAAATTACGAGCAAAATGGATAAATTTTCTCTCTACCACTAAAATAAATTCAATTACTAACTTTAAGTAATTGCGGGTAATTTATTTCTAGGAGGGCAGGGAGCTATAGACACACTGAAAGGAGATGATTAAGATGCGAGGAGTGGCTGATTTATGAGGGAAACTTAAACAGCTGAATCTGGGTGGCTGAGCAAAGCAAGTGGGAAGGCACACCGCAGTGCATCCGCGGACGGCTCCCCCGGCCTGCACACCCTCCTTGCGGCCCAGCCAGGCGGGGGCCTGCGGTGCCCGGGAGATCAATTTAATCGGGGGCTTTCTGCTAAAATACTTAGAGGTTTTCTTGAGGGTGAAATCTGAGATCCCAATATGGTTTCCCAAAGGAAGTCGTCCACACCTGATCGCAGACAGGACGAGAAAGAGAGAGAGAGTTTCACAGAAGGATTCTGGAGGCTTTTAGAAGGGTGGGGGGAAGGGGGTAGATGCTGAGTTTTAAATGAGGTGTTTTCTCCCAGGTTCCGTCAGGTAGAAGAGTCTTCTGTCCTCACGCCTAACACGTGGGCCATCGCAGTGAGGAAGCAGCTGCCCTCAGGTGGACTGCTTGTCCCTGTGTGGTCCTCACGCCGTGTCCTGCTGCACAGGTGCTGAGGGGGCTGGGCCAGGCGTCCTCTAAGCAAAGCCCTCCTGCCCAGGCCAGACCTGCCCGCCCCATATTTGCGCCCCCGACGTGCCGCACCCAGAGTCCTGCTGCCCGCTCTCGTTGGGAAAAGCCCCATGGAAAGAAAGGGCCAGAAGGACCCGCCGATGCAGAAGACAAATGGCAGGGCGGCTCAGACTTCCCCGTCTGGGATGGGGTGCACCACGATGGCGCCCCTGGAGTCAAGAGGCCTGGAAACCGCGATGCCCTGAGCCCGTTCCCCTGGAGCCGGCCACCTCAGGCCCAGCCTCCTCCCTGTAAAGTGGAAATGAAAATGGCCCCTTCGGATAAACGGACTGTGGTCCCTGCAGACACTGAGGTGGTACTCCACAGCACAAAGCCGCGGGGAGACATGCGGGAGCCCTAAGTGCGCAGCGTTCTGCGGCCACACGCCCCAGCGCTCCATCCAGACGACGTTCTGGAAAAGTCAGCACCGCAGGGATCGGTGTGGGGAGCGGGGGCGGGACACGAGCAGGCGGGGCGCGCAGGGTGTGGGGAGCAGTGACAGCACCCCGTACGGTGCTGTCAGGATGGGTCCGTGACACTGTTCGAGCACCGGCTCGAAGCTGTGGCCCCCAGGCAGTGACGCTGTGTCCGCGCTGGCTCGCCCGCCCCACGAACGCCGCGCGGGGAAGGCGCTGAGCGGGACGGCCGCCGCGCATGCGTCTCTCGGACCTGCCCCTCGAGTTTCTGCAAACCGTGCACAGGGTCGCCGTGAGCACTGAGTGCGCAGAGCCCCTGCACCCCGCAGTCACCGTCCCCTGAGGAAGGCAGACGGAAGCCCGCGGGAGCGAGCGTGGACGCGGGCCGGGCGCTGCCGCCCAGCCACGGTGCAGGACCCCGGCACGCGTCCGCACCCTCCCGGCTCTGGGCCCTGGGCCTGGGTCTGGTCGGCAGGAAAGGTGGACAGTGGCCCCGGGACAGACAGACAGCCGCATGCAGGTCACGTGCGTCTGACCTGGACATGGCTGGCAGGTCATGAGACGGTTGGTGGTGACGCTGCTGGTGTGCGAGGAGCCTGAGCTCACAGGCCGTGTCACCGGGACTCCAGCCGGCCCCCTCCCCACGAGTCTGACCTCCCCCCCATGTTGGGTCTACCACCTGGGGGCAGCGGCTCCTGCTCCCCGACGCTGGGCCCGTTTTCCCTCCCAGGGAGACTCACACTGGGACACGCGTGTGAGCGGCTCATCCTAATGCCCCTGCTCTGCTCACACCGGCTTAGCCATATTCCATCATCATGTCACCGTGTCCCTGAGGAGGAGGGCGCCACCGCCAGGCCACCGCCCACCAGGGGAGTCTTTGAAACATTAAAACCACGCCCCTGAAGAATCTCTGTCCTGTCCACGATTTCGGTGGCACGGGACGCACAGCAGTTTCTCCCTGAGAGCCAGGTCCACCTCTCTGAGGGGTGTCCTGAACAGGGGGTCCGTGAGCGGTTCTAGGGCAGGACAAGCGACTGTCCCCTTACGTCCAGCCTGAGGGCACCACCAGGCTAGCCTGCCGGCACCAGCCATGGGCCATAAAGGGTGCGATGGGGTGCCTGGGGGCTTTGGGGTTGTCATTTTATAACATGGAAGGGGCTCCATTCAGGTATCTTAGATCTATGTCCACGGCAGACTGCGAAAGGAGGGAACAGAGCCGCCTCCCGCCCAGCGGTGGGAGACACCTGTCCGAACACGTGGCCTCCCACTTAGGGCTGTGTGGGCCCCCTGGCGGGCGGTGTTCCTGCGGTCCGAAGATGAAGTCCTCGGGTCTGGCGGCGGGCCCCACGCCGACCACTCAGCTTCAGCGAGCACTTCTGCAAACGGCGGCCACGGGCGGGAAGAGGCGCCCAGACCGGTCCGCACAACCCGCAAGGGCGTTGAACTTGTTCCAAGCACAGCCTCGAAGCAGGTGACGGCCGCCTCTGCCGACAGCGGAGCTTCGACCCGACGCTGCGCGTACGCTCTGCAGCCAAGCGGCGCGCGCCACGCGGCGGCCGGGCCTGAGCGCGCCCGCCGCCAGCCACCGCCCCGCAGCAAGTGCGGGACAGGCTGACGAAGGAGCGGAGGGAGGAGGGGATCCCCGTGGTCGGAGCAGAGTGGTTCTCTGAGCGAGCTGGCGGTGCTCCCGGTGGGCTAGGCTGCTCTGTGGGCAGGGGAGAGGGGCCCCTGTGGCCTGCTCCCCCAGCACATACAGGTGTGCTCCCTGCTATCTGTGGGTGGCTGGTTCCCAGCCCCTGTGCAGGGCAGGTGGGCTATGGCAGCCCCTACCTGCTTCCAACACAGAACTGGCTGTCCGTCATGTTGCCAGTGGACTCCAAAGAAGACAGTGCCTTGGAGGTGGGTGGGATCAGAGCCACACCCAGGAACGTAAGCAAGGCTCTCATTGGCTCTCAGGCTAGCAACAGAGGGACCTGCACCTCAGCTCAGGCCCGGTGTGTTAGAAGTTCTGAAAGGTGGTGACTATGACCCCTCACGAGGTCACCTCCACGTCTCCAGTTAACAAGCCCGTGACGCCCGTGCAGGGGTGCAGCCCAACAGCTTTGGTCGTAGGGAGAATGGAGGTTCACAGGGCACCGAGACTGTCCTTGGAGAAAAAGGCAGGTCCTCCAAGTGTGCACAAGGAAGGAGCGAGGGCGACACTTCCCTGCTTAACATGCTCTGCCCTCCGAGCAAATCCCTTCGCACTTGGCAAGGTGGTCCAAATGGAGTCCCAGACAAACAGAACGACATTGTCGCCTTGATGGACCAGCACGACTGGGTGTCGGCTTATGCCTGCTGTGTCCTCAGGACATAGAAGGGACGTGTCTTCAAGGGGTCAATACTCAAGTCAGAGTTATAGATCCTTATTTTAAAGAAATGACTCCCACCCGCAGAGCCCTGGAGAACAGATTTGGTGACTGGGGCCTGGTTTGAGAGGAGATGACACCGTGAGAAGAGAGGGCGGGCCTTCCTTCAGCGCAGGACCAGATGGTGCACAAAGCCACCAGGGCGACCGGGGCCCGCGAGGGAAGGGCCTGGGCCCCGGTCACCATGGATGCCCAGGAGACAAGAGCAGGCCAGCCTTGCTCATGAACATGCTGCTGACCTCGAGGCTGTCTGGCGCTCATGTACGCTGTTGACAAGAATGCGGGTCGGCACGACTTCGGGGAAGCGGTTTGGCAACGCCCTCCAAGAGCCTGCAAACGACCAGACCCACCCAGGAACGTCTGTGTGGGCTTCAACGCTCTGTAGGCAATCTGACGCTCACCACCCACGTGGGCTTTTATACAGCCGTCCAAAACGACATCATAGGACATTTAGTGGTACAGGAATGGGCTCCAGGTTCCTTGTTTAATTATGAAAAAAGTAAGACACAAAATTATAAAAATTTTAAATATGAAGAAAACCAGAAACTCCAAACTAGTAGCCTCACTTGAATGGCTCATTCCTTGATTTAACAAATATTTTTGAGCTCCATCTCTGGTCTCGGCCGGCAGTGTTTCAAACGTTTTGATCTTGAGACCCCTTTATTCTCTTAACAATTATTCAGAATCACATATGGGTTACATCTACCGATATTCACCATATTAAAACTAACATTGATCATTTAAAAATATTTATTCATTAATTCCTTTCTTAAAGAAATAATAAATCCGCAACATGTTAATACCACAAGGAACATGTAGAGTGGTACTGTTCTACATTTTTGCAAACCTCTGTGAGTCCAGCTTAATAGAAGACAGCTGGATTCCCATATTTGCTTCTGTATTCAATTTGTTGTGATATCACACTTCATGAAGACTCTGGAAAATTCCACTGTATCCTCATGAGAGAATGAAAGTGAAAAAGGCAAACAACGTCTTTGTTGTTTCGAAACTAGTTTTAACCCCGTGTTAAGAAAATAGTGCTGACCTCTCGGGCTCCTGGAAGGGTCCCCGTAATCCCTGGGGTCCCTAGACTATGCTTTGGGAACTACTTGTCTGTGCATTCTTCTAAGTTTTAGCTATAAAAATAATAACAATAACAAAAACAAAACAAAAGCAAGCTTCTGCTTTCATTCTTGTGTCTTCTCTTAGGGGAAGAAAGAAAAGAAGGACGACTTCGGGCGTGAGAAGCGCCTTGAGGGGCAGGAGACAGGGATGGGCAAGGCAGGAGCCCGGGTGGGCGGGGCAGAGCCCTGTGGGCGGGGCCGACCTGGGGGCGGGGCACCACTGGGGAGTCCACAGACTCCTCTGGCGGCAGTTGGGTGGGTTCTATGCTCCCAGCACATGCCTCATTCTGCAAGTTTCTCTAAGGAAAAGGTGCGACTTCAAAAACTTTTTCAATGTTCCTTTTAAACAAAGGCCTAGTGCAAGGACATGCTTATCAGCGCACCCTCTGGAGGCAGATTCGGAGTCCCTGGGTGCTCCGTCACACCCGGAGGTGCTCCCCAAGCAGTCCTCTGCTTCATCCGGTGATGGTCCCTGAAGGAGAGGCCCCAGGGACACAGCCATGCGCGGGGCCAGTGTCACCCCGAGGAGGGGCCGCCTTCTGTGGCAGACACCGTGCAGAGAAAGTAAGATGCACGTCACTATCCCGGTGGCTCCCGGTTTGTTTCTGGGCCTGGCTATGGACACCCAGCACCCGGGAGGCCCGCTCTCCGGAGCACAGCGTGCAGCCTACACCCGAGAGCCTTCACGTCATCTCCCACAGGTCCATCCGCCCCCATCAGGCCTGGTCACCTCGTCCTCTCCCCGGCCCTCCCAGGCGTGACCTCCGAGGAAGATAAGCCAGGCTGCACACAAATGATAAAACAAGAGTTCTCCTTGGTAGGGACAGGCAGCTTGAATTTCCTAAGCATATTGGTGGAAACAGTGCTTCTGTGTGTTCGCATCTGCTTCTGCACAGAGGAGACGACCTAAGCTTGAAGGACTGGGGCCACCATCGTGCACAGGGTCCCTGTGCCATGTCGTGTCCTGTGGCTGCCAGAGCAAAGTACCACAAACCAGGGGCTTGAAACAATGGAAATGTGTCCCTTCTCAGTCCCTGAGGCCAGAAGTCCAAAGTGGACGTGTCGGCAGGGCCGCGCTCCAGCCGGAGGCTCCAGGAGACCCCCTCCTTGTCTCCGTCAGCTTCTGGTGGCAGCATCACCCCAACCCCCGCCTCCGCGGTCACATGCCCGTCTTCCCTCTGCGTCTTCCCTCTGCGCCTTGTCGCTCCTCTCCTTGTGAGGACGTCAGTCACATTGGGACTCACTCGCGTCCACCTCATCTCAGACAAGGTCACCTTCGCAGGGACAGGGGCTAGGACTTCAACAGAGCTTTCGGAGGGACACAATTTGACCCATCACGGGGAGGGGGCGACCAGAGGTGAGCGCAGTCACAAGGCCAAGCGGGCCGGCGAGGTCAGGGCATGCGGGGACGGGCATGCGGGGACCGCGGACGTGCGGGCCCCGGGGGCCCCTGCTGCGCTTCACGAGGGCGTGGCCGGGCAGGCAGGACCGGCAGCGAGGCGTCCAGTGAAGAAGTGAAGAAGCCCAGCACGAGGCACCGGCTTGAGGGGACACAAGGCGGGGACAGAGTCCTGTTTAGCTGCCGTCTCCTTCCGGGAATGGCAGGGGGCCTCGTTCCGCCTGCAGCTACACAGACCTGGTCCCTCCAGCTGGCCGGCTGACACGGAAATCCCTTTCGCGCAACACATTTTCATTTCAATATGTATTTTATTATCTACACAATAAGTATGTTCTTTATAGAAAGGCGATAAAATCTAGATCTAAAAACGCCGAAAGGATCGTAATTAACATCTCCGCACACAGCTCTCTGGGCTTCCGTGCCCAGACGCGCACGTTAACACGGCTTAGAGGGGCCTCCCCGCCTGACGCTCGGCGTCTCGAACTTTTCATCAGGTCCTCGTGCACACGCGCACACGTGCACACACGCACGCACACGTACACATGCACACACACCCACACACGCGCGCACGCACCGCACGGCCCCTCCGCTGCTGTTCGCCCACACTGTCTGCCGAGCCTGCTGCTCTCCCCCCCTCCCCCGGAGTCCCCTCGTGGCTGGACGGACCGCCAGCACCTGCGGAAGCGGTGTCGTGACCTGCACCGTGTTCGTTTCCTTCTCGGTCAGTTTGAACAATCCACATGCGATCCATCCCAAAGATCACCGTTGCGACGCAGGAGGGCGCCACCGCTCAGGGTCAAGGTCAAGCGTGCCCCCAGGCCACGAGCTGAGCGCTATGCAGCCCCTTACAGCCATCCCAGGGACTCTGGCCCACTGCTGCCCTGTCCGACGTCCCGCCCCCTGCCCCCAAGATAGGAGCCAGCCTGAGGACCCCGGCTCGGATGATTTGCAAAGAGCAAACTCAGGCCACCGCAGACATCCCAGCCCAAGGGGTCAGCCTCGCCGTGTCTTAAAGGTGGGAAGGTCGTGAGACGCAAAGGGTTGCAGTGTTGACGATCCTACCTCTTCTCATTGAATTTATTTGGAGAAATCTGCTTCCCGCAATTGGAGCGCCCCTGGAGGCTGCTACTCGTATTTCAAGAAGTCGTGATGATGCCTAACTTAGAAACAGCGCTCCTCCAGGAAGGTCTCAAGTATTCGAGTGGCTGGCCTCTCTCGTAGAGAGCATGCCCTTGTTACTGAAATGAAGTCCCCACGACATATGTAAAATTTATTTCTGAATTATGTCTCCTCTTATGGGCAAAAATAGTCAGGAAAAGCCACTGGCTGCAAAAAAACTGCAAACAAAATGAACCTTTAAAAAGCTAATGACTTAAGGGTGGTTGTGCAGACATGTAAGTATGTTGGGGACTTACACTATTTGTCATTAACACATATTCTGAAAGCTTGGCTAATATAATGTGACACAAAATTAGTCAAACACAATTCATGCAATATTGTTTAATTTTACTCCTCATTTAACTTGGTTTTAAGCGAAATCATTATGTCACATGATAACATTCACTTGAACAAGAAATATTTCATAATGGTCGCTGCCTTTAGAAATGAGTTATTAAGGCTCCATGGTGAACACATTCTTAACTAACTATGAAAACTATAAAGCTAATAGCTTAATCATATTTTGACACCATCTACATACTTTATGCATTATTTACAAGAAAGATATAAAAATGAAACCACTGAATATCTCACACAATACTTCACAGTCATAGTTAACTGGTTAAAAATATAACACATTTATCTTCCAGGGGCTTTATATTTGCATATAGATATTTGCATACCATGTTGCAATGTGCTGTTAATGTAAAATTTAACCTTTGTTCTTTCTCTCTGATGTGCAAGGTATACTCATTAAGTTAAAAATAATGGCAAAAATAAGTCTTCTGGTGATATACATTTCATAAATTATTCCCCAGAGCAGTGGGGAAAGGTAAAATGTGGGTGGGAAAATGTTTAATTGAATTAATTCCTCATTTTCTGTATTTTTATTTTACAACCCAGAGACAGAGCAATTTGACTAGTATATGTCAACCCTATGAATTGCAAAGGACCTCCTCTCAATTATTCAAGGTGCCAGCCTTCTTAACCCTATCCTAAAACAATTCCACGTTTCAGAATCGGGATGAATGTGCGACATCATTTTGCACACCTGTTAAATGGATGGCCATTTATGCAACGGACGGAATATATAACCGCGATGCTTAGACCATATCATCGGACACTTGGGCAAGACGCGGGAGGTTTATAGCTTGCATTAGGTCATAATATGCTGTGTCAGTTTCTAATAAAGCCCAGACATGAACTTTAACAGAAGTGAGACAAAGACGCAGACGTCTGGTCAGAGGCTGTTACTTGAAAATCCACATTCTGTTCTCTTTTTCCCTGTTGACGTCCTCCAAGTCTGAGATGCCTCGTTGAGTCAGACTGAATATCCGAATTCCTACCGAGGCAAGGCGGGGCCGCGACGCTGCTCTCCGAAGAGAAGGAAAAGAACAACGAGCAGGTCCACCTTCTTCCCACGATGACTCCCGATCAGGAGAGCACGGTGTGCACCTGACGCACGGTGCCCAGCAGAGAAAAGCGGCAGACGTCCAAGTCTGGGGGTGGTCCAGGAGGCCGGGCCGGCAGCCCCACGGTGGACGGGCCAGCTGGGAGCGCAGAGGGGCTGCGGGCATGCGCAGATCGTCATCCCAGGGCCCCGGGGCAGAGAATCTGGAGCTGGCAACTCAGAGACAGGACACGGAGCAGCCCGGGTCCACGCGGGGAGGGACAGACCTGACGTCACACAGCCGGGCCCTGGGGCTGGCGGCCCGCGGGTCCTGGGCCACAGCTCCTGGCCCCCGAGCCATGCTCTTTGACGCCTCGTTTCATCAAGGGCTGTGGCGACGGCCGTGGGGGTCCTCTAAATCCGGGGGCAGAGGGCTCGTTCTGCCTCCTCTCCCCCAGGCCAGCCGCAGCTCAGCGCCTGTCACGTCGCCCGCCCGCAACCTCCGTGCTGACCCCCGCACACCGCCCCTCTTGGGGGACAGGACTCAGCGTCTGGGGCGTGTCTTCCGCGCAGGGTCGGCGGACGCGGGTGCCGGTGACGCCCTGCGGGGCCGCCACGCAACGCGCATCGCGGCCTCCGCTGGGGTCCCGGGCGGTGTCGCCGCCCCCTCCCCCCGCCCCCGGGGTCCCCTTCCCCCGAGGTCTGTCTTCTTCTCTTTCAACCAACGCACTAGTCGTGAGCAGCCACGAGACACACACAAGCTATGCGGACGCACCTGCCAGCGCGTTTAGTCTCCGGAGACGTCTGCCTCCTCGTTTCCGACCCATCGAAAAGGTAAACGCGCTGTGATTAGACTTCGTCTTCCGTAAGAAAGGCGAGAACAACCCCCAAATGCTCAGCGCTTCTCCAACGAGCGCCCCCTCACCCGCGTGCGTCCGGGGTCCCGAAACGGGGGCGGGGCTGAACCTCTCTTCGCCGCCGCATTCCCCTCCCTCCGCGCCCCCGTGTGCGCGCGGTGCTCCCCGCAGAGGTCCTTATCCAGGTAGGTAAAACCAGAGACGCGTGGAGACACACGATTATGATAGCACAGAGCCAAGGTGTGCAGAACGGGCGATAACTCTCCGAGGGATAAATTACAGCGCCGAGGGCCAAAAGGACTCAGCTCCCGGCCCGCGCCCTCTCGGCGAGGCGAGGCCGCCACTCCCGACGCCTTTCAAGACGACGCGGTCTCCGGGACATCCTTCACCCCACAGCGCCCGGGACACGCCGGCTCGTGGGCGCCGCTTACTCCTTCCCTCCCGATGCAACACAGATCTTCTTTATTAATTTTAATTTGTCATCAATAGCCTGACAGACTCTCTTTCGGCAAGAAATACTGCATTAACTGTTTCACTCACTGTGGCAGCTATTAAAACCGGGATGCTGATTAGCAGGAATGAGGTCAAACTAAATAATGTGAGTATGAGTTGCTACCAGCGAAATGTATAACACAGGAGGATTTATTATGTTCACTTGCTGAAATGTAATTTAAAAACAGGATATCACCACCTGCTAGGCTGGCTCGTAGGGTTACTCAGATCATTTAAACATTTCCTGCTAATATGTTTATTTGCTTCTGGCATATATTACCATTTACTATATTTCTAATAACCACAGTTAAAATAAACTTAATTGTTGCCATCTACTTCATGTAAACATAGCAGGTAAATAAATCACGCTACGATTAGCTCAGACCATGCAAATTATGGTGACTTAATCATCAATATTAGCAACAGAAAAATTAGTTCTTACAACCTCCCCGCAAAAACCAAATTTAGTCCTCTAATTGAAGAGTCTGTTTGAGAAGTGAGGATGTCACCACGGTGCTGAAAGACTTCATGGCTAGAAGTGCTGTGACAGGCCATTCGGCATGCCAAGCACATTGTTAAGTGTTTACAGACGCTGGACCCTCACACGTAAACGTTACCTGCGCCCTCAGAAACGCAGGCGCAAGGCGTGGAGTCACTGTGGCCGACCCAGAAATCACAGTCCACAGCTTTCGGTGGCAATTTTTAAGGAATTCAACCAACAGAGTTCTCCGCAAAAAAATTTTTTTAATTGGGAGGTCATTACATCATGGTTAAAAATAGGGAAGATGTATTTTAAGCGTGTGGCATAATTCTAAAATGCAGGTTATTTTCAAGACTGAGACAAAGCAGCCACCATCTTTCTCTGAGCACTGCTGGTCAGTTCATCCAGCATGGCGTTTCCTCCTCACACTGGACATCGTTTAAGCCTCTTCATTTAAGATCTTTGTGCCTCAGGTTAGTAGTAGTTAGGGGTGTGCTGTGTGTGTGGACGGTGACGCAGGGCAAAGCGGCTGAGCCAGAGCGGGAGCATCTGATCGCTGTGGGCACAGCAGTGCTGGGTCAAAACTAAGGCCCGGAGCATTCTGCCCAGTCCTGGGGAGGAAAGAAAAAAAAAACATTTAAAGGGAAGGCTTGCAGTAACACGTTTTCCCTACAGCTTTCAACACCTGTGCATTTGTGCAAAAAAAAATAAAATTTTAGCTTAACCATTCTGGAGCAGGGTGGCAGAAATCACGGCTTGGCACGAAATTTCAAAAAACCACAAGAGACTCTTTTATTTTGAGAAAGATCAAGAATTAGTTTGAGAAACATTTTTTAAAATTCTTCCTGAGTAGCCTGCGTATCCTGTAAAACAAGGTACACGCATGCAAGAGAGCCTGCAATTAACCGTAGGGATTAATCACGGGCAGGGCTGTATCAGCATCACTGTAAGTCTTTTGTAAACCTGAGAAAGGACGCAGCCCATAAATACCGCCTTCTCCCGCGGCTGCCACCTCCTGGGGGGGGGGGCTGTGTATGAGCGCGCAGGGAACACGCAGAGGAAAAGGCACACCAAACGCACACGCGGCTGCCTCTCTCAGTCCTCTGAGCCGCCTCAAGCTGGAATCGAGCAAGGCTGCAGGAGGCAATTCTAGTCGCGCAGTCTCCAGTGCCAGGGCTGTCACATTAGACATCAAGAGGACTTTTAGAAGAAAACCAATGAATGCTAAATATGCCCGTGTTCTTCCCAGAGCCCAGCACCCGCCGCGCCCAGGGAGGACGGGCCGCCCGGGCGCAGCCCGGGGAGGAGGCACTTTGTTCCCGCCTGCCCCACCCTGCGGCTGTACAGATCAGCTCAGTTTGAGTCGCGGGCGGAAGGATGTTTGCAAGTCGACATCAAGCAGCCGCGGTGTCTGGCGTTTATTTGTGCTGCTGTTTTGGCAGGTGATCCTGGGGCCCCTCTCATCCGACATGTCAGGTCGACAATCAAACAAAGGGGGCCCGTGAATTCGCTTTCGCAGTTAGGAGAGCTGAATGCCATTACCCGTGTTTGTCACCGACCTGCAGATCCCAGCCTCTCATCTGCCATCCGACGCCTGCTACAAAGTGAAGAGTCAGGGACGTGCGTTTCCCAGTAACTACTTGCTGCCAGCTATTATTTTAAGGATCCTGTGATTTCCTTTTATTTTGAGTAGAAAAAACAAGGCAGCTGCGGTAATAAAAAGGCGTATCAACCAGTCACTTCCTGGCAGATTTGTCACTGGTGTGGATACAGTGGAGCTTTTTTGTTGTTGTTGCTAGAAAATGTGTACACTTGACTATAATATTATAAATCTGGAGTATGTGCTCCTAATAAAACCCTTTTTAGTACCTTGCATGCTGGTAAACAAAATAAAAATGTATGCATCTTATGAAGAACTGCCGATACGTATATATATACGGGCAGGATGCCACCCACAAATCATACGCTGACACGAGATATTTTACAAGATGTGATTTTGGGGTGAAAGTTATTATTTTTTATTCCTAAATCACATTAGCATAGCCGCCCAGCCGTACATCGTCAGAGCTCTCCAATGATGTCCCTAAATATCTCCTAATGATGGATTGCATTTTCGGGCCTTCTAGGATCCACACTTAACTATGGAATTCCTCGTTGTGAATTAAATTGCAAAACACAAAGTGCTTCTGGTAATTCTTTTATTTCTGCACATCGCACAATCACAATGATCTTCAGGACGTCAAGAAACCCCCTGAAATCATCACCAGTAAAACGTTCGTTGTTCGATACCCGTTTTTAGATGAACAAGAACAGGGGTTTCAGAGAGGCGACCCCGCCTAACGTGAACACCTTGAAAATCGCCTCAGTATTTTCCATGCCGCAGAATTACAGACCATCGGTTGATGCTTCCTTTCACCTGCGTTCTGAAAGCTACACCTGACTTCCGAGTCAGCCTCGCTGCACAGCAGAGTCGTGCCGGCCCCGGGTCCCAGGTGTGCGCACGGGGCCAGTGTTGACACAGAGCTCGGTGCCTCCTTGCTCTCCCATCCGGAGCAGGATTTGGACAATTCCGAACAATAAACCCAAACAAAGAGCGATTAGTGGCTTGGGGAACCGCAGTGCCACATCGACCAGACAGGCTCAGCGTGAGTCTTTGACGGAGAAATGAAAAGAGTTTCAGGCTTTAAATATTTACTGTTTCCTTCATCAGTGGAGCGTGTCAACGCGGAAACAAATATTCAAACATCATTTTCCCAAGCCCCTTCTTCTGCTCTGCACTCCCACATACTGCCACTTCATGGTGATCAGCGTGATGGAAGGCATGGAAAAACGGGTCCTGGAGACCCCCCGAGGACGCAGAGGGGCCACGCATCCTCCCGGACGTGTTTGTCACAAGGGTCCCTCAAAGATCCACACACCATGTAACCTATCTGGCATTAAGGACCAAAGATTCATTTGAATTTTACTGCTTCTAGGCAGTATATTATCCAAAAAGTTGTCCATGAAAATGAGCACTTTTACTGAAAGGGTGAACAGGTAGGAGATGCGTCTCCAAACTGAACACCCTGCGTTGCAAAAATGTGTTTTAAGACGTCATTCCTGTTACAACGGTCGTGAGGTGTTACTTTGTAACTGTGCATTGCGATTGTCCAATCGTTCTTTTTCTGCCGCGTGTGCGGAGAGGTGGCCGAGATGACACCGCCGCGGGGGACCCGTGGGGGGAGCGTGACTCTCCCCCAGAGCCTCCTACACACAGACTCACTGAGTCTTTGCTGTTGGAGCCGGCGCCAGTGCTCGCACCCCACAGGGCCTTGCACAACCTGCTTGCGCTCTTCTGTCCCCTCAAAAGACATGTCCCCTCGAGTGACCTGTGCTTGGTCGCCCTCGTCTGCTTCCCCTGCAGGGGCCTTTACCCTCCAGTCCCGAAAGGCTGCAAATTTGGTCCCCTGGCCAGGAGTGTGGCTCACCCTCTCTTGGCCTTGTGTCGGCACCTAGCTCAAATGCCTCTTCCTCCAGGAAGTCTGCCACGGCAGATTGCCGATCACGGTCCCTCCTATACTCTCACTGCTCCCAGCACTGCCTTCCCTGGGCTGTGCACTCTGACTTCTCGATGCACTCCCCTCTACATGGTGACTTCCCAGAAAGCAGGGCCACACCTGTCACCCTTGTCAGCCCTAGCACACGGCCTGGCACACCGCCAGCTCATATAATTCGTTGAATGATAAATGAAGGAACGATGAATGAATGAATAACGGGATACGATCTGCTTGATCCTTACAAACAGACAAACAGACAATTCGGCCTAAAAAGTTTTACTAGTGTTTCATTTTCTATCTGAATTGACTTAAATTATTTTGTCTGACAGTTCAAATTCTCACAGTGGCTAGGGCTATGTGAATTTACCATCAAGATCCAGAAAACTCAGTGAGGGAATCACTAAAAATACAAAAAGCACACCCAGGCATTTGCAGTACGCACACGTGTGCACACACACATGCACACACGTGCACACATTCAGCATGTTTAGAGAAGAAACGAGCACGTGTAGCCTCGTGGGACCCTTCAGAAAAGAGAGTCCCACTCTGAACCTCTAAGTTCCGAGCTCAGCTTTGACCATGACTTAAGAAATTCTGTTAGTTGAAGTTCAGCAGCTTCCCAGAGGGCGGGGCGCCTTCTCCACCACTCAGCCTTCCACGGCGGTGACAGGTGTGTGTGTGAACGCGCACGTGTGTGTGTGCGGGACAGCAAGCGGAGGGGAGAGGGCCATTATTATGTGTGCAAACACTTCCACAGACAATTCTGCTGGTTTCTCCCAGCATTGCCTTTCTGGGACAAAGGCCAATTTTCTTCAGTTTTAAAATAGCATAACATTCGTGTTACTAGAAACTACTATAAATGCCATCAGCTGGAGAATTCAGCTTAATTTCTATCCTGGCTTTATCAAATTTTGAGAAAAACATCTTTGGGGAATACAATGATCTGCGCTTAGCCGCAGCCCGCAGAGAAACACAGCCCGGCTGTCCCCGGCAGCCGGTGGCAGTGCGGGCAGGTCCCTGAGTGGGGCTGGGACCGCGCCCCACGCTGCGGTCTCAGCGGCGGCACCCCGACTCCCAGGGCTGCACGCAGATCCTTACCTGAGCGTAACTTCTTGTTCGCTCCCCTTCAGTGCCATAATTACACACATAAGAGCATGAGCGTCATGTGACCCAGTCGTGAGACGTCACGGCACTTTAATGGCATGATATCGAGGCCGCCGAAAGCTTCGGCGGTGAAACCCAGTTAAACTCGCGCTGACGACACCGATTGTCCTCGGATCTAATCTTCTCCCCTGGCCTCACTGAAAATCACAATTTTTCTCAACACCTATTCTTTCTTGTTTTTATAATCATGCTATTTGGCTATGAATGAATCTCTAGAGTTCCCGCAAACGTATTTGGTAAGCTAATTAAACCTAGGATGTATTTTAGACTGTTGCTCCGGAATATCGATATTCATTAACGCTCTTAAAATCACAGCTGACTCGATCGCACGGCTCCCGCCACTGGAGGCGATGAGAAGTCTCCACCTTTCCGGCAGAGGCAGCGTCCAGGACGAGAGAGGCGCATGCCAAGCTGGTGCCTGGCTCCTCGGTGCTGATTGGCAGGCTCTGAGCAGAGAGGAACACTGACAGAGTCAAAGCGTCTCTGCGAAGTGTCTTAAGTGCTTCATAATAAAATAGAAAAGAAGAACAACAACCGGCCAACTCTAAGTTATCGTCAACACGCACCACGCAAGCCCTACCTCTCCCTCTTGCTGCGTGAGCAAGCAGCAGACGGGCGGCCCCGAGATTCAGGTGCCAGTGACGCTGCTCGGCAGGAAGCCCTCGGCCGCACAGAGCAT
Source organism: Eonycteris spelaea (assembly GCA_003508835.1). Lineage (NCBI taxonomy): Eukaryota > Metazoa > Chordata > Mammalia > Chiroptera > Pteropodidae > Eonycteris > Eonycteris spelaea. Next base: position 496,679 of record PUFA01000004.1, on the reverse strand, counting down.
CGCTCCTCCCAAACCAGCCTCACGCCTTTCAGCTCCTTCCCGTGTCATTGCCGTCAGCGGACAGAAGCACGTTTCCTTCATTCCTTTTCCTCTTCTTCCCTTGAATTTGATGTGGTTGGTCTCTTCTCCCACCTGGGTGGAGTTCTCAAATTCAATCAAACCCTTTTAAGGGACCGCATTTTATTCGCCCTCTGCCCTGGGACTGAGCTCATCCCCTCCCGACCTTCGATGCCCCAGCCTTCTTCATTTCTGTGTCAATTCCAGAGTCATACATTCTGGTCCTTTTTGGGTCCTTTGGCAATAAACGTAGGATTCTAAAAGTCACGTGGGTGATGTGGACGAGGGAGTGGACGTCAAAATGCATGTTTTAGTGTTTTAGAATTCAGGGAGCTGAAAGGGACTTCAGATGTTACGAACGTGTGTGTGGGCGCACACACACACACAACACACACACCCCGCTTCTCGGAGGCCCAGAATGGTTCTCCATTCTGGGGTGAGTGCAAGACGCAGAAGCTCTCTCCCCTACGGCCGCCCTTCGGCCCCTGCAAGGACAGCCTTGCAGGGACATCTGGCATCTGTAGGGGGCGCACCTCCTAGGCCACGAAACCGGCTAATCGTGCAAAAGGAAGCCACGATTATTCCCAGAATTTGACAAGTTATATACTAAAATCATCCAACGGCGGGAACTTTGAGCAAGGGGTACGATTTGCTCATCCCAGTTCTTCTCAGGGCTTCCTGGCAAGCACGTCAAGGCTGGGACTGTCACACATCGCGCCACAGACAACGATGAGGGCAGTAATTACCGTAGCCCTTGGGTGTGCGGTGCTGATCGAATACTCTGAACAGTAGAAGTCTTTGGCAAACTGTCTCAGTATTTCATGAAGTCCTTGCAATTAATGTAAATGTCTACTCTCTGTTTTCATTTTACAAATAAAGAAATCGAGAGGCAAAGAGTTTCCGTCGCTGGCCCCAGGGTGTGAGCCAGTACGCACAAGCCGGATTCAAACTCGGTTGCTGGCTTCCCGTCACCGCGACGCCCCACGTCCCGACGTGACAGAAACGCCTCGGGCTGCAGCTCCGTGGCTAGCAGCATCGTTTCCATGACGAAGTCATCCCGTCACCCGTCCATCCAGCAGACATCGCCCGAGGAGCCCCTCGGCACCAACCGGTGCCCGCCCTGCAAACCCCACCAGGCAGCCCCGTCCCCCCAGACGGCGTGACTTCTGGTTTCCACTCGGAGAATTCCGAGCGACGGTCTGTGCCTCTTCCACGGCCCGCAATTGACCACCCGTTGCCTAGTCTTTATTATTCTCCACACACCGGCTCCAGGAATAAGAAAACCCTCTCGCTAAATGGATGTAGAATACAGAGGATGGAAAAAAGTCTTTGAAAGAGAAAAGCGTTGATCATTTACCAGGAAGAAAGTCTGTTAGTGGATTAAAGCATATTCCCCAGGCCTTTAAAGACATCTATTAGTAATTTACAGAAATTATGAGAGCTAAAAGGCCTGTTGTCTCCAGAATTCAGAGCACAGCCTGTGGCCTCACACCAGATGATGCTCAAAACCCACCTCTCTGGGAATTGCCATCAAACTCCGCTTCATAATTTATGTAATGACACATACTTGGACACTGATTAGCTACCTATCAGCTCTGTAATAAAGGCGGCATAACCCCTAGTTTATCATCCATTTATCTGGAGTCATTTTGAATAATATCACAAGATTGTAATGTAATCATTATGCTGTACCGCCGTGTCGGGCCTGCACGCGGGGCCGGCGGGGTCAGAGAGCTGGCAGGGTTCACGCCGCTTAATTTACTCACTTCTTACACATTTATAAAATTGGAGTCAACAGTGTAGTATGGAGTTGGACCCGCGAGCAGATGCTTCCACAAATTGATAATAAGATGTTCGACAGGAAGTACGGGGAGACGTAATAACGGCAGGAACCATCTCTGCGGAGAGCGGCCTTGCACTTGAGTTTGAAACAAGCCCTTCGGTGCTCAGTGACGAGCGCGATCTCCCCGACTCGGGCGACCTGGAGGGCTTAGCGACATCCACGTCCCTGCTGTGAAACGCTCTATTAGGAGAATTGCACTTCGGAGCCACCGGGAGGGGGATGGGGGACTCAGGGGAGGAGGGTCTGGTGGAAGGCCCTGGAAGGCAGCCCAGCCAGGGAGAGGGAAGGAGAGTGAGCAGGCGGCTCCCAGCGATGCTGGGAGATCAGATCCGAGTGGGGATGGGCAGGCAAGGAGGGTGGGCTGGGCGTGGTAACAGGTCACAGGTCCTGTAAGGAGGGTGAAGGGGGTGAGGCCAAAGGGACAGGGTCTCTCTGAGAGTGACAGCTGTCCTTTTCCTGTGTTGGTCTCTCCCCTCACTCCACAGTCCTTGCCCAAGGCGCTGACTAAAGGCCAGGTTACCCGGTGAGGTCACTGTGCAATTTTGCCCAGAGTGCCAGCCCATCGGCTTGTCCCCTGTGGGACTGTCTGGTGAAGTGAAGAAAACCTGGTTTCTGAACTAACTTCGAAGGGGCCTGCCAGCAGGCGCCTCTGTCTCATTGTCCTCAGGGTGTACCCACAGAGCCACGAAGACCCATGTGGGACCTTTCCAGAGTGGGTCCCATCCAGGCCTAAAAATTTAAGTGAAGGGAAAAGGCCACTTTGATAATAAACACAGCAAAGTCACATGACAATACTAAATGTTCTCGCAAAGGGAGAGGTCACCATGTCAAGCTGTTTTCCAGAATGTGCCTGTGAGTTTCCACCAGGCGCCCCCAATGTGTCCTACTCAGATGCGGGTTTGGGCAGCCCACAGGTGGCCCCACACACCGCGGTGGCATCTACAAGGGACGAGAGCCCCACAGGGACCAGGGGTGAGCTGCTCAGGCTGTGCCCCCACCCGACCAGAGACCTTTCCCGCCAAGATCCAGAGGGGCTGGGACCTGGAGGGGCCGCGAGACCCCTCCAGCAGCAGCGGTGACAGTGAAAGGGGCTCGCAGCGGCTGACGGGGGACAAGGGCCCGCGAGTCCCGGGAGGGGAGGAGGCAGACGGCACAGCAGGCAGCACCACCAGTGGGGGTGCGGGACGCCAAGTCGCTGCCGACGGCCTCTCGGACAAGCTATCCGACCCCCAAGAATCTGCTTTGGATTTCCACATGGGGACAGCGTCCCTATGAGAGACGAGGCGTGTGACAGCCTTCTCGCCAGAGCGCCTGGCACAGGACGACCCCCCGACGCTCTCTCGCTGACGAGGCTGATGGAGACGCGGCCACTCTCAGCTCTAGGGAGTGAGGCGCCTTCCGACCAGGTTTCCTGCACGTCGGGCCCCTGAGCCGGGAGCCTTCCTGACTCCTGGGACCATCAGAAATGAATTCACAGTTGTGTGTGTGTGTGTGTACAGATGTGTACATGTGTGTGCCCCACACATGCATACCCACATCCACGTACGTGCATACACATGCATGCATGCCGTGTGTGTGTGCATGCGTGTGTGTGTGGTGTGCGTATATACCTACGCACACACCCCTTTTCCTGGGGGAAGATCCCCAGGTTGATCAGACCCACAACCGTCCAGAGAGCAGGGAAGGGAATGAACAAAGCCCGAAGGGTCCGTTATTCTAGGAAGCACCCCGAAGCAAACTCAGCTTTAGGATGGGTCTGTCCCCAAGGCAAACGCATCCCAGTGAACTGACCACCACAGGGAAGTCCATGAGACGATGAGTCAGGAGAGTGACCCACACCCCTCACAGGAACTAGAACCATGGGGTGCGGAGACGCCGGCCAGAGCAGCCTGCCTGTCGGGGCAGAGACGGAAGGAGGCCCGTGTGGACACAGCAGCCTTCAGGGACCTTGGGTATGACCACATTCATGAGGTGAGTGGCCATGTGGTAAACAGGGCTGAATCCTCAGTGGATACAACCACTCGGGTTTGAAAGAATCAAAGTCACAGCAAATAGGCTCTTTAATAGATGCTATCAGAAAAACTATCTATTTATTTGAACAAAGACGGTTAAGTACATTCTTCATGCAATTCTGCAAACTTAATTACTAATGTTTAAAAAATATTTAAAAATATAAAAATAATCAGACAGATTTATACATATATATAACAGGGTTGGAAAAAAACTCTATTAAATGTGGAAACCAGAAAGGTTGGCAGACTTCACAGATAAAGCGATTAGGAGCCAGCCTATATAAAGAACATCTGCTAACCAATAAGAAAAAGACAAACAACCCAATAGACAAATGTACAAAATACTTAAATAGGCTCTTCACAAATGAGAAAAAAGCGGAAAGTCAATTAAATATTAGGGGAAAAAAATACTCCTTCACATGAACATCACAGGAAGTAAAAATTAAAACCAAAATGAGAATGGAAAAAATTTAAACATCCGACAATTTCAAAATTAGCAGAGAGACAGGAAGCAGGAAACACGTACCCACTCTGTGAGTACCACTGGCGTAGCCTCCCAGGAAAGCAAAGTTATCAGGCCCTAAAAGAAGTACATCCAGGTCATACAACCCAGAAATATCACACGCAGGTATACGCCTGAGAAACTCTCAAAGATGTTTGCAAGATTATGCATTCTTATTCACAATAGTTACAGTTGGGAAAAACCCAAATACTCATTCATAAACAAGTTCTTAAACTATGTACATTTATGTATCAATATGGATACATCTTGAAACAATGCTGAGTTTAACAAGTTACCAAATAAAAGTGTACTATTTATGAACTTTTAAATGCATACAAATCAATACCGATAGTTGTTAGTTATCTACATTACCAAGTATATTTTTATGATCTTGTATGATCGTACACATGACCTTGCAATTACATGTGTGGAGAGAGGTGACCCAGCCTAGGGATAAGTGACAAAGGGATCAATCTCATCTTTGCTTTTATTTTATGTAACTTTTTAAGCTTAAAGTAAATATGTTAAAGTTTTATCTTAATATTTCTTCCATTATTCTTTGTATTTCTCTCTACTTTTTTAATTTTTGAAAATTAAAAATGTCATAATGATTTCTAATACTTTGTCTTACCATTGTCGAACTGAATAAATTCACACATTGCCATTTTGCCTTTTTTTAAAAAAAGGTTACTAATTCTGGCCATATAAAAAAATAAAATAAACATTGTGCCCAGAAAAAAAAAAAACAAACCATGAACAAGTGAAATTGACCAACAATGAATGAGGAAAGCATTTTTGCTACATATATTAAAAAGTTAGTATTTTTAATATACAAAGATTTCCTTCCCTCAGATCAGTAAGAAGAGACATCGTGCTGAAAACTGAGCATAAAGAAAGGAAAAGCAAAGAAGCCCCACCTGCACAGGTAGCACAGAGGAGCAGGTGGCAATGGTATGGGCTGGGTGCTCGAGCACAGCCCATTGGGCCTACCTGTCATCTCAGGTCACAACTTTGGGGGATTCTATCGACCAGACAGACATCGTGCACATGTCAGTCGGGACTCTGAGTGTCACAAAACAGAAACGCAGCTCAGCTCCAGCCGGGTGAGAGGACGGCGTCCTGGGCTCAGGGACCTGACTGGCTGCCCGGCCAGCTTCAGCCCGAGCTCTGGGCAGGCTCCCGGTCCCTTCCAGCCCTCCCCCACGAGTTGGCTTCCTCCCCCGGCTGGCTTACTGCACGGCAGCGAAGTAACTGCGAGAATCCAGACCTCGTGTCCTCACGGTGCACGGACATGCCCAGAGCTGCCAGCAAAGATTTGGCCAGTCCCTCCGATGAGACTCAGGTCACCTGCCTGCCCCTAACCCCTAAGCTGACAGCTGTGCCCGCCCCCTGCAGTGGGTGAGGCCGCCTGGTCCACTCCTGCAGCCGGAGCCGGGAGTCAGCCTCCACGCGCCGTGGGGAATGAGGCCTTCTGGGAGGAGGGAGGCGGCAGGGGACCCTGGAGAGAAAGCGCCAGCACTCCCTGAAACAGGAAAGCTGGTGGAGCTTCGAGTTGCTGATACGTCAGATTTAGAACAAACATTTGAAACGTGTATGAAACGTGTATGCTTACGACTTTACAAATTGCATATATACCAAAAGGACGGTTTGTTGACATTGTTTTCCCAGGGAGGCCGAGCGATGGGTTTGCCACAGAGTGGGTGAAAGAAAGGCCCAGTGGACAAGGAGGACCCACACCGCATGACGTGGGGGTCGCGTCCGCGGGCAAGGCCCCAGCGGCCTCGCCTGCGAAGGGCCATGTCGAGCCTTTGAAAGTGTTATTTTGCCCTTTTAAACAGGTTAGAGATTATGTGACTCACTCCATCCCTCAGACACACCTACGCCCGAGGAAACTCAGCCCCGGCGTTAACTCATCATGGGAGAAAATCTCGACAATTTACCATCTAATTTAAATTGCATTACGATGAAGGGAAACTTCCCAATGTGTACAATGAGCGTGATGAGTGAAAACAAAATAAAAGTTCATCAATCGCTAAAACCCATTTTAATTACAGCACTTCTTAGGTGGAAAAAAAAAAAACAACAACAAAGAAAACTCTTCTCAACCTCTGAAAGATTAGCAGCTTGAAAAACTCTCCTCGAGAATTCACTCCCTGGGCAATTCTGTATCAAACGCCATGTACTGAGCTCCTTTGATAACCTGGGCGTGAATAAACTATCATTTTATTTATTTTTTAATTGAAAAGGTTGCAAATAAATGATAGCTAAGCAAAGAAAAGGCAAAGAGAATTAAAGACTGACAATTCAGGGAAGGACAGATGTGAAAAGCTCTCGGTCCCCAAGCACAAGGACAGGCAGGTGACACTTTGCTGCGCAGTGACGTGCCTGGGATGAGGCACCCGAGGTGGGCACTTCCTTCTGGCTCACTTGGCAGGCACGCACTGCACGATTTCCTTTGCTGGATACAGAGACATTAATTTGCCACATGACCGTTGCTTGTGCCTTTAAAGAAGAATCGTTATTTTAAATCACCCCTTTTTTTATCAGCCTGTATAAGAGGCTCTAGAAAAATCCGAATGTTTCTTAATGATGTGGGACTTACCTATTCTGGGAACATCTAGTACACAGCTTCAGACTGCCTTTGAGTCTTGTCTCCAAGCCCGTGTCAGGCCGTCAGCCGTCACTGCTGCTGTCAGCCTGCCATCTCCTGAAAGTCCTGCCGTATTCCTTCCGGCGGACCAGGCGCCTGGAAACCGAGATCATTATGAATCGAATGTGAAAGCAGGGTCAATGACAACGTGCTCGGCTCCCCTGCTGGCCTCTGGCACAATTACTTCAAGGCTTCTGAAGTCGCTCCCCTTCTTTCTACAAGGCCGTGCTCAGAGTCCAGCCTCGATCTCCGCTTGCTGGCCGGGCGACCTTGAACTAGCTCACGTAGTCTCTCTGGGCCTCGGGTTCCCATCTGTAAAATGGGGAAAACCATAATCCTTCTCCCATAGCGACTGTCACACACACGTGGAAGGTGCTGTCATCATGGCAGTAGGGCCGGGTTTGGGGACAGGGACTGGGAGGGCAGAGGTAAGGAACACATTGAAGCTTAAAAATTGTTCTCTTGATTAATAGAACGTCTCAAAAAAGGTTTTTGATACTTCATTCAATTGAAACATTTAAAGCACTTTAGAGCGTGTTGTAAGCCTATGCCTGTCCTCGGTCCCAGCTGGTAAGCCAGGGGATGTTCGGGATATCTCCCCCTTCCTCCGACAACTATTTATTGGATATCTACTGTGGGCATGACTCTGTACCAGGTCCCAAGGGGCAGAGCCAGCCCTGCCTCACGGAGTGTGGGTCTCGAGGGGCAGACAGAGGGGTCCAAGCAATTGTCAGCGCGGTGAGCACAGCAAGGGCAGGGAGGTCCCACGCATCGGGACCTGACTTCATCCGCTCATTCTACCTGAAACCGGAAGCACGAGCTGGCATTGATCAGGCCGAGGTGGCAGGAGGTGTTGCAGAAGGGAAGGGGCGATGGAGAGAAGGAAGAGATCTCTAGGCGAAGCCCGGCATCGCACAAACCCCGCAGCAGAAACCAGCGCGGCGAGAAGCGTGGAGGAGGCGTGGCCGGGCGTGACGGGGCGCAGCACGCAGACACGTGCGGGGCGCTGGGCGTGATGGGGCGCAGGGCGTAACGGGGCGCAGGCGCATTTGGGGCGCTGGGCGTGACGGGGCGCAGGCGCGTGCAGGGCGCTGGGCGTGACGGGGCATAGGGCACAGGCACGTGCGGGGCGCTGGGCGTGGCGGGGCGCGGGCGCATGTGGGGCACTGGAACCAGGGGGAGATTTAGCCTTTTATTACAAATATCTTTGGAAATTATGAAAAAATTAAAATATACATATGGATATTTTGCCCAGTTTTTTTCACTACCCAAGACTTTGGGAAAACCAGAAAAGTTTGCTTTACCCATCAAGGCAATAATACAGAATCAAAAGCCTCCAAGTAACGTATTTCCTTGGACATCTATAAATCTGATGAGTGTCAGATTCCTAAGTCCATTTTTCTACCTTAAAGGATCACGGTTCGGAAGCCCAGCCAGACCGCGCGTGCCCGTGGGTATGTGGGCGGGGGCGGATGTTGAAATCTTTCCAAAAACGTGACTAAGTGGCCGCGGCAGGAAGTGGGCCCCTTCCGGTCCTCCGCTCGGTATGGGGGCGACCCGTCCGCTCCCCTGACCCGCGGCCGGGAGGAGCATCTCCGATCCGAACGCTTCTTCCTGCGCTCCCGTTTTAACTTCAGACATCCTGTCGTTTGGTTTCGAGGGCACGCATGCACCTGCCCGCTTACTCAGAGCGGATGACGGAAAGAGAACGGCCCTGGGCGGCGTCCCCGAACCCCCACTCCCTGGGACCAACGCCGCTGTCGGCTCACCGACCAGGACTGGCCGCCCTGTCTGCCAACTCGCAGAAACCTCTGTCTTTGAAACGCGCTGATTTTACCTTTATTATTTTTTTTCCTGGATGAGTGTGTTTTTTCCTGCAAAGGATAAGTCCGCGAAAGCTTTGCAATACACCTGTGAGAAAAAGAAGGCGGGGACTTGACCCCAGGGTTTGGGGGTGCCCCATGCGCTGCCTCCCACCAGGGCGAAGCCTGGAGTGGGCCTGCTCGCCCCGCTGACGCGTTCTCCACGGAGAGGAAGGCGGAATTAAGTGATCTGTCTGCGGCCCATTACGGGAAAGCGGCTACCAGCCCCAACGGTTCCCCGAGCCCCCTCTGAAATATTCTCCGGCCAGGACATTGCATGAAGCCCACATGGTCGTCTTAGGCAGCGGCGTCGGATGCTCTCCTGTTGCTCAGGGCCTCTGCGGGGCCCCAAGGCCCCCCCCCCACCGCGCTGCTAAGTTCCACTGTGACCAGGGCCCCTCTGCCAGACAGAGCCTCGGGTGCTCTCGGCGCCAAATGCATCCCAGCTGACATGTGCACATGGAGCCCTGGCTCGGGATGAACACTGTAACTGGCACCCATAGAACTCGTGGCTCTCGGGTCAAGGCCCCGGCACACCGCGGGCAGGTGACTCGAGCTGTGGACGCCAGCACGGGCTTCTCGCATTCGATCAAACACCACTGTTGCCCTTTTCCGAGGAGAATTACAGCCAAATTTCATGCTAAATGTGAAGACATAGCGTTTAAAGAGTTCGTGTTTTCTAGGGGCGTTTCACGCAGCCCGCAGGTGCGCGAGGTCAGACGCGCAAACCAGTGGTCACGGGGGCCGGGGTTGGGGGGGCGGCTGTTATCCTGCGGACGGCTCATGAGACAATAAGTGAAAATAATCAAAGGGAGCCTGGCGTTTCCTATCACCTGTGTCAGGTCTTAAATCTGGGTCGCAGTCCAGTAATTAGGTGAAACAATTAAAACCTGGATGTTTTCGTAAAGGAAACCAGCAAGAATTAATTCAAACTTAATTGAAGTGAGGCAGCCGCTCTCTTGGATGGGCTGACAGGAGACAAACAGAGGGCTTTGCTCTGCTTCAGAAACAGGAGGGGGTCTTTTATGGCATGAATGGATGAATGAATGAATGAATGAGTGAGTGAATGAATGAGAGAATACAGCAAACCCTAAACATACCAGCTCCGTTTGCTTCTGGATTGGGGTGCAAGGCACAGGTACCAGGCCTGGGGGCCAAAGCACATTTCAACGCCACAAGACAAGAGTGTCACGACCCCCGTGCAGGCGGAAGCGCTCAGTCCTGTGAGCGCGGAGGGCGGGCTGTTGGAGGCAGGGGCTGATCTCCCACCCCGGTCCCAGCTCCTGTCCTCAGCGGCTTCACACAGCCTGGCACAGAGCATGAGGCCTGGCCGGCCCGCTGGGGAAAGGGACATTCACCATCGTCCTTTCTCACCTCCCCGCCCCCACGCTCCCTCCTGTCCTTCTTCAACCTCGGGGTCACGGCTGGGCCTCTTCCCCAGCCCAGCGGCTGGGCTCCCAGCTCCGCGTTGTGGGGAAGCGATGGGAAAGCTCATGAAAATCAAGTTGAAATAAAGTAAGGAGGCTGTTTTCCAAACCCGGCCCAGGGCCTCTCCCCTAGACGCCTTTCTCGCCTGTTCTTCTGGCTCAGAGGCATCCCTGCCCCGATGAGGTGCCCGCCTGGGGGACAGGGCTGTGAGGGGAGCACAGGCTCTGGGAGCGGGCGCTTCCGCTGGAAACGACGTCACTGGCTCGGCACAGGTGCTGTATCTGGCCCGGGAAAACCTAGACGTCAGGACGGGCGTTCAGGAGCGTGTTGTGAGCTGCAGGTTTGCGTTACCCCCAAAGCATAGTCAAAGCCCGAGCCCCGGGCCACGGCGGCAGGAGGCGGGGCCCTTGGGCGGCGGTGAGGTTCTGAGGGCGGCGCCCCCAGGATGGGACCAGTGCCTGACAAGGAGAGACATGAGAGCACTCTCTTTCTGCTGTCCACCACGAGGGGACACAGCGAGGAGGTGGCCGTCCACAAGCCAGGAAGAGGACCGCACCGCACGCTGGATCTGCCGGCACCTTGGCCTGGAGCTTCGAGCCTCCGTAACTGTGAGATGTAAATGCTGCTGTTCAGCCCCCAGCCCGTGGCACTTTGTCCGGCAGCCTGGACGGACGAAGACAGGCCCGCGCTCGGCGCTATGGGACATGGGGCCACCGGCGCCAGACACGCTGGAGCCTCCAGCTGAGAGGGGACGCTGCCCTCGGCGCCCAGCCACCGCACTGAGCTCCGCGTCTCCTGGGAGTCGCTGGGAGGCCGGGCGGGAAGAGCAGCCCTGAGACAGAGGGGGAGGGGAGAGGACGGGGCTGTGCTGCACGGGAATGAGGCTTCCCGAGGACAGTCCTGGGCCTCCCGAATCCCACCCCGGCGTGTGGCTGGGTTTTGTCTCTGTGCCGATGACAGCAGAGGCCCCGGCATCTATTCATTGTCACTACGGTCCTCGTGAACAAGCCAAGCGTGAAGGGTGACAGCCCCGAGCCCTTTGGGCCCTGACAAGTGAAGGTCCTGGGCGTTGTGATCCCAGCACCTCGCGAGCAAGAAGCGACTCTCGGTCCTGCGCTGGCCCCTGGTCCCCCGAGGCCCGGGCGAGTCCTGGCGGAGAGGACCGGTCGTTCGCGGCCGCCGCTGCCGCTGCGCCTCTGTCAGCCATCTCGGGTGGGGTGGGGGTGGGAGCGCCGCCTGGAAGCGGGAGGGCCTGGGGCTGAAGCACCTCGGCGTCGCGGGAGAACGGCGCGCGCCCTCCTCGGAACCGGGCGGGCTCTGCGACACGCAGACCCGCCCGCCGGCTCGCTGACCGGCGCGTCTTCGTTGCAGCTGTTGAATGGAAGCCTTGGCTGTTTCCATTCCGAAGTCACACAGAGTGACACGTCCCTGTCCTCCTTTACGTCTCAGTCAACATGCCACTCCGGTGACACGCGTGCGTCAGGCTCCACGCAGCACGCCCTCAGAGCCCAGGTCCCCCGGGGGGAGCTTCGGGCCCGGGCCGGCCTGCCCCGCGCCCCCACGGGCATCCGTGGGCCTCCGCCCGTGCGTGACGAGCTGATGCGATCGGGGCTTCTTTCCTCGGAAAGTGACATTTCCTCGCAAGTCCAGCCTGGAGAGTCGGCCCCACCTCCTAGTCCCCTCCCCGACCTAAGTGATAAGAAACAACTGGAACACGACTCTGGAGTGTCATGCTGTCAAAAAAATTCTTAATGAAATTAAAACCTTAACACTCTAATGCTATTTCTGGCTGTGGAGCGGGGTGCTGCAGACGAGTGACTCTCTCCACGCGCCTGTCGGCCTGGTGGCTCCCCGTCACGGGAGCTGCTGCCTGTCAGCGATGCGCCCCGGGGAATACGGGTGGAATATTTTACACCTGAAGTGGCCTTATTTCCAGGCAGTGGCATACCGCGAAACGCAGCCCCGCCGCGTGTGCATGAGACACGCCGCCTGCAGGGCCAGGCGGAGGGGCAGCCCGCGGACGTCCCCGGAGTGCGAAGCGGGGCCACGCGCCGCCTTCCTCACTCTGAAACGCCGGCCCCCTCGCCTCAGAACCCACGTTTTCAGATGGGGGTGGGGGGAGGTCACAAAGCCACCAGCACTCATCGGCAGACTGCAGGTGGCTCCCCCGCCCTTACAAAAATAAAATTTCAAAAGCACATTTGAAAAGAGAAGTTAATGAAGTGATGATTTCTCCAAATTCTTATGTATTTATTTCCAAACTCTAAAATTTTTTTGTGTCAGAATTTGTTCATTTTAGGTAAGAATTTTCTCTGCACCAAAGGCAAACAATTTCTTCTTTTTTTTTTTTTTTCCCAAAGAGTAAATTCGCCTGCAAACACAAGCCACAGAATTCCCCGCCTGCAACACGAATGTCAAGCTGGTTCGCTGCCAGTGAAAACTCTCAGGGAGAGACGCGTTACCCGGTTTATCTCTTGCCTCTTTCTTCTCGTGTCCCCAAACAGCATTAAAATGCTTATGCGGAGAGGCGCGAGCGGCTCTTAAACCATTCCTTTGATTTTCTGCTTAAATGTTTTTGTTAAATGGCACAGTGGTGAGAGCGTTCGGGGCCGGAGTTCAAGACGCTCTGAAATGTCTTACTAATGCTCCAGGACGCGGGGACAGGCAGCGCTTAGAAAACAAAGCCCGGACGAGCAGCGTCGGTGAGTCACCAGGGGCTGCACGTGGCACGCCCCTGCCCTGCCATGGCGTGGGGACGCTCGCTCTTACACAGGAAAGCGATTTCCAGCCCCGTTTTCTTTTTTTCGGTATTTAGCTCTCTGAGTCACGTCCCCGGCACTTGACACTGTGTTTTAACTGAACATATACTATTCAACGCGAACTAAGAGTCTGAGTCTTTCAATTACCTGCAATTTTTATCTGTAAAAGGGAAAAAAAAAAAAAAAAAGGCCAGGGAGTTGCCACGGCCCGTATTTACTGGGAACCATCTGTTACGCCTCTAATTAAAACCCACTTGTAATGAGCTTGTTAGTGCACCAAACGTGTCAGGTATAGGAGATTATTCATGAAGCAGTTGTTCTGGTGGCTGGATGACGCCTTAAAATCCTATTAGTTTAACAAAGTAACGTATTAGTATTTTGACCCGGTATACAAGAGACTTCAGAATGACCGGGCCTCCTGCTCTAATATTTTTTTCCCCTCGAATATGTTGCTATTTCTACCTCATACACAGTCAGATGGCACCAAAATCTTTGTCTCAATTTTCAACTGCAGGTGATTTCAAATGATTAAAGACGCACAACAGGGAATAAACAAAAATGCTTACATGCAATTATTTTTAATTAGTATTTGGCTATAAAGTGTATGCCTTCATAAAAAAGTCTGTTATTCACATAAACATCTGTTACCATACACACAAGGAAACACTGTAAGTCTGTCATCACGTCACCAAAACAGAGACGCGGAGGGAGGCTGGGCTGGAGAGCGAGCCCTTGGAGTTTTGAAACAAAAGACAGCGGTCTGAAGTGCCAAAGCAGACGGGGAGCCACACCTTGCGATTAAAACCGCGCACAATCAGAGGAAGAGCTGTGACCGAAGGCATTGCGCTTGAAAATGTTAAAATAGATGGAATCATTCTTTGCAAACAATGGAATCTCTGCGCACAAGACGATTTCAGATTCTTTTACTAATTTTGCCGCCGTGCACGGAATCGGTCAGTTTCCTGTTTGCATGCTCTCTGCCGGCTGCTAATTTTCCAGCTTCTCTGTGTTCTTATGGTTGTTTGTCAACGCGTCCAAACTTTGTGAGATGCAGCAGCTCAAATCCCGAGTGCTGAATAGCAGCCTCGTTTCACGAAAGCCTCCAGCAAAGGGGAAAAATATTATATATATATATATATATATATATATATATATATATGGAGCATGCCCCCACCAAGCACGGGGAGAAAGATACAGGAAATAAATTAATGCCGCGTAATTGATAGGAGGAGAGGAGGCTGCTCTGCGGAACACGGGGAGGAGGATGGAGGGAGGTGTGAGAATACCTTGCCCATGAATCACTGAGTCGGTGGGAATTACTGGGCTCCAGCCGCAGATGCCTGGAAACGCACAGCTCCCGGACCACCCCCAGCAGCCCAAGTTAACTCGTTCTGCTCATGGCCCAAAACTGCGGCTTTTATTAAACGCACAATTCACGTGCCAAAAGAACTTATCTTCATTTGCATGAAAATGCAAACGATAATTTAATTGAATCGCACAAATCTGCTATGCTGAGCTTGCCTGTCTGTGCTCCCACCAGGCGGGGCTCGCCAGCCGGGGCTGTGGCCCCTGTGCGGTGCGGACGTGGTTGTTAAGATGTCAGCCCCACAAGGCGATGCTGTCCCCCACCCGTGGGACACTGTGGGAACGTCAAGGTAGAGTACTTGGGGGCCTGTCCTCCTGTTAATTTGGAAGGGACAAGCCACCGAGGTCACGAGTGGACAAATGGACAGAGGGACCTTGGTGTGTTGGCCTCAGTAATTCTGTCTGAAGTCGCTGTGACTAAGGACAAAGAAGGTGGACCCTAGAGCGAGGACAGGCCCCCTCTGGTTGCACACCTCCAGGCCGCCCACCCCCTTCCGGCGGGAGCACCCCTCCATCTCCCAGCGGGGACCCAGCCTTGAAATGGGTTCTCGGCGGCAGCGAGGTGACTGCAACACTGTGGACATCCGGCCGGGCCGCCGAGGTCCCGTCTACTCAAGGGCCAGCGGCACCGTCATCAGCAGCTCCGTGTAATTTAAAAATACAACCATGAACCACCGAGAGAAGGAAATACACTGCGGAACTAAATCTATTGATCAAGAACCCCCCAAAGATGGGCTGTAAATAAAATGACACGATGACCAGAAAAGGCAGGTTTTACATTAAGAATCAGCGAATTCACTGCCGGGTGAGCGGGGAGCCAGGCCGAGGGCTCGCAGCGTCCTTGCAGGCAGGGGCGTGAGAGCCGGCCCACCCCTCGCAGAGAGGCGCCGGCCAAGCCAGCTGCCCTCGCTGGCCGCCCACGTCTCACGGGGGGAGTTCTCATTTTTCAGTCACACCCCGCCCAACTTCACCTGGCTTTCCTTGATGTCACTCCTTCAGCATCGTCCCCCATGAGGCTTACTGGCCCGTCCGTGGGCCTCCCCCCCAGTCGGCAGCCAAGGGAGGAAGTCCTCTCCCAGCCTGGGGGTGCCCAAGTGCCCGCTAATGGCCCTGGACCGGCTGGCGTCACCTCACCCAGGTAGAGGGCAGGTGGCCCAGCAGGTAGAGGAACAGAGAGCCCGCTTGCCACTCTCTGGTTAGCCGTGTGCCCTGGCACCTGCCGCTGCTATCCTCAGAGGCAGCATGGCAAATCCTTCGTTAGCTGAGGGGCTCAGACTAGACCCCTACTTTGGAAAACAAAGATCTATCCCTGCGGAGCCCACGCCGAGAGTGAAACAATAAATACCGTGCCTACTCAAGG
This sequence comes from Eonycteris spelaea, assembly GCA_003508835.1. Classification (NCBI taxonomy): domain Eukaryota; kingdom Metazoa; phylum Chordata; class Mammalia; order Chiroptera; family Pteropodidae; genus Eonycteris; species Eonycteris spelaea. The sequence goes on along the minus strand of PUFA01000004.1, from coordinate 480,841 downwards.
TTAATCAGAGGTAATAACCCTGTGACCTGGGTGCAAGGGTGGAGCATGCATGACTAGTCTAGAACATTCCAGCCAGGCCGAGAGCAAGGTGAGCAGAGCGAGGGATTCGCCCTCGGCGCCAAACTGGAGGCGGCACCAAAAACCCCGTGATCGATGCAGAGTCTGAGTCAGCAGTGGGACCCTGCTGCGTGGGACCCTGCTGCGTGGGACCCACCGTGGCCCGAGACCAGGGCGGCCCGAGGTGCTGATGGCTCCCCACCGCAGCTTCTGGAAGTCGAGTCCTCATCGACGTTTCGCGTTCGTTTTGACTTTTGAAACATCACACTGAAGTGCCGTGACCTTGACCACTCCAAGTTCTGCAGCCTGTCCGGTCCCGCATCCGCGCCCCGCGCGGCCTCGCTCACCTCGCCGCTGCGCGCTCCCGCGGGCGTCCCTCTGGCCTTGTGCCCGATCCCTGAGGTCACGCACGTCGCAGGGGCTGCTCTGGTGGCGCTCCCTCCGCACGCACCGTACGCCTGTGACGACTGCACGGGGCCCCGCCGGCAAGGTCATCCGAGGGCAGAATGGCTTCTCTCTCCCCAGGACGTCGGGCTCCTGGGCATGCAAAACAGCTCCTGCTCTGGTCGCCGTCTGATGTCTGCACGCGCCGTGTTCCCCTCCCGCGTGCGCGCAGCCGGTGAAGACCCGGCAGCGAGAAGGCGCCGTCGGCGTGGGCGGCATCCGGGCTGGCGGATCCTCCGAGTCCATGGCCATGTATTGCCTTGTCCGCAGAGACCGGCCACCTGGTGTGGAGGCAAGGCCACCGGCCAGCCTGCTTTCTTGTCCCCATTCGGGCTCCCGTTGGGACCTGGGCCCTGCGGTCGACCTGCCGGCACCTGCCGCCGCTCCGAGCGCCTCTGCGCGCTCTCTCGGCCCCCTCCTCCCGCTGCGGCCGCTCTCAGCAGTGCGCAGGCTCCAGCCGCCTTTGGTCAACGATGGTGACGGCGTCTCTCACCGGATGGCACTGAGCACCTCCGGCTTCCCGCCCCAGGCTACCCACACCAGCGCAGCCCGGAAGAACAGCCACGGGATGGCCTCTGACCAGCGAAGGGCTGAAGCTGCTGGGGACATGCTACCCTCTTAGTGCCCCCAAGGGACTGTTACAAACGCTTTTCAACCTGGCCCTAACAAATCCATGGCCAGATCAAGCCCAGGGGCCCTGGGATGCAATGCCATTCTGCCTCCTGGCCTCCGCCTCCTTCTTGCCTTGGATGAGTGAAAACAACGCTCTGGAAAGCAAAATCGAGAGTCAGAGAGAGGACTAGCGTTATAAGCCTGGGACTAATAAATGAATATAGATGATAGCAACTAAAGCAGGACCACGAATTGTCACATGATATTTGAGAACTATATCCTGGGACTTATTGTAAGGAGAGGACTGAAATCATTGCGGTTGTTGGGAAAGTTCCGGGGAGAGAACAGAACATATTTGTATCCACGTAATTTGAATAGCGTTTGAAATGCTCGACTTTTAAGGTATTTTAAAAAGCTGAAAACGCAGGCGTTTTCTTAAGATGCGCTTCCTCCCCTGTGCTTTCCAGTGCCACACGCTGCCTGAGCGCTCTCTCCGTCACCGCGTCTCCTTGTCCTCTCGGAGCCTCTCCGCTTGGCCATCGCCCCCGCCTGAGAAGAGTCCTCCTTTCGCTTCGCCCATCGACAGGGATGGCCGTCCCTCTGGCCGCGGCGTGGGCGTGGGGCGGGCCCAGCCCCGGTTCAGGCGCAGGCCCCCGAGGGCATTCACGGGGGTCTGCGGCTGCCCTGGCATCTGGGCAGGTGCCACAGAAGGCGCCGAGCGGGACAGCAGCCTGAGGGGGAGAGAGGATGGGGACCCGGCTGACCTTTGACCTCCAGATCCAGCTGTGCCCGAGCCGGGATTCTCACCACGGCGCGTCCTGGACTTCGGTTGAGTGTCTGGCACGCATCATGAATGGGTCCAAATGACGTCCGTTTCTAGGGAAAGGGCGTTGTCCAAGGTTGGTGGCATGCGTGTCCACTGCTTGTGTAACATGGGATCTGACCGCATGAGTGCGGCTATGCACACGCCGGCTCTGCCGAGTCTTCTGGCACTAAAAAAAAATGTTTCCCTTCCCTCTTATTTCTCTTCAAAAAGCTCCTTTCTTCTGCCTCAAGTTTATACAACTACATTCTACTCAGGAACTGTTGGTGGAGAGAAAGATTTAATGCTCACCTGATAGTGAGGACAGACCTGTTTTCTGTTGAAAGTCCGTCAAAATAAAAAGCACATCCCGTAACTAACTCTAAGGGAAACCTGATCAATAAAAACGAAAGCTTAGTAAAAGCTCCTTAGCAATGACCTAAAGAACTAGGTATAAACAAGAAAGAGATTCTCAAATTCAGTAACTGCAGGAACTGTTTGCTTCAAACAGCTTTAAGAAACAGGACCAGAAGCCGCTTTGACTGGACAAACTTGATGGCATCGACCGGCAGCCACAGAAGCACAGCTATGAGATGAGGTCGGGAGGCGGGAGCAAAGGGCTGCTCTGCGCAGCGGCTGGGGCGGGGCGGGAGGGGGCAGTGAGGGGGCAGCACCCAGGGACGGGGAAGCGGGGTCGCTGGAGGGGGCTGAGTGAAAGTCAAAACATGTGGCCCTCTGCGCCGGGCGAGGCCCGGACGGGGACACAGGCCCCGCGGGACGTCGTCAGAGGGCTTCGCAGAGCAGCGAGGGCCCCGAGCCTGTGCCACGTCACACTTGCTCTTTGGGGACTGTGACCTCCCTACGGTTCAGCCAGGCCTTCAGGAAAGCCCACTTGGCGCCACAGTCTGAGGCTGGAGAACTCTGGGGGAGGGGCGACAAAGGAGAAAGCCCACCGGCCTGACCCGCAGGGCGCGGCTGGGGTCGGGGCGAAGGGGAGCAGAATGCCACGCGTGCCAAGGACCCTTGGGAGCGAGGAGGGGTGACGACTTTCCCGCAGTTCTTGGACAGGAGCGCCAATCATTTTTACCACAGGTCCGAGGGTGCGACTAACCGAGGAGTCTGGACCACTGGAGGTGCCCAGGTGACAGCTGGGTGGGTAAGGCGCGCGAGTGACACGTGTGAGTGGGACTTCCGGTGCTATGACACTTCCGCCATGAGGGGAGGTCGGTCTGGCTCACGTCAACTCGGCCGGAGAGAAGCGTGTTGTGGGACGTCCATTCTTGTTCCTCGCATGTGTCAGGAGGGCGCCGGTTATTTACAACACTGTGGAAATGCGAAGGTCACGGACGCGTAAGTCCCCGCCTTCTTCTCCCCACGCGGCTGCGCGTTCCGCCACCTCGGTGGGACTTGTAGTCTGTGGGGGAACAAATGATCCCCAAAGGCAGAACGGCTTCCTGGTCCGCCCAGTAACTCAGCCGGGCTATTTGTGGGGACGCGCGTCCCTCCGGGTGAGGACTCGGAAGGCGGCTTGTCCACTGCCGGGAAGACCGTTTTACTGGCTTCCAGGTCACCGCAGAGAAGGCCTCCCATTCCCCAAGCACTCGTATCCGGGTCCAGCAGGAAGGACCCTCGTGCACACCCGGGTGGCCATGTGGGAGCCCTTTCCTGGCGTACAAAAGACGCTGCAGCTAAATGAACCCGAGCGGCGCATCCGAGACAGTGCAGTCGTCGAAGGGGGTGTCGCGGTGCCTCAGCGAGCTGTGCCTCTCGGGGTCGGCCCATGGACAGCCGTTAGAGGGTCACCTGCCCCCAGGAGGAGCGAGTCTTACCTGCCACGCACTCTACACGCAAACCCACGGGACTCTGCCCGACCCCCTGAACAAAAAGGACAGACCGAACGTTGCAGGACAGGGGCTCATGCTGCAGGTTCTCCAAGACCCCGAATAAAGAATTATCCAGACCCATGGGCGTTTGGCCCAAACCGCATGACTACCTCAAAAAAAATTACACAAATAAATAAAATACGGGAAACAAAACAGCTTAGGTCAGAGCCGCGAGAATCCATCCTTCTGCGACTCCGTCCTGACGACCGAGGGCCATTTGCACACAGGAAACGGAAGGGCAAAGGGCCTAGGCGGAGAGAGCGCGGTCACTGGGAGCCGGCGAAGAGGTAGAAGTCGCCCCAAGGCTGGCCCTGCGGGAGCATGGCTGTGTCTCGGCGACTAGAGCCTCATTTCTGTCAATGACAGTGAGAAGCGACGAAGGCGCCGAGCCCGGATGGGAGGGGACCTCCCGATAGCTCCTCTCTGCCTCGCAAAAATAATTGACTTATTTCTAGAATAATTCCATTTGTCCTCGCCATTTTTCACAACTGAAAATAATCATTTTTTAATAAAAATAAAGAGTAGAAACCGCACTTCCAGTGAACTGTGGCAGCCCGAACACACGCGTGCTCGTCGTCCCTTCCGGAAGGACCACTAAAATGGCAGTGATGGGATTATAAAAAGTCACAAGCTCGTAAGGACAAAGGAGGCAGGAGAGGGGACGGCAGCCCGCGAGACGAGACACGGCTTTTCGGAGAAACGGAACAACAGCCCTGGCTGCAGGCTCAGGGCTGAGGTGCGGCCCGTGGAATGAGGAGCCAGGGCCCTCCTCTCTGGCGGCCCTAGAGGGGGTCCTGCACAGCCCTGGGGAGCTCAGACTCTGACACCAGGCCCCTGGGGGAAAAGCCAGCTCTGCCGTTCCCGGTGGCCATTTTCCTACGCTTCAATCTGCTCGTCCTCGACCCGGGGATGACGGTGACGCCTACTCCGCAGGGCGGTTGCGAGATGACAAGTTTAGAGCACTTAGAACAGTAAGTGCTAACTACGCGGCAACATCGTCACTGGCCCTGAAGTCTGCCTTCTTGCACTGGTCAAGCTGTCCCTGCACGTACGCACATCGCGACCAACACAGGGGAAAACAAGGCGGGCGCGCGAGTACCTGACCCCTGCCCGCGTGCCAGTGCCTGGGACGCAGTCACGGCCTCGGTCAGCTGCAAGACACAGGGAGGTGCGCGCTCGTCACGCGAGGCGCTCAGGCGTCCCCCACGGAGGTGACAACAGCCAGTCGGCGACGCGGGTCCTACGTTAGACGCGGGACCCAAGCTCTGCACTTTCCCGCGGCACAGCCTGAGGCGGGTCCGACGCGCTGACCCTCCGGCGCGCCGACGCCTCCCGCGGGAGGACGAGCTGCTGCGTTGCATGTCGTTTCCCCCCCCCCCCAGCTCCGCGGGCGTGTTCAGAGCGAGGCCGGTCGCAGCTCCGGGTCACGTAGGCATGGCACCTGCATTCTCCTTCGGCCTTCTCCGCGCAGACGTGTTTTCGTTGCATTTTAGAGAGGTGGGCACGAGACCCCGGGAGACAAGCAACCCTCGCTTCGACTGCCGGGCGTGGGAACTGGCCAAGCAGAAGGGTCACGTGGACGCCTCGTACATCCCTTCGCCGCCACTGACTTTCCTGTCTGTGGAACTGAACGTTATGAGTAGTTTTCTTCAGAGCAATATAGAAACTTTTTTTATTGCAAAGAGCTAAATAAAGGCTGGCAAAAACAACAGGTTCATTCTTTTTCTTTCTTTTTTTTTTACTGCAGATCTTCAAATGATAGGAAACTTGTCTCTTGGTCAATTTCAGCTGGCTTGGAGCCAAAATGGATGTCTTCATTCTCGTCCTTATCCTCGTACTTATTGTGGGCAAGATAAAATCCCTTAATTTTAAAAACTCAAGCCAAGCGTTGGGTAAGAGGCAGAGCGGCTCCCTAAACTATACTAGTCATGAAACAAAAAATGGTAGCACTATACACCACTTCATTCTTGTCATTCCCTGCAAATCAAACACTGAGAACACGAAACTTTTAAAAAAGGAATTTTCAAATATTTTGGTAGCCTCTATAAATCAGATTTTCACATTCTAGAGCTATACACAGGAACCATCAAGAAAGGTGCCTGTACTCGCTGGTTAAAGGTCTCTGAGCGAGGGCTTGTCTCTGGGTGGGTTGGCCCTAAGATCAGCAAGCATCTTTCTATTCCTGAGCACAAAAGACAGCTTTTCTGCTTTTCATCATGTCACCCTCCCCATTTTTTAATTAACAAGATTTGAGATCAGTTGGTGAATTGTAACCACAAAAGTGAATATTGTGATTGGATGATGTTTTATCGCTCGAAAAATAAATCTTCCCGCTTCTCTCCTGTGTACTTCATGTCGCTTCCTCTTCATATTTATCTCGCTTTCAGAATCCATTATGCAATTGTCATTTCATTGAAATCAAAAGCTACGTCTTAATTACACAGAAATGGATTATAAATCTACTTACCCATCTCTCTACATGTTCGTGTCTGAATGATTACAGCTCCGAGCCTATTTTTGTACACAAAAGACCAAAGTCGATTTTACGGGGTTGAAATGAAGACTTGCAAAATTGTTCCGCCGGAAGACGAAACAAAGCAACGTCCGTGTCTCGCTCACAGTCACGATGTGACGTGGGGCCGAGGGGGCGATGCGGGACGCGTCAAGTCAGTGGTTTTGGAGACAACGGTGGAAGGTGCGTGTTTCCCCCTCGGCCGAGTTGAATTGAGCAGGTGCCGCTTCTGTCGTCCTTCCAACAGAAATTAGAAAGCGCTGCATTTGGCGATGTTACAGGGAAAACAGTCTGGTAGCCGAACTGGAAAGAAATGGACTTTCGTAGCGCAGGCGTCTGCCGCATATCCCGGTGATTAATCATCAGGAGGCACCACCTCCTTAGTGTTAAACAGCCTCTAAACGGGGGAAGCCTCGGCGCCACTGCGCACCAGGGCTCCATGCACTCAGCGTTAGCTTCCCACCTTTATGAAAGTGGCTTTAATGTCACGTGTGTGGTATTACTGCATTTCTGGAAAAATAAACCCCGAAGTTTTTTTTTTTAGCTGATTGTACACAACGTGCGTATTATTCAAACGGCAAGCTGCGTGTCACTTAGCAGATGAAATAAAGATTCCTATTTTTTTAAAGCCTATAAAAAAATTAAAAAACAAACAAAAAAACGGCCCGCGATGTGGAGTTGTGTTTCATACACAGTAAAAGCAGGTGAGCACCGAGGACAGCACTGTGGCAGGGACCGTGCCGGATAAGATAAGCCATGACGTGCAGGCGAGGGCGCTCGGGCCAGGCTGCCCACAGTGCAGGTGGGAGGGGGGCGAGGACTCGGGTACCTGTGACCTGATGCAGTTGGGGACTGTGCTAACTCAGGAGACAGATTCATTTGACTGGAGGGATCTCGGATGGCTTCGCGCTGGAGGCGGATTTGAGCTTGGCCTTGAAGGGTGAGCAGGCGTTTGGCAGTGGGGAAGCAGGAGGGCAGAGGCATCCAAGCAGAAAGAGCAGTCGTAGCGTGTGTTGCACCAAAAAAAAAAAGAAGAAAAAAAAAGCCATTTTTTTTGTCTAGGAGACATCGTCCCAAGCATCCCCTAGCTCTGCAGAACTGAGGGGACTTGGGTAACTCGAGACCCCCAGAAACCAAGGGCTGGGCCTGTCTCAATAGTGCCGTCACCCTCCAGTCCCCGCTGAGAGTCTCACTGCCGAGAGCCCGCCCCCAGCCTAGTGGACTTGGGGCTGAGGACATGGTCAGGGCTGTGTCCCTAGCCTGTGTGTCTACTGGCACACGGAAAAGAGGTGCTGGGCACTGAGGTCCCTCGTTCTGAATCCCTGCCCATCCGACCCTCACTCGCATCTCCTCCCGCCAGAGGCCTCAGGACCCTCTGGTCAGGCCTCTGCCCAGCGAGGGCCCCACGGGGCTCCAGTGTCACGGGGAGCCTGCCCTCCTCCTCACCCACCCAGAGTGTGGCAGATGTGCCTGCCGACCCGCTTGGTGCCAGGCTCCGGAGCAGGGACCAGGGAGGTGAGATGAATGGCCAGGGGGGAGACCAGCGGCCATGACAGTGATCTTTGGGTGGGTTCTAAACCCCTCCCCTTCCCGCGGCCCTGCCCCTCCTTCCTGGGTGACCATAACTGTTAAAGCCTTATCTATTGGCGATTATAATCGTACAAAGCCAGGACAGATGGGCTCCAGTCCTCAGCTCACAGCCATAAAGTTTACAAACTCTCCGAGGCCAGGGGATGCATTACCATGGCTGATACGTAGCTCATTTACACAGGACATTTTTCTTCGAGATGGCCATTTTTCCTCTCAGTCGTCGGCCAGGGTTTTTCTGTTAACCAGCCTGATTTTCTAGAACATGCAGAATCGGGGGGATCTGAAGAGCAGGTTAGAAGCCGTCGAGATGGTTAGGCATAAGGATGTTTTCGACACTACAGGGAAGCCCAATTTCTTCTCCCTGCGGTCCCAGGGGAGGCTGGGGTAACAGCATGCTCCCCCTGGGTTACAGGGCATGAGAAATGGGCCCCTAATGGTTTATTTAAAAGTGTATTGTCGAAGATAATGGTTTCAGATTAAGTTTTTAGGCTCCTTGATTGCCGCTGTTGTTCTGTGAGCTAATTATGTCTACCGTGGAGCCACTTATGTGGGCCAATCCAGTGGCCACGTGGGGCGGTATTTCTGGCGGTTGTTTTCCCAGCCCCCACCCTCCCCCACCCCGCAACTGTGCCGGTGTGTCGTGTAACAGTACAGAAAAGGGATGATTAATTCAAAGTTCAGGTACGAGACAGGGTCAGAAAAGAAATCTTTCTGGGTAGAGTGAGCATTTCAAGATGAATCTCTGGCTTGAAACATCATTTTACGATGCGTTTTCTGTTTTGTCATCAGGGGAAGTCTGATGGCTGAGACGCAAGTGATGGCAGTGTTTGGGTGCCATGTTCTGTGATGGGCTTTTCATAAAAATTAGCTGACATTGTCATGAGCGCACGAGGAAATTTATAGCTTTCATACTGGACTGCCATTCCCAGAGCAATTTCCAATCACTTGGGCTTTTTATTAAGTTTATTGTTCTTTTATTGTTCAGTGGAGTGTAAGCAGCGAGATTACAAATAGATGTGAGTTCCAGGGGCTCTGAGCCGCGCCCGTGGAGTCAGGCGCGAGGCGCGCGGAGGAAGGCAGCCATTAATTTGAATCACCGGTGATGTGAAGCGCCACCGACGGCCGTCCCTTGTCACCTGCTTACGTACAGGAGTCGCAGGACCGCGCTCCGTTTGCATCCACGTTTTCCCAGAAAACCCTCCGCGCAGCAGCGTTTGAGCGGGGCCTCGGGGTCGTCTCCCCCTCTCCCGGGTCTCTGGTCCGCCGGCCGACGCTGCCGATGTCCTCGGTTCTCCCACCTGCCGGGGGTCGTGCTAGCACTGCCACCTGTGCCCCCCAAGCCCCGGCGAGGGCCGCTCTGGACAGCTGCAGGGACCTGCAGGGCCCGAGTCCGGCCTCGGAACCAGCCGGAACCCGGCCGTCTTCCAGGGCTTTAGCTCGGCACTGTGCGCGCAGAGCCCCTTACATTTCCATTCCATCTACATTGTTTCCCAAAGAAATGGTTCTCTTCAACGTTTTTGTTTGTGTTTGTGTGTTTTTTTCAGGCATTGATTGAAAGATGTCGTTGAAGGCTTGTTAGGAGGAGAGCAGAGGTGCTGTGAAGTGGGGGAGGGGCCGTGTGTCCCCAAGGCCCTTCTCATGTCATGGCCATGCGTGAGCCACGTCGGGCCACGCGGCCCACGGTAGCGGGCGCGCTCCTGTCTTAGGGTACGCACGCTGGGTCGCCAGTCCCCCCTCTTACTAGGTAACGGATCCCAGCTTTTGTGTCCAGCTGCAGGTGGCGGGTCACTTCAGTGCTCTGCCCCACTTTCCCAGCCTCCGTGGTGGCCCAGAGTGGTCATGGGACCTGCTTCCGGCTGCTGAGAGCTCAGCACAGCGGGCCGTGGGGCGCACGAGGGCGCTGCTCCCGGGACCGCTCTGACTTTCCCGGCAAACGGGGTCACCGCTGGCGCGCGTCTCCTCCCCGCTCCCCGGCTGTCCGGCCTTAAGCCCGGACTCTGTCTGGGGCTGTGGCAGGCACCCTGCAACCACGGGGCGCGGCTTCGGGACACGAGCTGACACCCCGAGAACGGGGGGCTGAAGGGCCGGAAAGGACCGGCCCCGGCGGCACCGCCAGGCGGCACCAGGGTCGCCTGCGCAGCGCGTTGAGACGCACAACTCCAGCCCCCGCGGAAACTCCCACCGCGGCGTTCACGGTGCGGCCCAGGCTGACGTCGGCGCGGCTCACGACATCCGGGAACCGCTATGCGAAGCACCCCGAGAGGCACAGACTGGGGGGCCCCGAGGCGGGGACCGCGGGAGCCTGGCCGCCGGGGCGACGTGGCCCCACTTTGTTTCCCACCCGCCTGGTCTCGAGCCGGCCGCGTGACACCTGTTGCCCCTGAGACCCCGTTCAGAGCGCGAGGACCACGGAACAAACGGCCGGCGTGCGGGGCGACGGCGAGGCCAGGCGGCTCTGCTGTCCCCGTCCCCGCTCGCTTCTGGCTCCGGCCTGGACCCCAGGGGGCCGTCCCGGGGCTGCTCCAAGGACCGAGGACAGCGCACGTGGCCTCGCCCTCACGGCTGCGGTCAGAGCCCCCGGCGGCACTCCCGTGGGGACAGCAGCGTCACGCTGGTTCAAGCCGGGTCCCCAGGGAGCGGAGGCCCGACAGCCCTCCGTGTCCACCTTCGCCCTAGCGGAGGCGTAGCGGGGGGGGGGGGGGGGGGAACAACACAGGAGGAGGAGGCGGCCTGGGCGCCCACAAGTCCAGACCTGCACTCGGTCCCCACAGGTCACCGACGGGCTGGACGAGCTCCAGCTGGTGAAATCCCCAGCAGGGCGGACAGAAAAGGTGGGTCCCCCACCACACCTGCAGGATCAGGCTCCCCTGGGGCGGGGCCCAGGACTCCGCATGGCTGGCAAGCCGCCAGGCAGACACTCCCAGGCCGCCCTTCGGGGTGACGGGGAGGGGAGGAGAGGACGCAGAGGTGGTGCTGGGGAACCGAACCGGACCTGGCCACAAGCAGGAAACAGTCTGCGGGGGCCCACCCGCCATTCCTCAGCGTCCGCCACCGGGAAGGTCATCCGCCTGAATACGGGAGCTTCAAACCCGTACATTTGACTTACAGTAAAAATGGATGTTCAAATTAGTTTTTTTAAAAAGAGTATGCTTGGGATGTATGCCGGCAAAAGTCAATGAGACCTGAAGCAGGAAGCGCTGAGCGGGCCCGGGGCTGGGACGCACGGGAGCGATCAGGGTGTCCCTGAGTCCGCGAGAAGCCTGGCCGTGGCTGAGTTTGACAGCGAAAGCCATTCCTCCAGCCGCCAGGCATGAAGGAGGGAGTCGGATGCAGACGGGGCGGGCGACCTGCCTCTCCGGCCAGCCCGGGCCCTGGTCTGTCCCCGGCCCTGGTCCACCCCGCCGCCCCGGCATGGCTCCAGCCCCTACGAGGTGGCCGTTCACGGTCTTCAGCACTGCAGCCCAGCCTGCCAGTCAGGCCGGGAACTCTCGGATAACGTTGGCTGGACGAGGACACGGTGCCGTGGCACGGGGTGCGCATTTGCAAAGGTGCCTGGCCCACTGGGGGCCATCGGGAAGGGCCAGCCGGTGGTGCTGGCTCAGAGACGGGCTTGCTCTGGCAGACGGCCGCGACGGGCTAAGTCCTTCTGAAATCGCCACTTGCAGAAAATGCACCAGAGGCTATTCAGATGTTCACAGCGCTGTTGAGCGCGTGGTTAAAAGACTTCGTAACAGCATCAAGATCACTCCTTACCAACTCAGCCCTTCAAGGAACAGCACCGAAGACGCCGTGTTCCCGGAGTTTTCCCGGGGTCCCCATGCCTTTCCCAACTGCAGACGGAGATGCTTGTCACACCCGACGCACAGGGACAGTGCCTGGCGGTGAGGACAGGTTTCCTTCTCTGGGGTCTGCAGGCTGTGGGCATCCGACGTGTCCAGGTGGGGGCCAGGGCCCTGCAGAGGCAGTGGGCTGGGGTCCCTCCCCCACCTAGGGCCCGGCGAGGTGAAGTGTGCGGGAGGGACGTCGTCAGTAATCCCTATGCGAGTGCCTTCCTGACTGGACAGTGCCTCATCCATGCCCCAGGAGCCACTTAATAACCACACGACTGAACAGAGGTCGATTCCATCGTCTTGGTGAGTTTGTCACCATCTCGAGAAAGTGACTCTTCCCGCATCTCGGCTCCTGCACAGAGGTGGCCTCCGGACGTACCTGTCCCACAGGGCTTCCCACCAGCACCTTCGACTTTGCACCTGAGACTGAGCTGGGTGCTCATCTCGGCCTAACTTGTGCTGTCACCTAACTCGGTGACTTGTGCTGTGCCCACCCGCAGCCACCACTGTCCTCATCCCTCCCAGGCGTCCACCCCGGCCACTCCCGGCCCACGGCCCACGGCCCGGGGCTGTCCGCTGCCTCTCCTCTGCTGCTCCCTGACTCGGACTATGTGGCTCGTCCAGGCGGAGCCTCCGCGACTCCACCAGCCTCCAAAACCAGTGCGCCCTCCTCCCCACGCACGCCAGCCCCTCCCCAGGCGTCACTGTCCTTCCAGCCTTTTCTTCCCCGAGCCCCCTTCCTGGGTGGTGGAGCAGCCACGCTGGAGCCCCGCATCCCAGCCGGCCCCAGGCAGACGCCCACGACTCTGACAAGCCATGGCATCTTCTTGGGAACCTCCCTGTCCCACTTCTGCCCAGAATCTCTGCAGCCTTCGAAGGTCCTTAAAGGTCTTCCTCTCTCTTGATGGTCCCAGCCAGAGGGTTCTGCTGAACCCCACATGCCACCACACCTCTGACGACACCCTCCTCGCTCACGCAGCCAGCCAGCTCACACTCGCTCAGCGGGCACACGCGAGCCACCACCCTGGGTCGGGGCTGGGGGGGGAGGGAGGAGGGGCGCCTGACGCTCCTGGAGGACAGACACTGCCTCGCTCCTCACCGTCCGCCCAGCGGGTTCCCAACAGTGTCTTCTGGATTGAAAGGGAATTCAGTACGGGAGCTTTCGTGTTGAACAAGGTGGTGGTTTGAAGCACGACGTTGGTCAGGAGAACTCTCGTCGTCATTTCCATTCCGTATTTCTGGGGTAAAATCTGTAATAAAAGGGGGCGCCCTGGCCTTTTGGGACGCGTTATTCCCCGTGGCGAAGCCCGGGCGGGGAGGCCTCTTGTCTCCTGGCTGTCGCTGCCTCCTGCCCTGGGCAGGCCCAGCCCGCACCCTCAGGGCTGTTTCCTCTGCCACCCCCAGGCAGTCTTTGGCCTCTGGGCGGGGGAAGCTGGGCCGAGGCCAGCCCTGCAGGCAGCCGGGGAGGCCCACCCATTTTGCATCTGTGCAAACCAAAGCGCTAGCAGCAATATTCATCTTCATTTTCCGTTTAAACCCTTGAGTTGCATTATAGCTTCCACTGTGCTGGTGACAGACAAATGCCTCGCTATAAATCAAAGTTAGGGTGACTGATGCACTAAACACCTTTGCTTAATGATGTGATTGTTTCTTATCTGCAAAGTAATGTCACTTATGGCTTTGCTATTTATAGTCAATGTAGTGTTAGACCATTTTGCGTCCCTGATGCCTCTGTGGCCAGCCCATTAGCTGTGATTATGGACCAAAGGGGATACAGCCACCGCGAGCCGGCGACTGTTACAGCTTCTGAGTGTTAAAGGCACCCGACCCCCGGAACCCGCCTGGTGCCGCCGCGGCCGCCGCCGCCCTCCCCGGGCACAGGCGAGTGAGCAGGACTCGCGCTCTGTTCCACCAGCTCAGGACGGAGTGTCTTTGGGGCAGCGTAGTAAAATGTTAAAAACAGAACCAGAGGCCGGGGCGGCCTCCCCGCGGGCGCTGCAGGCCTAGGGCAGGGGAGGCGCCCAGGAGGGGGAGGCACCGGGCAGGGGGAGGGTCCGCCCGCGCGTTCTGCCAGGCCGGGCTCCGCTGTGCTTTGGTATTTGCTGCGCGTTGCCTTGGAACAGAGTGTGGGTGCAGAGAACGGAGTCCACTGGGGCTTGGCACCCCGCTCGGGCCCATGGTGTGCGAGGACTCCTCTGGGGGGGCGGGGCACCCCGCTTCTGCCGGGCCACGGCTTCCTCCCCGGGCGCCAGGGCGGACCGCGTTAAGGCGGGGCGGGGCGGGGGGTGGGTGCGGGGGAGCTTTGCTGCTCTGTGGGCAGAGCGGGGAGAGCTCCAAGTTCCGGGGGACCGGAAACGCCCGCACCCGGCCCCCCCCCCCGGGGCTTCGGGTCAGAGGCCGCGGGCTCCGGGCACGGTGTCAGGACGCGGGGCTAAAACCCACGGATCGCAAACGCTGCGGATGGGGAACTGATGTCGCGTTTTATGCCTTTGTCGTCAGCTCCCGTGGACACCAGGCCATCGATTTGCCTTCGATGTTTTGAAAAGAATGAATTTCGTGTTTCTTCAGCCAAACACCGCCAACTGATGGTGCGTTTGCCCCGGGCAGCCAGGCACAGCTCCTGTGCCCGTGGATGGTGGCTCGTCCTCACTGCCTTCCTCCCCAGCCCTGGCGGGCAAAGGGACCTCGCCTCCCCTCGCCTCTTGGGGCCTTGTCCAGTCTCGCGTGTGCCTCACACCCTGCGTGGGTCAGGGGCACAGGGACGCAAGGCAGAGGGACCGTCACGAAGCCCCACGGAGAGATGCCAGTAAAGGGCAGACCTCGGTGTGGGTGAGTCAGGAGCGCCGTGACATCCAGGGGGCCCTGGACCTCCCGCCCCTCATTCGGCATCCTCAGATGGCGAGTCCCCGGGGGGCTGCTGTAAAGACAGGGTGGAAAGAGACGGAGATGAAATAGGAAGAAGGGAGGAGGACCACCCCTCAGGAGCTCAAGCGCCCGTGACTGTCACAGACGCTTCGTTTCAACCCACAGATCATCGTTTCACAAGGAATACCAAATGATAACGACTTGAATAAAAGTCAAGGAAGTAAAGCAGAGAATTATTATTATTAATAATAGCAATGATAAGGCAGAGCATTATTATGGATAGCCGATGCAGAAATAAATAACTCATCATTATCAAAGTTGCCTGGAAAAAACCAAACCAGCGACAGCTTCAGGTGCAAGGTTCAGGGGTGCCTTTTGTCAGCAGCCCCGCCAGGAGACACGGGGTGCCCTCCGCGGACCGGGGACAATAGGCCGGGGGACATGCGGCAGCGTGACGTGTCGGCGGTGACCAGCACCGCCCCAAACTGCTTTCGCGTCACTTAACAAGAGAGACCTGTGGTACCTTCGTTTTCCCGCTTGCAAACATCACAAACGCTCCAAACTGTCAAACCTTTAAACCAAACGTGGTGTTTCAAAGGTCTGACACCGACGGACACGTTTTAATTAAAAAGTAAGCTGGTGGGAAGGCTTGTAAAATTCTGTGAAGTGAAAGAGATGTTTTAAACATGTAGGGACCCTTTGGGGTAGGGAAAAAGGGGGATTTTCCTGTAGTAATAGCTCTGTTTCATTTTCATATTTTCGAATGTAGAGGCGTTTTTTCATCCCGTTCCAGAGAAAGCGAGATTTTATCACTGGTTCCATCCTGGTAACAAATGGCGAGGGAAGCGCCGGGAACACTCTCCACCAGGCATTCTGATTTTTGGTGATATCTTCCCACTTCTGGTTGAAAATAGGAATAAATTAAGTGCGGTTGCACGGGGCTGCCTCGTGCTGACGAGCGCTCGCGGTTGAGGTGGGTCTCCTCGCAAACCTGTTTTTCAAAGGGGGGACCCTGGGGCCTTCCGAGTACCCGCGGTGCTAAGCGGACGGCCAGGGTGCTCTTTGCAGCTCAGACCTAAATTAGCGAGTGCCATTCAAAGGGTTGCAGTTATTTGGCTAAGAAATGGCTCCCTTTAGAACGAACGCTCTTTATTCAACCTTTCAATGTCAGTTATCATTTTTAAAGCCGCTTGACCTGGAAGCATGTAGCTAAAGTGGTAGAGACTGCTAATGACAGTTTTATTGGGCACTATGCTTATGGTTCACATTTTGAGGTCTGTATGTAATTGATCTTTCTCCCCTACATGAGAAACACAGCAATAAGCTGGCTGCAGCACCACATTATAGATATAGAGAAATAATAATGATGTCACCTTGAGATTCAAAGATCGTGGAATAGTAATACTCTCCTAGCTCATTTCTCCCAACTGTGATGACCTCTCCGATACTAAATCTTAACAGTCTCAGCATTATTTTTGAATTATTCATGCTAGCCTTTTCCCTCACTACAAAATCAAGGAAAATGAATGCATCGTGCTCTGTCAGCTCCACAGGTATTTTGGTAAAAATGTAAAACGTTATTTGGGATCGCAGAAAAACGGGGTGCAGCAGTGCAAGCGGCGAGCTCGCCCGAACGGAAATGCACACATCCACGTCAACAAAAGATTCACCGGCGGAGAAGGGGCGCGCGCACGTGTTCCCGGCAATTCCGAATCGGTTATTAGCTCGTCGTGTCTGAGCTACGTGGAGGGCGAGAGTCTGATTTAGAGAGCGCTAAATAAAACTGCTCGATGAGAGCAGCGTCCGTCCCCCCCCACCCCCACCCCAATTACACTAATGAGCAAGTGGTGCCGAGAAATTTGTACTCTCTCTACCTGGGCTGGCGTTAGCCCATGTGAGACTTAAAGCTCACATTTGAAAGATCAAATCAGCATGTATTTCTTATTTTAATTCAAATTACGTAGAGCTAGCATCTTGATAACTCTCCTGGTCCAGGCGGCCCGGAGAACGCGGAGCGGAGCCGTGTGCCACAGGGATGGGTCTCATGAAAAGCGCATGTGGGAATAAAATAAAACGCATGTAAATGTAAACTCAGGCAGGTACCCTGATCCATCTGCAGCTCTTGACCTTTAAGTTCATGATGAAAAACAAATGTCAAGCTTTCAGAGGACAGGAGTATCCTCGGCTTTGCGGGGTGGTGTGCGCTGCCTCGCAGACTGTATTAATTTAGTGTGGCATCAATAACCTTGAAATCAAGATTTTGCACTAAAAGCCCAGGTTTATGTTTATTCAGAAACCGAAGGGGAGGGGAAGGCAACTTTATTTAACGGGGCCGTCAGCGGAGAGCGCGTGGGGGCCGCTCACCGCCGGGTTTGGGGCGCGCGGCCGGCTACCATGGCAACAGGCACTCACGAGGCCAAGGGGCGGAGACGCCCCTTAAAGAGGCTCTTCGTTTTGCGCGTAGTTCTAATTATAGATGTGATTCGCTCCCTGGGCCCGGAGACCACACCTGGAGGAGCGTGGCCCGTGGGTCCTGTCCCTCGGGGAATGGGACAAAGCGCCCTTTTGTTGTGCAACACGAGCTGTTTCTCATTAGCAAAATGTGGGGTGTTTTTTCTTGCTAAAAAAGAAATAGAAAATAGGCCTTCCCCTCAGTGCACTCTGGATGCGGGCCAGCCGGGATGGAGAAGCAGGGGCGTCCCTGCCCAGGTGGCCACACCCACTCTGATCTGACACCTGCGGCTCGGCCTCCCACCTGCCTGCGATCAGTGGACAGTAGGGTGTCGGAGTCCCACAGCTCGGAGCGGAGGCCGAATCGTTCAGCACAGGTTTCGTGTTAAGTGTGCTCCGTGGGCCCCAGGCCTCTAAAGCTCCGTGTAAGGGGGCGGTTATTGGCAAAACAGCTGAATCTTGTCTTTCGGCTCCTATCGACTTCTCAGCCAAAAAAAGACAAACGAACAAACAAAAAAGACAGAGACCACCAGTCTTCCTTCCCCCCCTCCCAGGGCCTGACAGTCCTAAGTCGGGAACAGCTAAATGCTCTTCTTCGTGAGCAAATTCCTGTCCCACCCAGAGGCCCACTCCAAGGAGAGAGGGAGGGGCTCCTCTTACCCCGAGCTGAAGAGGGGAGTGGCTGGGCCTCTGGCCCATGGCACCCCTGGGCCTGCAGAAGGGGGCAACCGTGGAGATGGGCGGGGGATGGGCCGCTGTCCCCTCGCAGTGGCCTGGGGGCAGGATCGCCAGATAAGATACCGATGTCCAGGAGATTTGCATTTGTGAAATCTATACAGATAAATTTGGGACAGATTTATACTAAAAGTCTTGCTGCTTATCTGAAAGGCCAATTTAACAGGGTGTCCTGAACCTTTACTGGCTAAGTCTGGCTGTGCCGGGAAGCCACGGGGCTGAGGTGGGTGGCTGCAGGGCCTGGGCGCCTTGTCCACGCCCAGCGGGGAAGGTCCTGGGCGAGACTCCTCCCCCTTGCCACTCACCCAGCTAGGAAGGGGCAGGGGCGCCAGCAATGACAGAGTCGGGAGGCCGTGGGCCGCGGAGGATGGGAACAGGTCTGGGTGGCTGGGGGTTGGGAGCGGGACAGAGAGGGGACCGGGCAATGGAAGGTGGGCGGTCACCCAGGAGGTGTTTGAGTGCAAGTTCAAAGGAGGCAAGAAACTTAGGCAGGCTGCTGGCTGAAGGGCAGGCAGAGGGGCCCCAGGGGGCTGGGGGGGGAGGGAGGCAGGAGGGGTGTGGGTCGGGGCGGGGCGGGGAGGGGGAGCTAGAGGGGGAGGGGACAAAAGAGTGTGGGAGCTCCCCAGGTCTGAAGTTTGCATCAGTCATCAGCATGGAGGTTCTGAAATGTAGGCTCCGAGTGTAAGGGGCCCCCAGGGAGGGAGCGTGCAGAGAGGAGAGTCCAAAGGCTGCATCCTGGGGCGTATGACATCCACGGTCGGGGACGGCACACAGTAGGATGATTGCCATGAACATGGAAAACAGAAGTAACGAGGGCTGGGGGGCGGTGGAGGAAGGGGAACCCCGTGCGCTGCCGAGGCAGTGTGGGCGGGGCAGCTGCTGCGAGGCTCGGAAATGAAAAGCAGCACGCCTTGCGCCCCGGCAACCCCACTTCTGGGTCTGCGTCCTGAAGAAGCGAAGGCCGGGACGCGGGGCGATCTCTCTACACCTGAGTTCCCAGCAGCCCTATTCAGGACAGCCCCAAGTGGAAACAACCCAAGCGTCCGCCAGGGGAACGACGAATGAGATGTGGCGAATCCCCACGACGGAGCGTCATTCAGCCGTAACCAGGAAGGAAATCCTGACGCCACTGTGACGCGGATGAACCTGGAGGACGTGAGCTACGTGGAATCAGCCGGTCACACGACAAACGCGTGTGATTCCATTCACACGAGGTATTCGGAGGAGCTGAATTCACACAGACGGAAGGCGGAATGGTGGCATGGGGCTGGGGGCCGGGGCGTGGGACATTGCTGAGTTCTTGTTTAATGGGGACAGAGTTTCAGTTTTGCAAGATGACAGGAATTCTGCAGGTGGTGACAGCCGCTCAACAATGTGTCCTTCAAGCCACTGATCTCTACACTTGAAAATCGTTAACACTGTAAAAGTTTTTGTTGTGTATATTTGACCAAAATTTTAAAAACTTAGAAAAGAGCGAGAGATTTAAAAAGAAGACTTGGGGACAAGATGAGAGACCATCGACAGGGGCTGAGAAGGGGACCAACAGCGCCCTTTGCCCCAGGCCAGCCTGGTTCCACAGGTCTTTGGCTCCCGGAGGCAGGACCATTGCCTGCCCAGCTCAGACTGCCTCACGGTGCGGCCATGGTGTGGCCGAGGCCGGTGTGGCCACAGTGGGCTGTCACGTACCCACAGGGTACAAGCCCCTCTCGTTGACTGCTGGCTGCTGTCTTCCCTCAGGGCACTCCCCCACCGAGGCTCCTGGTCACTGTCCCTGGCAGCCACGCCTTCCCTCTTAGTCAATGCACTTGGCACACCTAGCTCACATTCCTCCCTTCGCCCCGCCCACTTGTCATTTCAACAGTTGTTGTCCAAATAATTCTAAATTCCATTCCCTTGTGCCATCTTAATGTTTCAGAATGGTCATCACCTCCTTGCCCGCCTGATGACAGCTGATTTCTTTTTTAAGTAAATGATGCAGAATGAACGAGCCAGGCCACGAGTAAGGGCGTGTCTTCCCTTGTGCGAGTCCACTTTGCCCGTGACCTCGCCCACAGCGAGGGCCCACCCTGCAGAAGAAGGGGCGAGGGGAAGGACAGGGACGAGGCGGACGGGGACGAGCCCGCTGGGCGGCGATGCAGGTCACCACTCAGGACGGGCTGGAGGCATGGCGGGTGTTCCTGAGGGTGATTACCCCGGACCTCCTATTTAGGACTGAGAGAGGTTCACAGATTGACCCCTGTCGCCACACACATGGCCACCTGACGTTTCGTGACTGCACCTGTGTGACGTTTGTGACACTGAGCCTCCTACTCCGGGAAACAGTGCGTCAGCGAGGAACTGCCTCAGCTGCTGCTAACAGAACGGCCAGATTCCACTGGCTTAAACGTACGATCTGCTATGATGAGATATGATATGTGATACCGTATATGGACAGATACCAGACAGCTGGCTGTACTTTTCCAGGGCTCTGTCCCTTTAGCCTTGTTCAGATGACTCCATTGACCGTGAGTAATTAGGATGTTCACAGTGACCAGCCGCTTCTTCTACCTCAAACCTAGATCGCTCTTAGGGCCCTCAGCTCGCGGGGCGGCCGGCAGACGCTTGTTGTTATGGACGGGGACGTCGCGTCACCTCGAGTCTAAGGCGCAGCGATCTCGCCGCAGAGCTGGAAGGCGAGCGGGATTTTTTAAATACTGAAATCCTTGAGATCGAAACACAAATACTCCACGCATCGCGCCATCCCAAGGGCCGCCCTCATCCTGAGGCTGCACAGAGGCACGGGGAACACACACCTCCTGCAGCCCCCTCAGGGACGTCGGGACGACGCGGGTGGCATCTGCCCGCCCGCGAGCACCTGGAAGAGACAGCACGCGAGCCGCGGCTCCGCACGGGGCCTCGGGCTGGGCGGTCTGCGCGACGCGTGGTGCAGGGCAGACCGCCAGCCCGTCTGCCACCGAGGCGCAGTGCCCGTAGGTGTCCGTGCGTGGTGGTTGGCGCTTGGGTGCCCAGGCACGTGGTTAAACATTATTCTGGGTGTGTCCCGGACGGCATTTCTGAATGAGGTGAACATTCACCTCAGAAGACCAAGGAAAGCAGGTCGCCCTGGCCCACGGTGGCCTCTTCCCAGCCCCTGCAGGCCCGAGCAGGACGAGGGCAGAGGGACACTCTGCTCTCCGCCCAGCCGTCCTGAAGCTCGGATGTGGGTCCTGCCCCGCCTTGAGACTCAGACTGGGACTTACGCCATCCGCTCCTGGGGCCCCGGCTTGCCACCTGCAGCCGCCGGGCCTCCTCGGCCTCCGTAACCAGAGGAGACATGCCACGTGCACGCATATACCTTCCGTTTCTCGGGAGAACCGGGGTGCACGGCATGATTGGTGGGGGGCTGTGCTGTTGGCGTCGTTGGCCTTAATTCTCCGGGTATCGTAAAGTACAGAATTCTCACTGAGAAGAGGCGCGTGGACGTCCTCGGCGGCCGGGTCCCGGCGCACTTTAGACTGAGGAGTTGCTGGCGCCACCGTTGCCGGCCGCGCCTGCCACGCTCGCCACCCAGGGATTCTGACCACGTGGTCCAGGTGGTGTCAGGCCGGCGGAGCGAAATCATCGCTGCCCGACTTTCAGCTGTGAAATTTTGCAGGAATGTTATGAGCTGCCCATCTTAGCAGCTGCCCGGCTCACAAACTCCTGCGAAGGCGAGAATGGTTTGGAGTTGGTGGGGAGTCGCCGGGCAGGTGGACGGCAGAGGCAGGCCGCTGTGGGGGCCGGGGGCGTTCACAGGTTGCGTTCCCCGCTCCCATCGGACTTCCCTTATTTTCAGCCTGACGTCTGTGTTTTAAATAGATTGGCCTTGAGTTTTTGCACATGTAGAAAACCTATTTGAAAACCCGATGGAGAACGGAAAGGCTTTTAGCGTCGGGATTGTCCGCAGGTGGGTTGGTTGGTTTGTTTTAAGCAGTGGTTCCTGATTCTGCCTTCAGACAGAGCCACGCTCTTCGTGTGAGTTCTTCCTCAACTCGCCCAGTCTCAGGAGAACCTGAGGAGGCCCAGACAGAGGAACCGGCGGCGGAAACCGTGGTTCCGTGACGCCGCTGGGGCTTGGAGACGTCTCCCCCAGGAACGCTGTCCCTTAAAGGGCAGCTTTAACCTTCGCGGGTGCGACCGGCCGCGCGGTGACACAGAACGCTCCGGGTCACCCCTCCGCCACCTGACGCAGCTGCCCCTCCAGCGGGAGCCCGAGGTCCAAAAACAATTAAAAACATAAAAACAAACGAGGAAGGGCCAATAATCGCTGTATTACTACAGCTACTATGTACGTAACCCACCCCCCCCCCCGCCAACACATTTAATAAGAAACGTCTTTTCAAAACACCAGCCGTGCCGTGAGGCCTTTCTGGGGACGTTTCCCTGGCTCGTGGGAAGGAGCTGGACGTTGTCCCTGTCCCCTGTGTTTGGAGAGCCAGTCCTGTCCTGGGAGAGGTACGCAGTGTCCAGCACGCACGGCCATGCCCCTGTCTGGCCCGGGGCCTGTGCTGGCCCCCCTGGCAGAGCCCCCCGGCCCCCTGCCCCGCTCGCCTGCCTCCTGGATGCCTGCGGCAGCGCTTCGAGCACCCCACTTCATTCTAGACCGATTCCCCCGCTCTCCGTCCAGCCCGTTACCCTCCCTCTGCTCTCCTCTGGGTCCCGACTCCCTAGGAACTTCGGGGACCCCCCAGCCCCTGAGTGTCCCTGTTCTGTCATATCGTGAGTTCTTAATTCTCACAGATTCTTTCTTTTATCCGTCCGCGTGCTTGTCCACCCAACGTTCACTGAGCCCCTCCTCGCATCGGCCGTTGCTCTGGTCCCGAGGACACGTGGGCGCACGAGTCCCAACCCTGCTCTCCCAGAGGACATGGTCCCATCCCGTCCAGGCCGAGGGCTTTGGCCGGAGCCCTGAGTCCTTTGGGGTGGCGGGGAGGTCAATTTGTAGCATGCTCATGCCACCAAAACACTCTCGAGAAATGTCATTATTTAAAGGATATTTTTGGCCCCATCACAGACGCAAGTGGAAAGTCTCGGAGTGCGGCTCAAAGGTAGCCACAGCCCATCAGTTCCAACCCCTGGACACGAGCCCCAGGGACGGCCTGCAGACGCGGGTGCAGCCGTTGGCGCCGGGTGGGGCGGGGGCACCCCTGGAGAACCTGGCACTGGTCGCTAATTAAACAATGTTTTAATCTAATCTTACTTACTGCATGAGGATCGTTTTGCTTAAGAAGCAGATGAAGTGCGGACGCGTGGGCATTTCGTGAGCGCCTGGGCATTCGACCGCATCACAGTACGTGCCAATTATCTTTCGGTTCTGCATTATTAAAAGTTTAGGGATAACATTTAAAAAGAGACTTTAAACTAAACTCCCAAACCTTCTGTTTCCAAATGAGATTTATAAGTTTTGTGTTGGTAGATGTGGACTTTCCAGCGTTTATCAGATTCTCCCGGTTTCTGGGGACATCACTTGCAAGCACTGTGTTTGTCCGGGCCCCGCGTTCTGACACCCTGGGGGGCCGAGGGGCCCTCGTCTTTCTTCACTGTCCCCAGTCTCGTCTTCGTGGCGATGTGGCATCCAGCCCGGTGGGGCGGGCACCCAGAGCCCATGGCTATCATTCTCTGGGGATTCCCGCCTCCCTCTAAGTACCCGCTGTTTTCCTGCACCCCGGGGCGTCGGGTACCACCATTCTAAGCAGCTTCCCGCTTCGCCTGCTGATGCGGAGCGGGGAGTGCTTCGGCGTCACCGGCAAGACCGGTACGAGAGAGCATTGGTGACCTCGGCTTGCTGGTGTCGTTTTTGAAATCCTTTCTGCTGCTGGGAATCTTCGGGGCAGAACTGTGAGACCGCACACATGGGCCTGTCCTCGATAAGCCGCAGAACTGGATCTGGCTTTTGGATGAGTGCTTTCTGGTAGTTACCTTTAAGGAGTTAATTTCTTAAGGGAGGGCATGCACGAGAGAGAGCGAGAGAGAGAGAGAGAGAGAGAGAGAGAGAGAGAGAGAGAGAGAGAGAGAGAGAGAGAGAGAGAGGAGAAAAGGGGGAAGGAGGAAGGGAGAGGGAGAAAGAAGAGAAATAGACGAATTTCTAATTTTTCAGGTGGCAAACGACTTGAAAGGAGGAAAACAGATAATTTAATAAACACATTTTGGCACAAATTAAACCACACGTGCTTGGTTCTGGCAAAGTCAGCCTTCCTCTGGTTAGGAGCAGAGGTATTTTCTTTTGGAAGATTGGATTATTTTTGAATTCTACTTATTATACTAAATTGAATGCCATATTATGAAATCCATTTCAACTTTTATGGACATCCTGCCTCCTCCAGGGGCTTCTTTAGGCATTTGGTTTATTGGGGAAGAGTCATTTATTCCCTGCAACGATGCCCACGGTGCTGGCACGTTACAGCAAAGAAAATAAGCCACGAAATTCAAGTTCTTATTGCCGAATGGCATCAGCTTACATGGTTTTCTTAAAATAATGGGAAAATGTTAGACTATGACATCCTGGGGAAGGATAGAAGATCCTTGCATATCTAATCAAAATGTTATCATCCTAGAAACATATTCATAATATGACCTTTGTCAGCTGCTTCATAGCAGAGAAATCCTTTCAAAAAGGCAAAAGTTTCCAACGCAGCGTCATAGGCTAGGGGAAATTCACGGGACGAATCACATTTTCAACAAGAGCACCTCAGCCGGGCAGAGGCCGCGCTGGGGACCCCGCCAGGCCCCTCCTGCCATTGTCTTAAACTGCCGAAGTTTGACTCCTTTTGGATTTTCCAACAATCCAACAAAGATACTTTCATAAGCGGTTTTGTAAATGACAGCCTATCTAATTCCTCGGCTTTTGAGCGCTGAGCGGAGTGCAGCGCAGCAAGCCTGAAGCAATTCCTCCGTAAAGCAATCCGGAGGAGAGGTGCCAGGCTGTTGACACAAAGAATAGAAATGGAAATTCTCTCGCAGGCTCGCAGACCCCCCCCTCAGGCCTCGGCACCGCTGGATGCTTGCTGATCGGTGCGCTGCATCTTGATGCCGGTCTCCCATTTCAGAAATGTTCCGACATTATCTGTTGGGGAGTTTGAGAAATAGCAGAAAACTCTGAACGCATTTGAGCACACACACACTTCCACACGGCAATCACGGTCCCCATTTCCAGCGATGCACGACGCGGCCTTGAACCTCATTCCGGCAGCTTCCTTTCTAAGTCGATGGGAATCTGAAAATCTTTTTTTTTGTGGCTAACGAGGTTGGCTGGTGGAGCCCGGCTCCTTCCTTCCCGAACATTCCCACGTCCCTGCTACCGGCCCTCCCCGGTGCTTTGCGAGCCGAGGGCCGTGGCTATAGAATATGTATGAAGGAACACATAATCGGGGAAAATGAGTGGGGAAAAAAGTTTCAGAGGGCAGAACTGACAGGAAATGAAACAATGAGGGTTTGAAACGTGCAGCGTGATACAGATTTAACCATTAAAAATGACTGCAGGTCTCTGCAAAGGAGCAGAAGTAGAGTGGCTGGGATTTGTTTACTTCTGAAAAGATTCAGGCTCAATGCACAAACGGCAAAGCGCATTGAATCAAAAGTGACCTTTCCCATTACTGTCGCCGAGAGATTCTGTTTATCTAGGAGTCCGTTTACGGCGGAATCAACCCACGGACTCCGTAGCGTGGGGTGACCAGAAAAGCTGCAAGACTGATTATTCCGGAAGCACCTTCGCTTTCGTAGCTGGGCTTCTCCCGATGCCTCGTTCTCACACGAGCATGGGTAGATGCCAAAGCGAATGCTCAGATACGATTTCCAGCTTGTTAATGATCGAGTTGCATTTTTCCAATCATCGACATTCTCGAGCTCTACAAATGAAAATCAGATTCGCAAGATGCAACGCACTCGGGGGAGTTGAGCCTGCCCTCCCCTCCTCAGACCGAGAAAGACAAGTTTTTAATCAGCAGTCAACTCTGCCGTCTTTGGAGCTGGTTTAAACTAAGTCAGCGATTCCGATTCTTTTATTTGAAGAACAAATAGCAGGATAAGATTCCTAAGCCCTAGAAATACACCATCATAACTTGCCACAAAAAGATTTTAAATTCCTCAATTCAAAAACTCTGACACAGTCTTTTCTCTGTCTCGCTCTTCCTCCCTCCTCTCCCTCCTCTTTCCTCCTTCTTTCCCCTTCCCTGGTCCTCCATTCTGAGGACTTGGGCATCTTCTTTGAAGCAGGGATCCTCGGGGATCAACAACTCCGCGCGAGGACACCCGGCCCCGCCGAGCCGTCACCGAGGGGCTGTGCGCGTGTCGACCTCTTTCGTCCTCTTTCGACCTCTACGCAATGGGTGTGCTGACCCTCGGCTCACAAAGCTGGGGGTGCTTACAAGGGTGACATACGTAACAACAGGTCGCACAGGGTCTGGGGACACTTGGACCGCTCCAGAGTCTTGGTTACAAGTGACACAAACGCAACTCGAACTTGTTTATTCAAACAACAGAAGCCACTGTCACGTGGAAGGAGAAGCCCAGGGGTGGCCTCCTTCAGACCTGGCGTGATCCGGGGGCCCGCTGGTGTGCTCGGGTCCCTTCTCTCGGTCTCCGTGGCTCTCCTGGCAAAGATGGCCAAGGCGGCCCCAGAACCACCATCTCTGGGGGCCCCAGCAGGAAATAACGACCATCTACTCAGGCAGGAACCCGACAGGCCCGTGAACACTGGGCGGTGACTTGCCACATACGATGCAGACGGCAGAGCTTGCAGGAGGGAGCCACGAGCGTCCCCCACGAGGCTCAGTAAAGGCAGTGCTCACTCTCCTGCTGCCTCTGCGCGTCACGGATGCAGTAAACCGGGGCATGACCGACTCCGGCACCCGCTGCTGTGTGCCCTCGGCAAGGCACTGAACCTCTCTGTTTCCTCGTTTACAGGACTGTGATGATACCACCACCTGCCTCACACGGTTGCTGTGAGGATCCAAAAAGGTGACCTGCACCAGGCCCCTGGCCCAGGGCCTGCCAGTTAGTAAGCTACCGATGATTTTCAGTGGTCAGAAACAGCCAGGACAGCTGGCCAAGGCCACCCCACAAAGCCCCTCCCTGGGAGGGACCACACGCAGCCTTCACCACTCTCCACCCTCACCGGCTGGGAATGAGAATTCTGTCCTATTCTTGCCCAGCGGCATCCTGGACCGAGCAGGGCTTCGTCTGCAGTGACTGCTGGTGGGACAGACGGAGGGACCTCTCCCAGGTCCTCGCAGAGGCATCCCTGCCTCCCCGATTAACCTGGGCGATCTCACGCTAACCGACAACGG
The DNA here is from genome assembly GCA_003508835.1 of Eonycteris spelaea. Classification (NCBI taxonomy): domain Eukaryota; kingdom Metazoa; phylum Chordata; class Mammalia; order Chiroptera; family Pteropodidae; genus Eonycteris; species Eonycteris spelaea. Next base: position 453,758 of record PUFA01000004.1, on the reverse strand, counting down.
GGCAATCGTCAGACAGCCACCCGCAGCATCGTCGCCACCAATTTGCCGCTCGTGGGTTTTCATTGTTCCCATTTTTGCCTCGTGTTATTCTAAATCCATGGCTCAGTGCACTAGGGCGAGACTGAAAAGTCCCCTTGGAGGGGCCACGACCACCGTTCCTTCCAGACTGACGTTTTGGAGGCCGAGACGGCCCTCGGTGCAGTTGGTTTTCCCGTCTTAATTCTCATTTGTCGTTTCCCAGGTCGAGTGAACGAGCACAAATCACAGCCTCAGCATCCAAATCCCCAAGTCTCCTGCCTTCATTTCCCACCCCCTGAAAACCAGGCTCTTCTGACTCCTTCCAGAAGGTGGAGGTGGCGGGGACACCCTCCCCGGCACTTCACACCACTTAAAAGACTCTGCCCCAACTGCCAACGGTGTGTTAGCAACAAAGCCCTTCCCGAAAATGGATCAGAAACACTTTGTAATGAGTGTAGGAGCCGCTTTCCAAAAGGCCAGCATCCGGCCTGACGCCCGGTCCTGAGTGACACCCCCCCCCACACGCCTTCCCTGTGCGGAGCCCTCTCAGCCCGTCTACCCAAACACGCACGTCGGCGGTGGGCTCTGCCTCACCTGCTTACGCGGACCAGGCACATTCTCTGGAGACCCGGCTCTCTAAGGTCACCGCGCTTTGGGAAGAGGAGCTACCCGTGTAAGATTCGGGGTGGTCTTTGTCCGTCCTGGACGCCCGAACCCACGTGCGCGGGTAGCCGCGTCTCCCCCCGAGTGGGTGTCTCTAACGGAAAGCGACCCTGTTCTTTTTGTCTCTCAGGCCTTTCCCTGCTCCGTCCCTGCGGCCCCGGCAGGTACCCCGGCTGCCACCAGCTCTGCTCCACGTGCGGCCGCCGGAGTGTCCAGCTGGCGGGCGTGTGGAAGGGGCTGGTTGAAGGGACCCTCGCTGCATCGCCACTGCCCCCAGTGTGTCTCCCGGGGATGCTCTCTGTCCCAGATTGCAAAGCCCGCTTCCTTACCTGTCTACTCCACGCCAACGAGACAAGTCCCATTTACTGCGGCATCTCTAGCCCCTGCGCCGACCCGGCCAGCATTAGCAGGGCCCATCAAAAGTCTTCTGAGTGGGAGTCTTTGGCTGAGCCTGACGGGGGTCCAGGGATCCTCACAGCACCCAGAGGCTCCCAGGAGGAGGGGTGCAAGAGCCAAGCATGCATCACTCCCCAAGGACGGCTGCACCTCCCTCGTTTCTCCACCCCGCACCCTCCCCCTCGCCCGGTCCCCCTCACCCCATCCCCCTCGCCCTTCCTTCCCGCCCTCTCCCTCGCTCACTTAGAGGACGCTCCGGCCTGCAAACGCACCACTGTGGCTCCAGCTACGCTGAGAGCTGGCCTGAGGGGTCAGCAACCAGAGACAGCTGCCACCCAGCCCCGGTCCTAGTGGCCCCCGGCTCCCTCCTCCAGACCCCTCTGGGCCCCCCACCCTGGTCCAAGGTGCCGACTCTGGCCGGCTCTCGGCTCCAACCTTTCCGGGAACACGGGGCTGAGAAAATCATTCGTGCTACTGGGCGAGCTCCGCGCTGGAGAGGAGATGCCACCCGCCATCCGGAAAGACGCCGGGAGGGGTGCAGTCCCTGCCATGCTTCCTGCTACACGAGCCTTGCACGTTCGTGCACGTTTGTCCGGAGTGTGGGGCTTTCACACCACACCAGGGCTCCTGTGATCCTCGTAAAATGCCCTCTCTCTCCAAAGGCAGGGCGGGGGGATTGAGTTTGGCTGTTAGAGACAGCTTGCTGTAAGTGACCTCTCCTGTCACAGAAGCGGCCTGGAACGCAGGCTTCCTAAATGCGTTTCTTGGGTTGCAAATCACTGGAAGCCATCGCATGTCGTGCTCATTGTTTAACCTGAAAGGCACCTGTTTGGACGTTTAAAGAAGTGATGCAAATTGACGTTGTCTCCCGAGCCCAAGGGGAGCTGGCTGACCTCAAGGCCACAGGCCGGGCCATGGAGGCCTCGACGTGAAGATGAGCATGGTCCTGTGGTTCTTCACCCCTTCCGTAAAGCGCCGTCCCTGGGAACCTGCGTCAGGAGGAGAACGCGGTACGACGTGTCAACCCCCAAGATGGGGAACCCCAGAGGAAACTCGGCCACGTGGTGCGACGCTGTCATCTGTAGACGGAGAAGTCGGGGGCTTGGCTTGCACAGCGCAGGCCGGCGGCCACAGTCCCGCCGTGACCGCGGGCTCCGTACATACGTGGCCAGCTCTCCCAGGGGGCGCTGTGCTTGTGTTAACAACAGGAGGTGCACGTGGGTGAGGGTGTGGTGTGATGGGACAAGCATGGGGGACCTCAGAAAACGATGAGGACTTGAAAATTATCGCCAAGCAGGGGCGAACCTGCCAGCAGGTGCAGGGAGTGTGGATTTTGGTCCCACTCACTGGAGAGGCCGAGGTACCACACTCCACTCTTAGCCTTCAGCATCCCTGGGCTCTTGACCTTGGAGCCCCCGTGCAGGCCGCTGCCCCATCCCGTGACCTCCCCAGCAAGGGCAACCGCGTCCTGCCAGCAGAGCCAGGTCCAAGCGGCTCCCCTGGAGGCCACACCCTCCTCTCCCTTGTCCACCCTCCCAATGCCACGTAATCCACAGAAAGGGTCGCTGGATCACCACCCTGGCCTTTCTTTCCTGGGGTGGGAATCAGAGATGCTAACACTAGCTCGTCTCTTTTTATTAATAGCTTAAGTGTTCATATTAAAGAACATTCAGATGAAAAGAGAAGTAGGATTTATGCATTAATTGTGAAACTACATAGCAACATACGTCAGGGGACCGGCAGGCACCCGGATTCAATTTCGGTGTTATTTTCCCTTTTCTGTTCTGTCGGGCCCGCGTTCTGGCTGGGCCCCAGCCATCACAGACCACAGGACAGGTGCATTGCCTTCCTTGATGTTCACTGCCCTTACATGCACACCCCACATGGAGTAGATTATTATAAAAAACCTTTTACAGATGATGACATGAAGGATTAGGGTAGATAAGAGTTTCCAAAATTTCACAGTAAGCTAATAGAAAAGACTGGAACAAACGGCAAAGGTGTTTTTTTTCTCTTCTGCCATCTTACCTTCAACGCTATGGCTGTCCAGACCTGTGTCGAGAAGGATTCTGAGCTGTGTCCGGGCCCACTAGGGAAGAAGGGGCTTGATTTGATCACCACTGTGTACCCAGTGCTTACTTCATTTACACCTACTTCAAACATGTCTCAACCAAGGTGTGGCCTGGGGTGGGGGTGGGAGCCCAGAGGACCCGCGATGCAGCCTTTTGAGAGTCACTGGGGCTTGTCACAAAACACTGTTGAGGTCCTCTGAACAAGGTTTTATTATTGAAGCTCATACATCGGGTCAGGTGAGTCACGAATACCAAGGTGTGACTTTGGGCCAAATCCCAACAGAGGAGTTGTACACGAGCAGGAAGGCGAAGATTTCCGTCCTACTGAGGACACAGAACCTAGAGAGGCCCATGGCATGGTAGCTTAGGGCACGCAGACCGGGGATAGGACCCCCGAAATTGCCAAAGGGTGTGCAAACACCCAGAAGCCTCAGGAGACGACTCTCCCGGGGTCATCGGCCAATCAAGTTGGATGCAGGAGTCTGTCTCCTTGCCCGGGGCTGCCATAAAAAGTACCACAAGCTGGGGGGCTGGAAACACCATGCATGGGGGGCCCACTTCTGGGAGGCAGAAGTGCGGGGTGCAGGTGTGGGCAGGGCCAGCTCCCCCTGAAGGCTCCGGGGAAGGTGGGTCGCCTGCGTCTCCTCTGCTGCTGGCAGTCCCAGGCCTTCCTCGGCCTGTGGAGGCATCGCTCTCATCCTCATCCTCACAGGGGCCTCTCCCTGTCTCCGCATGTCCTTCTGCTTATGGCACCATTCATACTGGGTTAGGGCCCTACTGATCTTTTAACTTGTTGCCTCCCATCTCTACATAAGGTCACATCCTGAGTACTGGCGATGGATTCCAACACGTCTTTTGGGGGGAGAGGGACACAAACCCTTAAGCACGTTCCACATAACACCAAGCAGTGCCGGGCACCCATGTGCTCACTGAGTAACAACCGAGAGCGGGCCTGGCTGCCAGGGCCCGGTAGCTGCCATGCGTCCTGGTCTTGGGACCAGGAAGCACCTGAAGGTTGCTGGACGGCCGCTGCTTGCCACGGGCACTAGGTGCTGACCCAGGGCCATTCGCTCACGCATGGAATCCGAACGGTGCCCAGCTGAGCCCGCAGGCCCTGCCCTGAGGTAGCGGCCCATGCTCAACGCTCAGCAACCCTGGGGCAGGCACCAGGAACACGTTTGCTGGGCGTACCTGCGCCTGCCCTTGAGACCCATCTCAGCCCCCGAGGGGGCTGAGATGTGGTAAACTGAGGCACAGAACCGAGATACAGGCTGGAGGGTGTGGCCCGGCTTGCACCATCCAGCAGAGCCTGCGGATGCAGGATCCCAGGACTAACGCGCAGAAGCCATAGTACGCGTACAGAGAGGCAGGACCCGGGCCACAGCCGAGGCCGGAGATTGCGCAGAGGGCTCGGTCCGGGCGCCGCCGCACTGGGCATGCTCCGACAGCGGCCCGCGCTCAGGGCCGGGAGGAGGAGCCGCGCGCCCCGCCCCCCCCCCGCCCCGCCGCATTCTAGGCTCCGCCCCCGCGCGCGGCCCAGCTTTCCGCCGGCCCCGCCCCGCTCTGGGCTCCGCCCCCAACCTCGGGCGGCCCCGCCCCCGCGTTCCCGGGCTCTGTGCGCCTCGGCGGCGCTTCCGTCAGGGCCAGGCCCCGCCCCCAAGCCTCGCACCGCCCCAGCCCCTGCCCGGCCCCGCCCCCGCGCCCCGGACGTGCCCGGGCGTGCTCTCCGCGCCCCGCGTGCCGCGCTCCCCACGCCCTCCGCTGCTCTGAGCTCAGCTGCGCGCGGTCGGCGCCTTGGGGAACGCGGTGAGTGTGTGGGTTGCCCCCTCCTGCCAAAGTTCAGGGCTCTCCCTGGGGACAGCGGGCGGGCGTCTGGAGCCCGTGGGACAGTTCAGCCCCAGGTGGTCCGCGGCCGCCCTTCTCTCACTGTCGTGGAGCGCGCACTCAACCACCCTCCCACTCCGCACGGGCCCCAGGTGTGTCCATTTATGCCCAGGTGTGCCCACTTGCGACCTGCTTTACTACACATGGGCAGTTCTTGGACCAAGTTGCACTGCAGTGACAGTGGCCCGGTGTGGGGACACGGCTTGCGTGCACCCCACCTCCAAGTGGCCAACACCTTCGAAGCTATCACTGCCCACTCTCTTGCCCCACTGCTGACCAGCGCCCAGCATCCTCCGCTCAGCCTTCAGGTCCCAGGAAGCTTCCAGAAGGCCCTACTCTGGCCCTTCCTTGCAGCAAGCCTTCAGCACACTCCTTGTGCAGAATTCCACTTTTCCTTCTTAGGCAGATGGGGAGGGGGCCCGGGTTCTGGGGTCCTCAGGTTCCTGGCTGGTGTGTGTATACACTGCCCTGATTGCCTCCGTGGACACGTGGGGTAAACAGGTGGAGTTTGACAGCCATTTGCACCTGGCCCGGCAATTCTCAAGTCCTGATAACACCGGGGAGCAGGTCCAAACCACATACCCTACCTCCCCGCGTCCATCGCCCGCGGGACCCCAGGTGTGTCTCCCTCAGCACCTGAGCTCAGCACTGGGCCCTCCGTCCTGGAAGCACATTACGAGCACCGCGTTGCTTGGTTGGGTGCATGGTCATCAGACGTAGGGAGGTTGCTTTGTCCACAGAGGGTCACAGCTGTTAGAGGCAGACGGTGAAGCTGTTGGACACGACGAGCTGAGGACGGACTTGGCCACTTCCAGGTGGAGCCACGCGGCCCTGCAGCCAGGGCCTCCCCTTTGCCTCCCTGCCTCACGGCAGTGGGTCAGGAGGTGCTTTTGTTGCTTTCGTGAATCCTCTGGATAAGACAGCCAGGGCGGTGAAAAGGACAGGGAACAGAGAGCTGTCACCGGCGGGCGTGACACGTTCTGCGGGAAACGGTGCGCATCCGGCCCCGCGCCGGTAGTTCATGCGGGGTTGGCTCAGGCGTGTGACCGGGTGAGGCGGTCACGCGAAGGCCCGGAGTCTGCAGGTGGCAGGGGAGGGCGGCCTGGGCCTGGCCGGGGTCCCCTGCTTCCGGGGCGCTCGTCTCGGGGGAGACGTTGGTAGGTGTGCGTCGGGGACCAGTCTAGGGGCGCCAGGCCTCCAGCACACCCAGTGTACTCAGCCACTTTTCTACACGAACGTCCTCGCTTAAAGAGGTCAGTCTTCCAGGAACTAGAGTCCGCCCTCGGCATGGCCGCTCCGGTTGCCACCGGCCCTGCTGCCGAGAGCCTCAGACCTTCCCGTGCCCTCCGTTTCCGTCCCCCTTGCCTATCGGTTGTGCCTCACCTGGGCCTTGTCTGCCACTCAGGCCCCTGTCCCCGTCGTGCTGTCCTGCGTGCAGGGCAGGACAGGAGGCTGGGCCCTGTGGAGGAACGCGCCCGCCCCCCGTCTCTTCCTCTTCTGGGAACCCAAACAGCTTACTCTTCCCAGTGTTTTTTAATCGAATAAACTCGTGGAATGGTCTTTGTTTTTATTTCTCAGAGGACGCGCCGCCAGTGGTCCACGCCGCGTGACCGTTCTGGTCCCGCTCCCTTTCGTGGCCACCGGTGTCCCCTTCAGTTGATGCTCTACTCTCCGTGGTAGAAAGAAGGACGCGGAACAGGATTTTCTGAACTGCTTTTCCCGTGGTCACCGGTTAACATCACCATCAGGTTCGTGTTCACTCTGACCCGCCCAGCGCCTTGCCCCGGGGGAGACTTGTCTTCTGGGTCCACTTCCTGTGGCGTCTGAGCCCCGGGGGCGGGCGGTGGGCCCCTGTCTCTGGAAGGCGCCAAGCACGTTGGGGTGCTGTCACAGGCCCCTTTGACCCTCTGTTCCCTGGGGGTCAGCCTCTCCTGCTGCTGCTTCCCGAAAGCTCGGCTGCGCACCAGCTTCTCACGTGCACTTGTGATAAGTGAGCCAGCTGACGCCCATTCTTGATTTGAAGCAAGAGCACGTGATTTGTCTGGGGGCAGGAGGGCCGGAGGAGGGAGGGCTCTTTTCCCTTGGCCGCAGTAAGGTTCCCCATTCTGTTAGCCCCGGCGGCCTGCCTTGTGCGCAGATAGGTGGACGTTTGGGACCCAGTGTCGTAGACAGAATCCTGCAGGGTGTGTGCTCTGTAGCCTTCGGGTGACTGCCACACGTCTGCTGGTCAGTGGAGGGAAGTCGTCTAGTGTTCTTTGACTTAAAACCATTAGAAGTAGTGAAGCTTACCCAGGAGGGCCACAGGGCTCGGGGCAAAGCGTGTGATGGGTACGTGAAGCCGAGTGAGTGTCTTGCTTGTTTGACGGTTGCTGGAATGTACTGCCCAGGAAGATGGGCACATTGTTTCTGTGACCTTTCGTAACCGCTGAAGGAATCAGTGCTCTCGGCAGGTGCGGCTCATGTGCACACCTGCCTCAGTGTCTTGCCACGGTGCCCAGAACCCCTGGCAGTTCAGCCGGCCCGCGGCAGCCCTGCTCCTGACTAAGAGAAGGCCGCTCCAGGGGCCCTGGCAGAGCAGTGACGTCCTTGGCCACGTGTTGAGCACCGAAACTTGTTTTCAATAGCACAAGCGGTTTTCAGTTGGATTGGGGCTCAGCAGAGAAGTGAGGGGGTCCCCTCGTGTCCCCTTCCCTCCCACCGGGAGTGAACTCATTCGGCTTGTGGTGCAGCTGCGGTAAAACCAGGTACAAATTCCACCAACCTGTTTTCGTACAGTTGTTAAATCGCTGTCGTGTGCGTGTGTGCGTAGCCGCGGAAGGGCTTGTCACCGTTCTGAACGCCTTGCGTGCCACTCCGCCGCGTCAGAAGTTCCCTTGTTAGACAGTTTCCTTCCCGGGGCACGCGGCAGCCAGCGCACGCCGCCCCAGCTCCCGGGCCCGTCCCCAGAAGCCTGGGGGTGACGCGGAGTGCGCCGTCTGCCGCGAAAGCAGGCGCTGGGCAAATCTGTTTGTCTTTATGGTGAACATCCACCTGCCGGTCGCAGTGACGCGTTTATGGGGATTTTTTCTGCAAGCGCAGCGCTGGTGGGGGTCTTTTCGGACAAATCGAGTCATGCGGATAGCAGTTTAGAAAACTCTTCCCTTATTGGCAGGTCGGGCAATTCCAGGTCTGGACATTCAGAGGAATCTGGATGCGTGAGGAGAGGGAATTGAGTCTCAGGGTGAAAAACAGGATGGGATGTTTAAATGTTGAAATTTAATAAGTAAATGGTAGTTATTTCTCATTTTTTACAACACTTTCAGCTATAGTTTCCTCCCCAACCAAAAGGACTAGAAGTAGGGACCATGCACGTCGCCCTCGGTTTCCGCCCCTTTGGTGGCCTCCCTGGGGTGCGGGACCCGTCGCTGTCCTCGGGGATCCATGAGCCATGCTGGACAGTGTCCCAGCCCCGCGGGGGTCGATTGCCAGGGGTGCTGCGCAGAGACGCGGGTTATCGCCAGACCGGCTGCGTCAGCACCTGGGGACCCGCGTCTTGGCGAGCTCCTCTGAGGAGGTGTTTGCTCTGCTGGCCGTTGGCGTTTTCACGGTGGACATTATCGAGAGCGGCGGGAGCGGCGGCACCCAGGGTGCTCCCTGATCAGGTGGCAGTGTTTGGGTGTTCAGTGTGCCCGGCCGGCAGCACGCCAGTGCCGTGTGGGCCGGGAGCCGCGAGTCACTGTCTCCAGAAGGCTTGACATTAATTGTCTGTTAAATTGAAAGACCTTCCCGAAGGAGCAGAGTGGAATCTGACACTGTGGCAGTGGCCGGGAACCGGCAGTGACACCAGAATATGACAGCCGTCTCCCGTGTGCGACGGCTCGTGCCGCAGAGTGAGGGGTCACGTGGCCCGTTAGGGAGGCTTTGTCAGAACTAGAGACTGCAGTCATCTGGGTGTGGGGGTGCGGAAGTGGCCTTGTTGGGGGTATCTCTTTACCTCCATGTCATGGGTCAGCCTGGCAGAGAGGCTCAGGTTCCAGAGGACGCTGGCTGGAGTGATAGTGGTGCTGCTGATGACGACGTTCATCGAAGGCCCGCTGTGCCAGGGGCTTTCGTAGCCGCTGTCAGCCCCTCTGTTTCGCAGGTGCGGAGCCTGCACGCGGACTGCCAGTGCTGAGGCATGGAGGCGTCCGGGCGGCGGGTCCCCGGTCACTCCTGCTGCGTGCGGGGCCTCGGTGACACCCGCTGCGTCTGTGCCACCAGCTCGAAGCCTCGTGGGACCTGATCCGAGTTGGTAGCTTAGTGGTCATTTTCGTCCTACAAAAGTGTGAGCTTTTTGTAATCTGCTCTGTTGAGCGATTGTTTAACTTAAAACTACACATAATGAAGAATGTAGTTTATAAAAGAGTGCGGGCTTTGAAGACTTCCTCTTAGCTTCTTAAGAAGTTGGCTTGTTTTTGCCGGGAGTGTGACGAGGACGTTTCCCGTCGCTGGACGGCGGCCCCTGCGCTGATCGTCGCCCCGGAAGGGCCCCCAGAGGCTGCGGTCCTCGTCCCCCGTGCCCTTGCTCTTCTGTGTGTGGAGGTTTTTTGCCAAGAAACCGTCTTCGGGCCCGAGGTGCAGTTACTCCCGGCCCCCGAGTGAAACGGTGGATTCTCGGAGCTTAGTTACATAAACATCCGTTCGTATTGGCCGGAAATAGTGTTTCCAGTGGTTCTGGTGTGGGGAGCGGCCACGCGGTGGGCGTCAGGCGTGGCCCGGCTCCCTGCAGAGACGCCGGGTCCTCCGGAGCCCAGGCCGCGGCTCTCTCCCGCTCGGACTGCGGGGCCTGTGTGTCACCCAGAGCAGCAGGACGCTGGCCCCAGGCTTCCCGGACTTCGCCCCATCTGCAGGTCGGACACCTGCAGCCGGGCAGGTGCTGGCACGTTCTCCGTGCCGGCCCGGCCCCCCCCCCCCGCCTGGAGCCCGCCCCTCTGGTGCAGCCGACGTGCACGCGGGCTCTGGGTTGAGACGGGGACCCTCACAGCTCGCGTCCCTGAACCCCCACCACCAGCAGGGCCCCTTGGCCCCCGGCCCAGTGGCCTCGGTCGCTCTTGCCTCGCCCGTCCTTGTGGGCTCCCTGCCTCGTCCCTGGAGGTGCTGGGGGAAGCCTCCTGGGGATGCCTGAACCCCACTCCATTAGCAGTGAACCCTGGCACAGGGAGGTGGTCCCAGGTGGAGCAAGCCTGTGAGACCGACTCCTCCGGACTCTGTAGCGCAGCAGCTGCCCACGCACGTTCCGGCACCTTCTCTGGCGGCATCGGGGCTTCGCTCCGGGCGTGAGTGGGCAGAGGCCTCCGGCTCCCCGCCCGGCCCCCGGCCCAGTCTGCACAGCAGTGCACTCCCGGTCGCTCTGTGCATCTTCCCTGTGTCTCTGCTCTTCCAGAACGTCCCCTTCCCATGGGGTGCACCCCCCCCCGACAGGCTCTGCCTTGCTTGCCTGTCTTCTTGTCTCGGTGCTGGAATCGGTGAGAAGCCCCGAGCCTGGTGTGGGCCCTGCACTCGGCAGACGGCACTCGGATGGCGCCCGCGAGCCTCGTGTTGAAGCTCTGAGCCCCGGGTGACTTGGAGATGGGGCCTTGAGGGGGAGACTCGGACGAACCGAGGTCAGGAGGACGGGGCCCTGGCCCAGGAGCATCGGTGGCCTTAGAGGACAAGAGAAGGATTTCTCTCCGCCTCGCGAAGACACGGGGAGAGGGGTCTCCCCGGAACCCAAACGAGCGGAAACCTCCTTCCTGGACTCGCGGCCGCCAGGGTGGGAGAAGACACGGGTGTGTCGTCGAAGCCCCCAGCGTGTGGCGGTCTCGGCAGCCGCAGGCGACGCCGTGAGGAGAGGCAGACTGCAGTTCTTGGAAAAGCCGAAGTCACGGCGGGTGTGCGTGCGAAGCTGGAATTTGGGGACAAGGCCACGCCGTGCCCCACGGTGCTCCGAAGTCTCGTCGGGCTGTCTCAGGTTCAGCTCCCGGCACCCCAGACGGTCTGGGTGTGTGTGGGAGGGACAGGTAACGGGGAGTGGAAACCCGAGGTGTCGGCAGGGACCCCAGCGGGTGCAGAAAGGGGTGTGGCAGGCCAGGTGGGGACAGCGGAGAGCCAGGGGCGCTGGGGGACACGTTCTGGCGAGCTGTCCGGCCCTGATCCCTTCATCAGAGAGGAAGGGCAGGGACGAGCGACGTGCTGGCGGGCGGGGGTGGTTCGTTCAGCTCGAGGATGTCGGGGAGCCAGCCGAGACTTGCCTGGGGTGTTTTTGGTGGTTGGCTTTTCTCAGATTGGCCCGTTGAGTCTCATGCTGCGTAGACGGAGGAGCAGGATCTGGTTCTGCTGGAAGCCAGCTAGAGTCTAAGTACCAGGCTGTCTGCTGCTTTGCACGCTAAGATGTCCCTCTGAGAATTTGGGGGGTCACTCTCTGTTGAGTTGGGCCCTAGTGGGACGTTTCTCACCGGAAGCGGCCGGCACGCATGAGATCGGCGTGCGTGACGCAGCGGCCGTCGATGGGGGGACGTGGACACGGCAGGAGGCTGTGACGCTTTCCTCTGCCCCAGGCACCGGTCCACGCCGTGTGTCCGAGGCCTGCAGAGCGCGTCCCGTACGCAGGGACCTCTGGGCGTGTGACCTTTCACTTCGCGGGCCTCGCCGCTGCTGAGCGCTGGCCCCCTGTGCTCTGACCGTGCGGCGGGACTGACCACCGTGGTCAGGGCCGGGGCCGGAGTGCCAGGGAGGGAAGGTGCTGTGGTCGCAGCGAGACGTGTGCATCCGGAGTGCGGGTTCGAATGCTCCACGCGACTCGTGTGTGTGTGTGTCAGCTCAGCTCTGTTTGCTGTTTAATTCCGAGGGGCGAGTCTCTCAGCGCGTGATTAACCTCAGGGCCATCTCACCTGGCGTTAACGGCCGAGTCGGTGCCCGCGCGACCCGCACGCGGCGCGGTGGCCCAGCCCCGCGGCCTGAGCGCAGCCCCGCGACGGCAGCAGCGTCGTCTCTCGCCCAGAGCAGGTTCGGTGACTGAAGCGCACGACGCGTTTCCCCAGCGTCGCGATGCGCAGTGTTCCTGCCGTTCCTGCCCTGACCGGCGGGCGCGTGTGGCCACGTCCCCGCCGCTGGCGGTCGGGCGGGGTGTGGCCCTCGCCCCTGCTGGGAGGGCGGCCGTTCGAAGTGTGTCGTGCAAGTGCGTGTGGGGCCTTGGGGATGTTCTGTTGAAAAGCCCAATTGTGCAGTTGCCATGGGAACCCAATTAGAATAGATTGCTCAATTTTTTTTTTGTCTTTCATCTTGACCAGAAATCCGATGCATTTTAAATGTTTTCATATGGAATTGTATTTGTGCGCCGACTTGCTATACCAACGGATTCTTTAGTTCTTGTTTCCCGCTCCGAGCTGAAACAGTGACAGGCGCTCTGGCGGCGCTTTGCGAGGTCTGGGCAGGGTGGGAGAGCTGGGGGCTGCGGGGGCACTAACAGAGATGGGGAAGGGGCCCCCGCGTGCCTCCGGTCGTGCTCCAGGAGTCAGGTGGCGCCACAGGTGTGCTCCCCCGTTCTTGCTAGTGTTGGCAGGTGAGCATTGGGTCCTGAAAGGCCCCGGTTTTGGGGGGCGGCTCAGGGCGGGGCCAGGCCTCAGGATGGCCCCCCATGCCAGCAGTCCTCCGGGCTTGCTCTCAGAGACATCACGCCCTTGGAACTTACCGGGGTTCCAAAGGGCTCAGGTGGGTCATACACTCGTGTTCACCATGTTAAATGTAGATTTAGATGTTGAGAAACGTTAAACATTTTAAAAAGTTATTCATTCATTCAAGCAACAAACCTATTGCATTTTAACATAAATAACACATTTTTAGTGTATTGCGCATAAACGAATCAGAGGAGTGGTGTCGTCCTTTATTTTGACTCTTAAATGAGTGGGGCAGCCGGGGCAGCCGGGGTCTGCCGTCTGCTGCTCATGGTGACCGTGCGTCGTCGCGTCTGGGACACTCCGAGAGAAGCCGGCTTTGCACCCGTGCCGGCGCGGGGGGGCGTCTGACGGTGTCCGGCAGACGATCGCAGGAATTCGGTGCTGGCACGCGCCAGCGGATGTTTCTGGAAGGTTCGTGGCCGTGTGTGTCTGTGCCCTTAGTGGACGTCGTGGCCCGCCCCACGACGAGCCCGGGTGCGCCGTGCGCCGCGGCCAGCGAGGTGGCAGCACCTGCTGGCCCTTCGCCGCAGGCGGGTCCGCCGGGCCGCCCGGGCCGCCCGGACGTGGACGCACGTTCGCGCGGTGTCTGGGCAGCGATTGCTGACCTCGCCTTCCTCCTCAGCGGCACTCGGCGCCGGCAGCCTGTCGGGCCGCGGGGCTGGTGCAGAGTCCGGCGTTCTCGTCGTCACCGCAGCCTCTCGCTGCGGCAGGAGCGGGGACCCTGTCAGCTGTGCTGCTCGCAGTGACAGGCTCTTTATCTTTCGGAAAATGTCTGCCGCCCCCGGGTCCAAGTGACCGCAGGCCCTTAGCCTTTCACGCAAGTCAGCTCTCGTTCCGTGCAGAGGTCACCGGTTCATCCCGGATCTCCGCAGCTGCCGCGTGCTTCCCCCAGATGGACCCCGTCCTCGGCCCCCTGTGCCGAGCTCCCGCCCGGGCGCAGGGGCAGGAAGGGGCTGGGGCCTGACTGTGCCGTCGGGCCCCCGGCGGGGAAGGGGGAGGTTCTCGGCCGTCTGGCCCAGCCTCGCCTCGCCTCGCCTCCTGCGCCCTGGCCGCTGAGCAGGGCGGCCACGGTGGCGCGGGACTCGCTGGGCTTCACGCGCCGAGCCGGCTCTGCGTCTGGGCGCTGTCGGAATCTGCGTGTGGGCCCCGCGAGGGGGTGCGCCTGTCCAGGGGGGCCGTCCACCTGTGGCTCCTGTCTCGGGAGGTGTCTGCGGGACGGTGTCGGGGCAGCCCAGGACTCGCGGGGGCGGCCTCTCGTCCGGGTGCTGTGAGTGGTGGTATTCACGGTGGACAGGGCTTCCCAGGGAAGCGAGTGTGGCCTTCCCCCGGGAACGGCTCGCTGCACATTCGGCTCCCGTGGCGCACGGGGCGTCATCCGAGTCCTCTACATCGTCCTGAGTTACTTTTGGGTAGTTCGTGTGTTCCAAGGACTGGCCGTTTCATCCACGTTGTTGAGTTTATTCCCTCACGTTATTTTACTCTTTTGTCATCCTTTTAATTTTAGGATTTTAAGTCATGCCTGGTTTTATTCCTGACATTGATAATTTGTGTTCTCTCTCTTTGCCCTAATTGGTCTAGTTAGAGGTGTATTTATTTCTTTTCAAAGAACCAACTTTTGTTATAATTGATTTTCTGTCTTTTCTTGTGTTGATTTCTGCTCTTCCTCATTCCCTCTCTCTGATCACCTGGGGTGAGTCGCTCCCTTGCGTGGTGTGTGGGGTGGCAGCTGAGCGCCTCCCGCTGAGTCCTTCACCCCACCCGTGTCCACAGGCGGCGCTGGGCGCCCTGTGCCCGCCGCCTCGGCCACGCCTGGGTGGCGGCGTGGCGTCCTCGTCTTCGTCCGTCCAGTGCGGGCTCCCGTTTCCCTTGTGTTCTCCTCTTTAACGCCTGGGTTACTGAGAAGCGTGTCATTTCGTCTCCAAATATTCGGGGTCCTGCTATCTCGCTGTCCTGAGCTCTAGCTACCTTGTGGTCAGCGGACATTCGTTTTAGGATTTCAGTCCTTCTGAATTTGTCCAGCCTGCAACCTGTCCTGGTGCACGTGTGCACTGGAAACACGTGTGTGTCCTGCGGTGGGGCGGGGTTTCGATAGGGCAGCTGCAGTCGCCGTCCCTGTCCCGCGTTTCTGTGTGGCGTCCTGCACATGACCAGGAGAGCCGCGTCGGAGCCTCCGGCCGGAACTGGGGGTCGCTCTGCTCCCCTTTCCTTCCCGGTCCTCACGCAGCGCTTTCGTTGGGCCCGTGCGCATTGCGAGCTCCCTGTGCTCTTGGTGACCTGAGCCCTCCGCCCGTACGGAGCAGCCTGCCTTGCTCGGAGTCCTTTTTTGAAATGCCTGGTTTGCTATTGAGATAACCACGCCAGCTTGCTTTTCATTAGTATTTCTACAGCAAACGTCTTCCCGTTCTTTTCTACTCTGCCTGCTTCGTCACTATGTTCAGCACGCGTTCCTTGCAGACAGCATACATTTGGGTTTCTTGCTTTTTGAAAATCGCATCCGATAAGGCCTTTGAATACTGGAGTACGAAGACCACGCCCGTGTTATGTAATTTCCAGTCTGGGTGGGTCCACGTGGACCCGCTGGCTCTTTCCTGTTTCTTTCCATTGTTCTCCCCCACCTTTTCTCCTGCCTTCTCTCGGATCATTTGAATGTTTTAAACGACCTCAGCTTCGTCCACACTTTTGGCTTCTCAGCTGCCCTTCCTCTCCCTTTTAGTGGTTGCTCTTGTTTAGCGTATCACGGTCTGCGTGTGCCTAACGTTATCACATGTTGTCAGCATCAACATGTGACGCATGAAACAGCAGGATGCTTTCCTTCCTCTCACCCCATTTTTTGTTGTATTTAATATATTTTGTTTCTACATGTGTTACAGACTACAAGATACACTGTTATTTTTGCTTGAGACAGGCAATTATGTTTTAGAGATTAGCAATAGGGGGAAATCAGCTTTTGCATTTGCTCATTCGCCGTTTCTGTGCTTGAGTTTCTATCTGGCGTCATTTTTCTTACTCCTCGGGAAATTGTATGAATGTGTCTCACCTGCAGGATTGCTGGTACATGAACTGTCTTACTTTTTTTTTTAAACTTTCACTTTCATTCTTGAAAGCTACTTTGCTGCTTATAGAATTCTAGATTGGCCATTTTCTTTCTTTTCATGCTTTAAATATGTCGTCCCATCATGTACTGTCTTGCATAGTTTCTGGTGATCAGTTTGCTGTCATCCTTAGTTTTGCGCCTCCGCTTGTGACCTCCTCTCCCCCTCCCCTCACCCCGCGCCTTCGAAGTGTCTCCCAGGTAGACTGGCTCCAGAGCCTGCGACCTTTTGTGTGGATTTTGCGACAGCTGCCTTGGCTGCCAGAAGACGTTCTGTGTGTTTTCTGATTCTTGGCTGTATTTAGGTAGTTATGGTTGCCAGAGAGCCATGTACTAAGGAAATTAAGTACGCCAGAGAACCTATGCTATCAATAGCTTATATAAATGCAAATGAAGTCTGTCCTTGAGTGTCCAGGCAGCCATGGTGAAAAGGGAAATAGTTACCAAGCACTCGTTGTGTAATTACTAGGTGAAAATTATTCTGGAAAGAAAATCCTTTTCTTTTGAGAGGAATTTGTTCTATCGTTTCAAGTAAGGGATAGTAAGCAATTTAATGTTGCCTTTTTTTATTTTCAACAAATGCAAGAATGTTTTTTGTATGACTTTTTTCTTTGTTTGTTGTGGATCCCCAATAGAGGCCAAGGGCACGTTGCTCAGGGAACTGCCCTGGGGCAGCGGGTGGTCTTCGTGATTCAGGTTGGGGGCTGGGGGCGGGTCCACTCCGGTGGAGGGCATGTCACCCCGTTTGGGGAGCCGGAGGGCAAGCATCTGGGGAGTGTGCAGTCAGCTGCCAGAGGCTGTCAGAGCTTTTCTCTTTCCGCTCTGCTGGGTGCCGTGCCCTGTGCCCTCTGGGATGGGGCTGCTGGGAGGACGGGGACAGGGCCAGGACCGGGGACGTGAGCTCCGGGCACGGCTGCTCCTCGTGCGACGCCGAGCAAAGTACGTCAGCTCTGTGCCTCCAGCAGAACGTTCCAATCTACGTCCGTTTTCCACTTTATAAAATTACAAGTTCAGCATTCTTTTGTGCACTTATTTGGTTTTCCATGTTTTCTGATGCAATGTTTTCTTTTCCTTTTTTCTCTCCATCCCTTTCTTTTTTTGCTTTTTGAACGTGTTTGGTGCACACTGGGGAATATGTGAGATGTGTATGACGGTCAGGCCCCCGTCAGCTCACCGCCGGTGTGAGAAGTCCACGTCACGGCCCCGTGGCTCCTGTCAGCGAATTTCCTTCCGCACGGGCCCCGCCCGGGTTCCCAGCGTCGCCCTCTGGCCTTGGAGCTGCGAGCAGTTTACCTGCTCCTCAGCGAGACCATGCGTCGTGTGGCTCGTTCGGCCGTGCAGAAGGGCTGACGCTCGCCCGTGTCTGCGGCAGGGCCCCCTCCTCCGCGTTCCTGAGCTCCTGCCCAGGCTCGTCGCTGGCACGTCCTCGCGTGTCCTCGAGCGGCCGTGCTGTGCTTGTCTGTGCTCGACTCTCCTGTCATGGGCACGTGCACGTCGCCCACGGCGGCTGTGGCCCTGCTGACACGCAGCTCGCACTGCGCGTCTGTAGCGGTTTCTCCTTGGTGCACGCCCGAGGGCACAGTTATCACACCCCCAGCGTTTGGCGCTGCAGGACGGTACTGTCTTGTAAAAATGGTGGAAGCAGGTTGGTGCTCATCTTTACCGAAACTGGGAGTTTACTTAATAGTTAACCGACTGGTAGAAAACAGTGTCTCCTTGGGACTTCACCTCACATTTACCTGATGACTCGTGAGTCTGGGCATCTTTTCATATTGCCATTCTCGAGTCGTCTTCTGCAGAATGCCCGTGCGCACCCATACCCTCGTTGCCTGTATTTCTGTTGGGTTGCCTTTCTCTTGTTATTTACATCCGCATTTTATATGTTCTGGGCCCTAATCTTCCTAAGTCACATGGGCCATGATGACCGTCTACCAGCTCATGGCTTTCTCACTTCCCTTGCAGGGGGAAGGGAATGGAGCTCTTACTTTGGATGGACAGGAGCTCTTACTTTTCATACAGTCGGATGCATTTGAATGTACGATTTCCTACCTTTTCAGTTCCGTACTAGTTACCACGGCCGTCGGCCACCTCTGGACAGGGCGGGTCAACCTGCGCCTCGTGGTCGTCAGATTCCTGGGAAAAGCTTCGGTGTCTTGGCGGAGGCGCCTGGATCTGTAGGTGCACGTGGCAAGGACGACACCACCCAGGTGTGAGCCTCGGGAACGTGCCGTGTCAACACTTGCTTGAGCCTTCAGCCTCGCCCGGGTGGCACCAGCTCCTTGACGAAGAGCTTGCCCGCCTTGCGTAATGTCTCTCCCAGGACCTTATGCATAGTTTTTTGTTGTTTTTATTGCTTTTATAAGTGATATCTTTTTTTAGGATGAGGTTTTTCTTTACGATCAGTGTGTAGAAACACTATTAATTTTTGTGTGCTCATCTTATACCCAGTTTCCTCGCTAAATTCTTTTTTTAATTTTGACATACTCTGTATATTCGTTGAGTCATATGTGGACGATAGCATCACCTACAGATGAGAGCTTTGTTCTACTCCATTAATTGTTTGCTGCTTTTACTTGCCGCATTGTGCTAGCTAGGCTCGACGCCATGTCAGGTAAGGGTATGGTGACAATTAACATCATGTTACTTGTGTTAAAGAGAAAGCTGCTAATTTTTCACCATCAGAAACAATGCTCACTGCAGGCTTTTGGTGGAAAGGTTTCCTTGTCTTCTGGTGTCAGGGAAAATGGAAAGTCATGAATGGGCTTTGAATTTTAGTAAATTATTTTTCTGCATCAGTTGAAAGGATTCTGTAATTCCTAGCCCCCATGTCTGTGAGTTTAGATAATTACTTTTCTAGACTTCTTAATGTTAAATCGTTTTTGCATTCTGGATTGAACCTGACGTGGTGACTGAGCGTCGTCTTTTAAACACCTGTTGGAGTAGTCTTACTGATTTTTTAAGGTTTTTCAACTATGTCTATGAATGAGACTGGCCTTTTTTTTTTTTTTTTCATATAGTGTCCTTGTCCTTGGGTTGCAAAGATAAACTGGCCTCGTAGGATGATTGAGCATTCTCTATTTTCTCTTCTCTGGAAGAAGAATTTAGATTAAATAATCTTTTTGAAAATTTGGTAGATTTTGCCCGTGTAACCGGGTGTTTGTGGGAAGACTCTTGAACTAGTAATTTAACTGCTTTTATAGTTATAAGATTTTCTTTTTTAGCTCATTAAATTAATTAAGCCAGGTTTTCAAGTTTTTGAAATGGAAAGTCATTCGTAGTGTTCACACGCTTGGAACCTGTGCTTACGCTCCATTTTCGTTCCTTGCATGTTTTTACTTTCTCTCCATGTAACTTGTTTGTCCCGTGAGACGTGTGCCTGTTTTTGTCGTCCGCAGGAACCAGATTTTGACTGTGATCTTGTCTGTCGTGTCTTAGATTTATAGCCCTGTGGGTTGATGTGTCATTTGTTTTGAAAAATTCTCGACTCATTTCTCCCTGTATTGCTCTTCCTCACCCGCTCTCCTTTCCTGTGGGATTGGCTTACGGGGGAGGGCCGTGCCTCGGAGGCGTCCCTCAGAGCTGTGACGCTCGTGTTTCTTTCCAGTCCCTGCTCTTTCTGTGCCACGGTTGTAATGTTCTCTGGTGTTCTATCCACTAGGTCACACATCCTGTCTTCTGCCCTGTCCAGTCTCCTAATAATCTTACCCAGCGAGCTCTGAATTTCAGGTTTTGTGACTTTCAGAACTAGGGTGTTCATTTTTTAATCTGTATTTCAATTGTGTTTAAAATTCTCCACTGTCTCATTTATTTTTGTCTCTTTCTCTCCTATTTTTAAACAAATCTTAGTTATTTTAAATATCTTGTCTGCTAATACGAATTTCTTGCTTGCCCCCTCTTCTGCTTGTATTTTTTGTGTTTTTCTCCTTTCGATTGTGTGGTGCACACACACGCACACGACCATTTCTGTACATGGGGTGATCAGTTTATTTGCCTTTTGCCCCTGACCTTTTATTGTCATGCGTATTGTTACTGAAGTTCCCGCCAGCGTCCCCCCGGCGGCGGCCCATGTCCCTCCCTGGTGTCCCTCCCCGGTGCTGTAACCCGTGTTCGTCGTTGGGTCTTTGGGGCAACCTCACGTCTGCGGCTCCGTCCTGATGAGTGGATGAACTCCGTGCTCACGGGTGTTCAGTGTGGTCTGAGAGCTGGGCCAGGCTGGGGAGGCTTCCGGGGTGGCCAGGCGAGTGGTCGTGCAGCCTCCTGAGGGCAGGGACCGCAGCTCGTCGCGTTGGCCCCGGTAGTGTTACGGTCACTCAATGGTGTCGTCACTCGACGCATCATCCCCTGCTGTTCGTCGGGTGCTCCTGTTCGACCGTTCAGTATGGCCCTGTCCTTACCCTGCCTCACGTCTTTCCAGGGGGGCAGCAACAGCACAGGGCTGGGGTGGGTCCGCCTGGACCTCATCCCTTCACACAGGCCAGTGTCCCGTCTTCCAGGCGGGGCTGTGTGTAGTGAGAATGGCAGGAGGGCCCCCTGGGGTGTAGGCTCCTGCAGAATCGGCCCCGCGTCTGGTCACAGAGGACGTCGCGACGTTCCCAAGGCCTCTGCGGGACAGTTCGGGGCTTGCCGTGTCCAGCGGATGGTGCTGGAAGACGGGGCTGCTCTGTCAGTCCCTGCAGCCCTGTGTGGCGGGGACAGCATGGGCGGCCTCCCCCATGAGGGGGTGCAGGTGGCTGCTCGTGCTGGCCACTTGCAACCTTGCTGTTCATTTGATCCTCACCCTTTTTAAGGAAATCGATCATTTCTTTGGGATAAAACAGGAAGCTGTTTTATAAATACTTAAGAAAATACAAGTGTCTAGAATTTCCGTTGTCACTAGATTTTCCTGCAGCCACCCCCGCCAAGAGTCACCATCTGTACCACGGACTTTCCGTTTGCCTTCTTGATATGGTCTGAGAACAATAAGTATGTTTTAAAATTTATGACATTCGAGTGAATGGCCAGTGAGGGTAGAGATGACTTTTACAACAAGATTAATACCCAGGCTCAAGGGACATGACATTTTAGTAAAATCGGAATTGGTGTAGTTATCCTGGCTGCACCTTCCACCTCTTGCTTCCTTCTAAAAATGTCTAAATAAAATACTGGTGGCCATTGCCGGCCGTTACTCTCCTCTGCCTCACGTGGCCCGACCTGGAACCCACTCAGGCTTTGGCGTCTGGGCCACATGGTCCTGTTTGTGTCACGGCAGCCTGTGCACCTGCGGTCCAGGCCATGACACATGATGCTCGCCCTCTCCATGGTCTGGATGTTTCTGGAAAAAAACCCAGGGAGAATATCCCCCAGAGCAGAGTTCTGTCCCGGGCTGAGCAAACTCAGCACCGTCTGCCCCTGTCCGCCTCTCGGTCCCTGTGCGTTGCCGGGGCAGGCCTGGTGCTTCCTTCTTCCTGGCGAGAGGCCCGTAGGAGCAGCGTCTGTGCACAGGTGTTCTGCGTGGTTCCTGAACTTCGCCGGAGGAGCCCGCTGCCGGTCTGATTTATGGTGTGATAGAAAGCTGCTGGCCACCTGACACTAATCTTGATTTATGACCCATCTAACCTTTTTATTTCCCGGCCACGATGCAGTCCCGTCCCCAGAGCCCGCGTCTGTGCCAGTGGTCCTGAGGTGGGCATGGTATCGTGGTCCCTGCCAGGATGTCCACGCAGGGTGTCAGCACCGACAGGACCGCGGAGTCCTGCAGATCCCTCCCTCCAGCCCCGCGTCCACGTCCCCCGCCGCGGGGCCTTCGCGCTGCGGACAGCCCTGCGTGCACACAGCCCGGGACGTTGGGTCCGTTTTTTCCAGTTTATTTCGATACGTTCAGACTTGCCGCAGTGGCTGCCCTCCCGCTCTCGTCTCGCCCGCAGGTGACATCTCGCCCTGCACAGTCACCCCAGGCGTCCACGTGGCGCCACACCTCTGCCCTCGGCGGGAACTCCCTGCCGTCCGCACCCACGCGCGCTGTCTCCCGCTGTCCGGGCCCCCACGTGGCATCGGGTCACCACGTCGCCTTCCTCTCTGGCTTGCGACAGCGAATCTTTCCTCACTGCCGGGCGCGACGCTGGCGTCCCCGTGGGCTCTGTGCTGCCGCTCGTCCGCACGGAGCCTCACGCGCAGTAACACGCACAGAGCGATGCGCCGTCTCAGGGCGGCCCGCCCTGGGGACGGCACGTCTGTCAGCACCGGCGATGCTGGTGGCCGTTGGTCACGGGGACCTGTCGCGGGTCTCCAGGCACGAAGCTGCCGCCGCCCCCGCCATGCCTCGCGGGCGCCGGGGAGGTCGTTTGAGGCTCGCGGCCTCGCGGCTCAGGCTTCGTGCACGTGCCGGCGGCGTCATGACGTCGTCACGCCGGCGGCGTGCGCGCACCCCCCCCCCCGCCGTGGCCGAGCGCGCGTGCCCTGCGGGGAGCGCCATGCTTGCGCGGCGAGGCCCCCGCAGCCTGCGCGCAGCGATGCTCGTGGGCTGAGCCCGGTTCCAGCGTCGCTCGCCTCGTCGCCTGCCGCTCGCGGGCACGCCTGGCGATGGCTCCGGGGCCCCGGGACGCGGGCGCCCGCCCCCCGCGCTCCTCACTCGGGCTCCGCGGTGGAGCCGAGCTCATGGTGCACGTCCCCGCCCCGGCATCAGTCACGTCTCCAGCGACCTGGTTCCCTCTCCCGGAACGTGGTCACGAGAGACCACGGTCTGGCCCCGGCCGCCCGCTGCGGCCCCTGGCGCTGTCAGCGGACAGGCCGAGGGGACCGTGTGCCTGCCCCGACCCCGTGTGCGTCCTCCGCGTGTCGGCCCAGACGCCTGCAGTGCGAATGCGGCTGGGCAGGCTCCACCCCGCCGCGTCCCTGCCCCGCCTGCAGCACCCCCCTCGGCGGCGGGGGGCCCGGCTCAGCCGCAGCTGCCACGCCCGCCGGACTGTGGGCGTCACTGGTGCTGGCGGGGGTGGCAGGCGGAGCCGTTCGTGGAGGGGGAGCTGGCGGTGCTTGCTCGGCGAAAAGGAACGTTCTCTTCACTATCCGCGTGAGCCCGCTCAGGGACGCAGGGCTGACACCACGGGAATGGACAGAAAATGAAATAGTTTTGTTTCAAAATAGATGGAACGGCTAATTAACTTATTTCTCAAATATCCAAATGTTGCTCGTGGAGAAGAAATAAAACAGTGAGGGTCCGCGAACATCGCCACGTGAAGAGGGATAATTTCCCTTTATCGCGTTCTCTGCTAATTTAGGTTTTTACTGTTGTCGTCGTTAACCCATTTTATTTTAATTCTTGGTTCTGGTTGAAATGGTACTTTTTACCTACATATGATTTATTAAGATTCTCTTTGTTGTAAACAGATTCTGAAAATGTGTTGGGCGGCCCTGAAACCCTCCCTTTAAAAGGCCCAGCTGCGCTAACATTTGAGGGGGTGTGCACTGTCCGCTAGGTTTTTAAAGGATTCCACGACTTCACGGGCTGTGTTATGCAGCACCTTATGCCTGATGCATATTTCATGGGGTTTGTCCTGGAGTGGGGATCTGGGGGAGGTGGCAAAGGACTATGACACTTAGCCGACAGAAATTCAGACGGGTCCCTCAGTTTTTGTTGGATGGCGGCTGAAGGGGGTCGGGCGTCGTTGTGAAGTGTCCGGATCATGTTCTCGGGGGCCGGGAGCATTGACATGCCTGCGCATGGCCCACCACGCTCCTGCTGTCCTTGGACACCACACGCCCCACACGGCGGCTCCTCCGCAGAGCGGCCTGGCCCTGGCTGGGGTGGGTGGCCTCTGTTACTGCCGAACAGCTGGGCCTCCACTGACCAGCACTGGGCGTGACGTGTCTGCCTCACAGACAGTCGTGAGTCTGGCAGAAATGTAGGCTTTGAAGTGTGTTGGATTTGACCTTGAATACCCACCTGCCACTTGCGTGCTGTGCCCTTGGGCTGGTTACGTAACCTCTCAATCTGTTTTCTCATCTACAAGTAATTTGCTCTGCCTGAAGTCTGCTGGATCGAGTAAATGAGCTGATGCACGCGAAGCCCCTGGCCCAGTGCCAGGCATAGGCAGCTAAGTTTTGTCCCTACCACCTAGACCTTTCCATAGTCCGTTGGCATGAGGTCACCTGCACAGAGGTGCAGAGGCGTCCTTCTCTGGGAATACGTATTTGCTTTTCGACAAAAAGGGAAGCAGTGGTCACATGGTTATTTGGCTTTGCCTCGTAGGAACAAGCCAAACAAGGCATGGGTGACGTGCCCGAGGTGCGGCCAGGGTCGGAGGCAGTTCCTCTCATGTGGAGGCGTGTGAGGGGGCTTGGGCCAGCGTCCTGTCTGATGTCCTCGTGACTTTTACCTACACCCTCTGTCACCTGTGATTAGCTTAGGGAAGACAGTTGTGAGGACGCAAGGATTTCTGCCTTTCTCTTTGCCCTTCACAACAAGTCACATTCCTTGTTCACGCAGTTAACTTGCAGGGAAGATGAGCAGCGAGACGAGGGACCACAGCCCCCGACTGTGTGTGCGCAGTACCGTGGACCTGACAGGGACAGCGGGCTGGGGAGCAGCCACGCCCAGGCAGCATCGAAGTGCACGCAGCCGAGACACGCACTTCTCACGGCTCTTCTGCGCGTCGCATTTATATTTAAGTCTGAGCTGACGACTGCGAATGTAGATATTTAGAGTTACCGTGGAAGCCATACTGTCTATGGGCAGGGACCGCATCTTGTGGTTCACGGTGAGGGCGGTAATGGTTTTGCCCACGCCGCTCAGAATTTTCCCTTTTTCTATTATTCTCCGGCTTCTGGTCTTCAGGTGTGTCACTATTTCAGTCTCAGGAAGGATGATGGATGATGCCGGAAAGTTTCTTTGGAGGCACCTGTGATATTGTGCAATGCACTTGGGGTCAGCCGCACTTGACTGGTGCATGATTTATCCTACGTCCCTGCCACTTCCCGAGATGAAGCTGCTGTTTTATCAAAACTGCCAGCAACTGTGATTTAGAATTTATAAACCTCCATTTTCAAATAATTGTTCTGATTACTTTCTGCCTTGGCAATAAAATGATAAAGGTAATTGCAACACAAATGTGAGATAGCACCAAAATACAATAAAATTAACCTGAATTAGCTCGACTTGTCGATGAGAAGTATTTATGAAATGTAGTGTTGCAATAAGGGAGGGCGATATTACAGCTGCGAGGTGAGTTATTGCCTTAATGTAATACTCCTTGAAATTTAAAAAAGAGACTGTTTCTGTTGAGGGTGATTGTGCTTTTGAAATTAAGTTGAAGCGATTCTTATAATTGGCACCAGTAATGCCTCCTGAAGGTAATATCCTTTATCGTGTTACGCCTGCTCCCACTGCCTTTTCTTTGGGGGGTCCTGGCTTCAGCTTTCGATGCTCAGGTAGCAGCCGGCGCGGAATCCTCACGGGCCGGGGGGCTGGGTGCTGAGTTCTCCTTCAGCGCTGCCCTGGTCTGAACGTGAGCGTTTAGAAAGCATTCGATGAAATCATGTAGCTGTCAAAGGTAAGTGTTATCATTAATTTTATTAAAAATGTTGAGGGGAGGTTCTCATGTGTCTTGTTTCCGACCAGTGCCTGTGGACAGAAAGTTCCTCTGTCGCCTGGGGGCCGTCAGCACGGGCAGACCCAGTGCCTGTCTCCTCCCTTCACGATCCTGACATGAAATTCATGGAAAACGTGTCCTTCATGTGCTGTGTAGAAACTCGAAGGACGACGCAGAGGAGAGGCCGGTGTCCCCGGTGGACGCGCGTGCTGAGGCCGGAGGCGTCGGTGCGGGGAGGCGGAGCGAGCAGGCGTGGGAGCCGCAGATGGACGCGGGCAGCAGCTCGCCACGCGACAGCGCCGGCGTGAGGGCGGCAACCCGTCCGCGGGGGTGGCCAGCGCTCGGTCACCTTCCCAGGCGCCCGGGCCCGCCTTGCCCGGGAGTGGCGGGGCGCGGCGTCCCTGCAGACCGCTCCGCGTGGGGTCAGAGCGCGTTTGGAACGGGCAGCGCGTCCGGGAGCGTCACGGGAGGCCGCGCGGCTGTCGTTCAGACCGCTCCGCGTGGCAGTGGCCCCGCCGGCGTCACAGCAGACGCCTCCCCACGGCCCTGCTGAGGCGGCCGGAGAGGACGAGGTCCCCGCGTCGGGTCAGGACGCTCCCGGCTCCCGCCTGGCCAGGGCGGGGCCGGTGGGGTGGCCGCCGCCTGCGGCGTCACCTGAGCGTCCGCGCGGCCCTGCGCCCTCGTGTGGTCATCGACGCCTGAGTCCCCAGTCCTCACGCCCGCCCCCGCCTCGCCCCGCCCCTCCGCAGCCTCGCCCCCTCTGCTGGCGCCTGACTGTGCAGCCGTCCGCCCGGTATTTCCAGATCCACGTGTGGGGAGCCGGTCTGTCTTGCGTGTGTGCGCACGCCCACCCTCCCACTTGTGACACTTGTCATCGGCCCTCTGAGCTCCCGCCCCCACCCTGCACAGAGACCTCCCTGGCCCTTGAGATGGGCCGTGTTCTTCAGGGGGTCCCCTCCGAACCCATTTCTTTGGGTCCGTCTTCCGGCGATGTGATGGGTAAGGGGTGGGGCCAGCCTCATCTCTGCCACCGGCGGCTGTGTCCTCGCACTCGTCACGTACGACCCCAGCAGCCTCCGTCTCCCCCTCTGCGACAGGGTGACCGACCGCAGTGCTTGCAGCGTGGCAGTGGGGAGCTGGGCAGGCAGCGCCGTGAGGCCCGGGGAGACTGTGTGTGCCAAGCTCGGTCCACCCCCGCAGTGTCCCCACGCGCATCACTACAGGGCACCTGGCGCCAGCCCCCCCAGGGCCAGCGTCCCTGTGCCCAGCCTGCCCTGGCCGCGTCCCTGGGAGCAGGCTCCTGAGGGACGGTGTGCCGGCTCGTGTCACCGTGCTCCTCGGCACTGACGTGGCACCTCTGTCTCACAGCACAGACGCAGGATGGGGGGTGACGGGGCGGCCTGGAGGCCTGTCCACACGGAGCCCAGACAGGCAGCTCCATGTGGACGGCCACCCCCTGAGAGCCGCCCAGGTCCCTGCGGTGCCCACACAGGGCTCAGGTCCAGAATGCGCCCCCTGGAGGAGACGGGGCCTCAGCGGGGACGCGGCTGTGTGAGGACCCGGAGCCCTGGCAGGGACCTTCCTGGCGCCTGCGGAGCCCGCACTCCGGCCGGGGCGGGGAGGCGGGGGGCGTGTGTGACCCACTGTGGGAAGGTCACCCGCAGGGGCTCCCGGGAGTGGCCGAAGCGCCTTCCACGCGTCCAGGCTCGCTCTGCGTCCTGCCGCTGTGCCGAGCGCGCACGCGTTGGACGTGTTATTACGTGTGAGGTGGACGACCTCTCAGGCCCCGTGGTCAGCAGGGGTCTGCCCTCACACCTTCCCGGTGAAGTCTCAGCCGCCAGGGACAGCCTGCAGCTTCTCTCCTTGCTCCGTGGCAGGTTGTAGGGCTTGAATCAGAACATGTGACGAAACCACTGGGTTCGGGGTGGTGCGCCAGGCACCTGGCAGCGAGGGGCGCGTCCTGTCCTCCGAGGTCTCTGGGCCCGGGGGCCTGCTGTTCCTCACCCTCTTGGCCCCTGTCCTGGGACACGCAGGAGCCTCGCTCGGTCCCCAGCCCATTGGTCACCGCGGGTTCCCAGGGACTGATGGCCGGAGGGAGGGGGTTGGGTGTGGCCTGAAAACCCCCTCCCAGGGCCCCCCAGTGCCTCACCCGCCTTCAGCACACCTCCCTTCGAGGAGCGCCTTGTATGGACAGCAAACCTTGGGAATAACAAGGAAGCGTTGTGCGTGGTCCGCCCTGCAGGGTCTGATGGGGACGGTTGTGCCGGGGGCCTCGGAGGAAGGGGACGAAGGCAGCGTGAGGCCTGCAGAGCTGGAGGGGACGTGCGTGAGCGCAGGTGACCTCCACGGGAAGCGCGTGTTGCTGGGGTCAGGAGTCGGGTTTCACGCGCTCGGGGTCGACCGTGTCTTAGCCAGCGCTGACCTCTCCGCGTTCCGTGAGGCTCAGTTAATTTGGGAAAATTATGTGTATGTCTTGGGCCAGATGGCTCACCTGACTGAAAGAAGCAAAGGTGATATTTTTGTCACGAAGGAGGTTTTTGGATGTTGCTAATTATTTCAAAGAACTAATCAGTACACTGCGATTTAGAGAAGTCGAATGATTCGGCCAGTTCTTTCAAGAAGGCAGCTCCGAGGGGCTCTGGCTTGTGGAGGCAGCTGTATAGGTCCCCGGGGAAGCCAAGATCCTTGTCCGTCATTTGGCTTTACAAGGGTTCTGTTTGCTCTTTCCTTTTAGGTTGAAATTTTTGCTTTTCCTATATGAGATGTTTATTATTGCTACCCAGAAGTGTCTGGAATATATATTGCTTTAAGCCAAGGGATAAAGCTTACTCTCGTGACGGTTTAATTTTTATTGCATTCCCAGAGTGTGCGGGCTGCCGTTGGGGGGGCGCGTGGCGGCTCCTGCCCCCCGGGACCTCACTCGGAGGCACGTCTCCCGTGCGCGTCGCATCCCGGGCAGGTCACACACCCGCGGCCCCCGCTCCCCGCGCGGCCGCTTTCTGTTCGCCTGGCACGTTGATGTTTCTTTGTACTCTCCGTGATTTCTGTAGGGAAAGTCGCGTTGTACCACACGAAGTATTTTATAGTAATAGTAGGTAATTATTTTAGTTCCAAGTTGTTTAAAGTTGATAGAATGACTAAATCTTCAGCTAAAATTCTACTGTAGAGTAATTGAGAGAGGCTATAATTGCCATGTTATGTTTTCCAATTTATCCATAGGTGACTTTAGAAAAGGAATCCTACTCTGCCAGACGATTTATTTCTCTATTGTCTATTTAGCTCTTCCTTGGCTATATGTGATTCTGGGATATAAAGTTGCTTGGCTCATTGAAACCTGTACACGTAATATTTAAAATTTTTTCAAATCTAAATTTTAAGTATCAAAACGCTTCTCCTGTCGACCAGCCTCTGATAAAAGTGTGACAGTAAATTGCTCCAGAGCCAGCAGGGAAGAGGAGGAAGGGCAGGGGGTGTGGGGGTGCCCCTGGCCGGACCCCAGTTCCTAGGGGCCACGGGGGCCGTGCTCGGAGCCCACCCGCTGGCCCCCCTCAGCACGCAGCCCTGGCCCAGGGCGCCCGCCGCTGTCTGCTCTGAAGGATGCCGGGAGGTGCCAGTTGCCGGTCTGCTGAGGAAAGGGGCTTGATCGCCACCAAGGCGATCCTTTTGAGAACGTTTATTGACTATTTCACGGAGGCTGAAGTATGATACAGTTGGCAAAAATAAGTGGTTTTGTGGGAAACCACATTTCTTAGGGAGAACTCTGGCACCGGAGCACGAGACTGGGCAAAATATGGGAAGGCGTGACCCAGATTCTGTGACACCGTCCGCGCCCCTCTCCGCGCCCTTGTAGCCAGAGCCCTCTGCCAGGCGTCGGGGTGGCTGTGGGAAGGGGGAGCAGGGTGGGGTGCCGTGGTGGGGCTGAGACACAACAGCGTCGTCCTGTGCGGGTGGCAGCCCCCGAGCGCCCTGCAGAGGGAGGCGCCGGCGGTGGCCCGTGGCCGTGGGCACTGCCGGGTGCGTTGGGCGTGGCCGACAGGCCGGTGCTCTTTCGTAAGTCACAGGTTCGCGGATTATTCCGGGCACTGCAGGCGTTTTAGCGATCTGTATCTGCTATGGGCCAAGGAAGAATTTTAGGAGGTTCACAGAAATGTACGTGCCTGTTAAAATGCAAAACACGTAAGAAACCTGTGCGGGCAGCAGGCGCAGGGAGCAAAGGCAGGGGAGTGACCGGAGCTGCAGTCCTGACACGCGTCTTCCGTGGGGGCTGCCCCGCCGGCCGCGCGTGAGCCGGGTGTCAGGTGCAGGTCTGCTGCGGCCCAAACCCACGGCCGCGAGAAGCTCCAGCATCCGGCTGGACGGTGTGTTTAACGGGCCACGCCCACCGGCTGCCCGTAATTCAGTGAGCTGATGACCTTGGGGATAGTCGGGGCCTGGGGGCTGGCACCTCCCGTTCACAGGGCAGCTGACCCCAGGGTGGTTAACCAAGGCTCAGAGCCCCCGCGATAGCACTGCCCGCGGCCGAACCTGTGCCGAACGCCCGTAGCGCCAACGCCGTGGGCCGCCCGCTCCCACCCGCCCCAGGGCGTGCGCTGTCATGGGGCACGTGCCTCCCCAAGGCCGTCTCTCCTCTCCGCCGTGGGCTTCGGTCTGGCCAGTGTCTTCCCAGGTCCGGCAGGGACTTTAAAGCTCGGTCCTGGGCGTGTGGCAGGTGAGAACCGACAGCGAATCCCGTTCGCAGAGTGTCTGCCCCACAGACACGGTGGGCAGGACTCAGGCAGGCGCAGGAGGCAAGGCCAGCCCTGCCCCCCAGACCTGCGGAAAGAGGCACGGCCAGCTGTCGCTCTGTCCCCACGTTGCTGTCACTGGCTGTCATTTCCGGCCGTCACACCTCACGTCTGGGCTGCCTGTCGTAAAGCACACTTAGCGTTCGCTTTTGTCCAGCTTAGTTTTGGTTTTAACATCCTCTTTAGCCTGGCCTGAAACACCTCAGTGAAGACAGGAGTTTGATGTGAGTTTATTTTCTTTACATTAATTTAGTCCATGATGGATAAACTCATACCTGAACTGACCCACCCAGGGCTTGGCCAGCACCCCAGAGCCCCGGGACCCCATCCTCTTGCTCAGCCACCTCCGTGCTCTGGGAAGGTCACCCCTGTGTCTGTGAGCGGCGGGTTTTCCATCCTCAGAGCAACGGGGGTGCCGGATCCGCAGGGCCCCGGCGAGCAGAGAGGGGGTCACGGGTGGACAGGCGGCCTGGTACAGGGTCCGGTTGGGGTTGGCAGGGCCAGGACGATCGCCGGGTTATAGTCTGTACCACTCAGCGTCCTGGACGTGAGAAGCAGATTTGACTTGATAGTATTTATACCGTGGGGAGAGACGTGGAGAGATTAGAACCTTTCGTGTCGGTGACGGCAATGTCACGTGGTGCGGCCACTGCGGAAATCGGTGTGGTGGCTCCATGTGCAGCAGCAGGGCCACCGCCGGGCGTGTACCCAGAGGTGGTCCGTCCACACCAAGGAGAAAGACGGCGCCTTGACTTTCCCAAGGATGTTGTCAAGGGGACGGTGACATCCAGTGCTGTCTGAGGACACTTGTCCGTGCTTCGTGAGGAAGGGCGGGTGTTGTCTGCTCTCTGGGCAGATGCCCCCTCTCCAGACTCTGTCCATCTGTCCTTTCTGCCACAGTCAGCGTGTTCTGAGCCCCTGGGGGAGCCCTGCAGGAATGGGGCAAAAGAGTGTCTTCACAGAAGTTTTCAAGGTATTTCATGTTAGTTTGCTCACTGATGGGTTAGGTTCTTAGAGTTTAAAGGAGTAGTTAACTATGAAAGCCATTTCGTTCCGTGACAGTCTGGGCGTTTCTTCTAACTCAAGTTACCTTTGAAATGAATGTTGTAGATCCGTGAAATTTTCATTTGTGCATGTTGTTGAAGAATTCATTCTGCTGTAATTTAGATAAAATGTGCCAGCTGAATTATATAGTAACGTTCTCAAAGTTTTACATTGTTGTTGAAATGCACTGTAGAGGTTTCTTCGTGGGAGCGGGATGGTGGGAGAGAGGTGATTACATCAATCAGGTATTTGAACGGAGATTGGGTGCAGCTTACATATGATTTTGTAGTAATCCCGATTTCCAAGAAAAAAATATTTGCACAATACTTAGCCATTGTGTCATTTGTAGATAAATTGATTATGAGTTGGTCTTTGTTTTTATTGAAACACAGATTCTGTGTGTAAATGTGGGTTTTATGTATATCTTCTCCATGTGTATAACACGTCTCAAATCAAATAACTTGAGCAGAAATGATTCTTCTGTATTAAACGTTAAATTCTCATTTAAGCCACAGTGTTCCTCCTGGGTTAATCCACGCCTTCGCCCTGCCGTGCGCACAGTCGGGGTCCCCGTGCCGGGCCAGCCTCGCCCTTGGGCTCTGACCGGCTCTTGGAGTGCGTGGCGCAGCGCTCCGGAGCTCTCCCGGTTCCTGGGTGCCTGTGGCTCCAACTGTCCCCAGCAGACTGCGTGCCCCTCTCTGCTGCTCGGCTCCTGCGGTGGCCGGGGGACAGGGAGCAGGGCACAGCTCTGCACCAGAGGCATGAAGGGGCTTCGGAGCCCGTGCTGACTGTCCGCCTGCGGGTGCCACGTGGCCTGCGGCCTTTTCTGAGAGTGTGCAGGGCAGCGTGTGACCAGAGGCCCCAGGGCAGCGTGTGACCGCGCTGCTGCTTCGGCCAGGCCCTGGGGCCCCAGGGCAGGAGGGGAAGGGGGTCCAGGCGCTCGCAGCCCACCAGTGCGGAGACTTGTTGCAGAGGGGGATGCAGGGCCTGAGCCCCGGTCACCGGGGGTGTCGTCCCGCCCTCGACAGCTCCGGGGGCTGAGACTAGGGCACGGGGGTACGTCCCAGAGGACCAAGTAGGACAGAGCCCCTTCTGGAAAGCTCTGCGCACTGCCTGGGGGGCGGGGTCAGCCTGTTACCTGACAGCGCCAGGCAAGGCGGGCCTCATGTAAGGCGGGCGGCACGTGACCCTGGCAGGTGGCAGGCGAGTCTGGCGGGCGGCACGTGACCCTGGCACACTTGTGCCTGCCATTTTCGGTGGCACCGATGCCTCTGTGGGCTCCGGCCCTGATCCTGCTGCGGCCCAGGCAGGCATCCTGTGCCTGCTCGCCATTCACGGGTGTCACACACGCCACTCGGACGCCACCCCTCGGCCTGTCACGCTGCGGCAGGGAGCAGGGTGGGTGTCAGTGCCCGGGCCCCCTGTTCAGTTCTCCACAGCAGACACAGATCAGATCCTACTGCGGGAAGCACCGTCCTCCTCGGTGGCATTTCACTGTTTCCTTGTTAATGGGTGAAATATGTGACGACATTTCATACATTTTCAAGCACCGAACACACACGGAAGAAGGCCAGACGACGTCTGTGCTTCCGGCTTGTGTCAGGCGGGGTCCCGCCGGGTCCAGGGCTGCTTCTCTGTGTGGGGTCCGCTCTGCAGAGGGGCCCCGCCCACCCCCCTTCATCCTATCGCTGGCCTGGCCGGCTGGACGCCCCACCTGAGGCCCTGCTGATTGGCAGGTCACTTAAAGAGTCAGAAGAGGATGATGATGTCATTTTTCTCTAAGCCCTGGACTGCTGTAAATTATGTTTTAACTGTTATAATTAAGACTTTGAGACTACTAAGCTGTCTTCGAGGGGAAGAACCTGTCCCCTTCTGCAGAGAAATAATTAATTCTCTGAGTGTATGGTTTTGAAGAATTTACTGTAAGGTAAAAAGGCTGGTGTTTCATTCTTGCATTTGTCAGTATTTAATCAAACGGGAAGTGCACTTTTGGTCTGGAATCTTGGCTTCGGCCGCAGAATTAGGTTGAATTATTGTTTAAAGAGTAAAAGGGAGAGAATTATATGCTGGAGGCATCAAGCCCCTGACAGGCTCCGGGCAGCACGTAGCTGGTTCGGAGCGTCACGTCTCCGGCCTCGCATCAGCCGTTCGGCAGCAGCGCGCGCCTCCGTGGCAGCGTGGCCTTGCGGGGACGGCGTCTGTCCCTCCACGAGCCGCGTGCCTTCAAGGCCCCTGCGCCGCCGGCTGCCGGAGCATGTCCGGAACACAAGGCGCCTCTGTCCCGGACGCTGAGTCGTAAATCATGAGCCGCGCCCCGCCACGCGAGGGTCCTTCATGGTGCAGCGTGGTGGAGCCTGTTCTGTTTGGGGGTGAGGGGGCCTCCCTCTGGCCCTCGGTGGTGGCCGGACGTGGGTCTGGCCCTCCCCGCCTGGGCTCCGTGCTGAAACTCCAGCGGTGTTCGTGGGCGTCAGGGTCATGCTCTGAAAGCAGAGGGGTGGGCGTCTGTCAGATGTCCCTCCTGTACCTCACACGACTGCGACTTCCCCATTTCATCCCCATTTTCATATAAGATTGTTTTCCCCACAAAATTAATGAGCGAGGACGACGCCCAGCATTCCGCCCACGGTTCCCTCTGCGCCGGCCGCCTGCCCCCTGGGGTGGCCCCGTGAGTGCCCTGGCCCCAGTGCGCCGCTTCCCGAGGGGCGGTGCGGGTGCGACTGGCCCGCAGGAGAGCTTCGATGGGCCGTCACAACGATGGTGACAGTGCAGAAAACTTCCAGGGGCCTGCGGCCGTGCCGCGTGGGGCTCAGCGCCGCACCCCGGCTCGGCCGGGCGCAGAGAACGCGCCGAAGCTTCCGGACTCGACCCGTGAGCAGAGGCACCGCCGGGTCGTGCGGTGAGCCGCGCACACGGGCGGTCCGTGCTTCTCGGGTGGGATCTGCTTCACTGACACACGCGGCAGGCAGTCCGCGCCCTCACTGCGCCCCCGTCCCGCCTGGCAGCAGCTCCGAAACCGCGTTTGAGCTTCAGCAGAAAAGCGGTTACGTCCTGCTCCGCGTGTCCTTGGTTTGGGAAGGCGAACAAAAGCGAAACGTTGGGAAAGCCGAGGTGTGCTTCAAGCTCAGGTTTAAACGGAGTCCGTCCTCGTCTTCATCCAGAAACGGTGGTTTGTGAGACGACGGGACTCGTGCCCTTGGACGCCCTTGCACACCCCGCTCTGCTGCAGGCCTTCGCACGCTCGTTTGCTCACATGCTGAGCGCCTCCCCGAGGCGCGCGTGAGCTCGGTGCAGCCGGGGCCCCTGCAGCCACCTGCCACCGACCAGAAAGGTCCCGGGCCACCTCCGGGGACAGCGGTGAAAGTCGCGGTTTCCTCTCTCTGGCCCCTTTCTGGCATTTCCGCGTGGGCCACGGGCAGTGGGCGCGGCAGGGAGGGGGATGGACGGGCCGCGGAGAGGGCTCGGCAGGGTCAGCTCCGGGCCGGGCGCGGCCAGCCGGAAGAACAGCAGGGAAGAAGGGACGCGGCCGGGTGCCTGGGTTTCTGGCTGCGGGTGCAGTGGGAACCCAGCCTCTGGCTCCAGCCGTTGGATTCAGAGCATTAAACGCCATTCACGTTAAAAGGGAAATGAAACGGAATTCACTTCAGTTTCTCAGGTCTCCAAATAAGCGTGAAAAATCAATTTTTTTCTGCCACCAATTAATGTCAGCCGCTCTCGTAGCTTCGGGTGGATGCCGTGCAGTGACGCAGGGCGCCCATGGGCCGTGCGGGGCCTCCAGGCCGTGGGTGGTGGGGCGTGAGCTCCGTGCGCGTGGGGGAGGGATGTGTGGCTATGGCGTCCCTGTGGGGCCAGGTGAGCAGCCGGCGCTGCAGCCCGGCTCTGCCCGAGGTGCTGGGTGGTGAGGGGGTGCCGGCTCCTCAGGGTCGCGAGGCCCTGTCACTGCTCTTGGCACGTGGTCCAGAACCGGCCTGTCGGGCCTCCAGAGACCCTGTTGTCTTTGTAAAAGGAACTCACGTTTACTGCCGAAAGCTCGGAAAATGCAGGTAGGAAATCGTCCCGCCCCTCTGCACTGATGTCTTACGGTGAACTTTCATTCTGGAATTATCTCGGGCGAGCTGCGAAGGCAGAGCAGCGAGGCTCGCTGCCCACGCCGCCCTGTCGTCTCGTCCCAGCCTCTGGCCCCACAGCCGGTGCCCGTCACTGACCGCCCGCTCCCGGGTGTCCCTCCGCTGCCGTGCCGGTCCAGCGCTTCATCCGTGCTCGGTGGTCACCTGCGCGGCCTCCTCACCAGCTCCCGGCCTCCGTTCCCGCCCACCCGTGGCAGCCGCGGCGGGGAGCTCCTGAAGAGGTGAAGCTGGCGGAGTCTCCTTCGCTGAGAGTGTGGGATTCCCGGGGAAAAGCCGGAGCTGATGCTGGCCCACCAGGCTGTGTGGCCGGCCCTTGGCCACGTGCCCCCCACGCACTGCTCTGGGCACCCGGCCGCAGCGCCTGCCTCCCCAGGCCCTGCTGTGTGCACCTCCCCCTGCCGCGTGTGGGCCGGAGCGGGACACGGGTGTGTGCAGCCTCAGGGCCCCTTCCTGGCAGGGTCGACGGAAAACCCAGCAGTGGTCCTGCTCACGGGCTGAGACCTCGGAGGCGCTGGCAGAAGTCTGGCCCAGCCGTGTCCGGGAGGGACTGTGGGAACCAGGCCTTTGATGTGGGGGGCGGCGCCAGCGAGTCCCCCGTTCCGGGGAACTAAGCAGGGTCTGATTCCGATTCTGTTTACGTGATGTGGAAGCCCAGCCCCTCGGACATCACATCCCTAAGCGGCCAGCCGATAGGCGTGGCCGGGAGTGACAGGCTTTCTCGGTCCAGCG
Organism: Eonycteris spelaea; assembly: GCA_003508835.1. Classification (NCBI taxonomy): domain Eukaryota; kingdom Metazoa; phylum Chordata; class Mammalia; order Chiroptera; family Pteropodidae; genus Eonycteris; species Eonycteris spelaea. Next base: position 417,717 of record PUFA01000004.1, on the reverse strand, counting down.
TGATGTGGACGGAGGAGGCGCCCTCGCTTCCTGGTGTCCTGCAGCGGCTGCAGAGGGATGGGCAGTGCGGACGGCAGACCTCGGAGGGTGCCCCGGGCTGACCTGCGACAGGGCCGCGTGCTGGGCGGGGACGGGCTGCAGGGTCCTTCCGCTCAGTTCAGAAGTGCAGGTGGGGCGTGCTGGGCGTCACCTGGGGAGAGGTGGCCCTTGCAGCTCGAGCCACGCCCAGCCCCTGCCCTTCCCCACTGCGGTCCGGCCTGTGGCCAGACCCTGGTGGCCGCGACGAGGCTTAGTCATGTGCGAGATGCTCCTCCCCACACTGCTCGTCACTGCCCCGTGAGGGAGTCCGACAGGCGGGCCCTGGTGACCCCGCGCCCTCACCACCTTCACCGCCCGATCCTCCACCTGCTGGATCCTCCGCCGCTCGCCTGGCTCTGGGCGTCGGGGCGAGGGCGGGCTGTGCCTCTGGAGGGCGAGAGTCCTTTTCCTGCAGAGCCCCCGCCCGCCGCTCACGGCTCCCTGCGTCTTCCAGTTGGCCCCACGGAACAGCCGGCGAGGCCGCCGGAGTCGGTGTTCTTGCTTTTCCCACTTTGCCGAAGAGAAAAGCGCGGCCTGGACCGGGGTGGACATCTCACACGTGCCCGTCCCTCGGGCTGGGGCACGCGCCGGCTGCTTTCTGTACCAGCGCTGGGCCTGCAGCCTCCGTCGGGGGCCGATGTGGGCAGAGCCCTCCTGCGCTGGCAGCTGTCCCTGTCCCCGCCGCTCCGCACGGGCGTGCGCTGGCTTGGCCCCCGAGCCAGCTCTGGGCTCCAGCCTGGGCCTTGAATCAGAGGCGAGTGACAGGGCGGCCGGGCCGCGGGGAATTGGCGGCTCTCACGTCCTGTTTCCAGGGGCAACGGTGGCATCAGTGCCAGCTGCATGCCTGGAGTCCCTGGCTGTCCCCACAGATGTTTCCTGAGGCTCGGTCCTGGCTGGGCTGGACCCTGGCCAGCCTGGGTCCCTGCCGCGTCCGGAGCCCGCCTCTCCAGCCTTCCCAGAAGTTCCGTGAGTTACGGAGCGGCCTTTCAGGAAATTGCTTTGTGCTTCAATTAGCTGGTGGCAGCTTCTGAGGCTCACCGTTGGGAGCCCGCCTGAGGTGGGGGTGGGGTGTGTCCTGCTCCACATCTGAGGCCCACGCCGGCTCCGCTGAAAGCCTCCGGCCTGTTGGGCCCATGCTCCCCGGGAGGGCCCGGGTCCTGGGGACATGTTTGCAAAGCTATGTAAACGTAAGCTGGTTTTGCTGCAAGACCGCCCCAAACTGTAATGCACTGAGGTGCAGGGCGGGGCCCCCAGGAGGGGCAGCGGGTCCGGGCTGCACGTTGGGAACGCCCTTCGGAGCACGTGGTGCGGGACCCTGGGCCTGCGTGGTGGACGCGCTGCTCACTGCTGAACATGTGTGTGGTGCGCTGTCTGCAGGGGCCCCGCACACAGCAGAACCCCGCCCCCACCCTGCCAGCAGCTCGGGGGGCTGGGAAGTGTCCCCAGGTGTGGGAGGGCAGGGGCAGCAGTTGATTTTGGCTCCAGGAGCTGAGCCAGGGCCCCAGGGGCTGCGAGGAGGTGTGGCCATCTGCTCTGCAGAGTGGTCAGATTCTGCTGCTGCTGGACGAGGTTTTAGGGAGGAGCGGGCAGAGCCCTCTGGTGCCAGGATCGGAGACCCAAGCCGCTGGGGTGCAGTGTGGAGTGTGGCAGGCGTAACCGTCCCAGAGTTGCTCCTGGGTGCCAGGTTTCACACAGTTCCTGCTGTTCCCACGCCGACCCTGTGACTCGGGGCAAGTGCCGTGGCCCAGAGTTTAGGTGACCTCAGCATGCAGGCTGTGTGTGGGATTCCCGACCCCGCGTGGCCGCGGTGGGGGGCCCTCTCGGTAGCTTGTCTGTGTCCCTCAGGCTGTGAGCACTCTGGGAGGTGACTCATCTGGGGTCTCTGGCATCAGGCGGTTATGCGAGGGCCCCAGCAAGCTGTGTGCACGCGGGTGCCCAGGCGGGGGTCTGGTTCAGACTGTCAACGTGCACAGGAAAGGGGGGGCTCAGGATGGACTCCTGGGGCTTGGGCGACGTGGCTTGACCTCCAGGTGCAAGGTCACCTGACCCCGTGTGGTGTTAGGAGCAGGTCACCTGACCCCGTGTGGTGTTAGGAGCAGGTCACCTGACCCCGTGTGGTGTTAGGAGCAGGTCACCTGACCCCGTGTGGTGTTAGGAGCAGGTCACCTGATCCCGTGTGGTGTTAGGAGCACTTGGAGGCAGAGGGGGACGAGCATGAGGGGTGGGGAGACAGCGGGCTGGGCGGAGCTTTCACAGCACAGTGGACAGTCAGGCCACGTGATGCACCCCGGACAGGCAGTGAGAGGACAGTCCAGCCGAGAGGATGTCATGTCAAAGCTGTGACTCAAGGCCACACGAATGAAAGGGCCCCCAAGGACTCAGGCTGCCGGGCGGGGCGGGGGCCACAGAGCACTGTGGGCCCCGAAGGAACGTCTTCCAGGGCTATGCCGCTCCTGTCACAGCCGGTCAGCTCCGCCCTGGGACGTGCAGGTGGCCACAGCCCGTGTGCAAACAGGAGCGTGGCTGCTCCCAAGAAAACTGAGCAGAGCAGGTGACAGGCGGGGCGCGGCCGGTGAGCTGCAGCCTGCTGTCTGCTGTGGCCCCTCACAGCGTTAGCCGTCACTCCCACGTGCCAGGGGGTCTGGGGAGGGCAGTGTGGAAGTGAGCGCTGTGAACGAGACCTGGGCTGCGCACGCGCAGGCGTGTGAGGGGCCGGTGAGCTGGTGCGGGGAGGCCGCCCGGGCCCACCGTGAGGGGTGGGGCAGGGCCCTCACACCAGCGCTCCATGCGGAGGGAGTGGATGCCAGGGACAGCTTCGGACAGGTCCTCTGAGGCGCCTCCAGGACAGAGATGTGGAGGCAGGGGAAGGGCAGGCGCAGCCCGGCTTCCCGTCCACTGCTCACGGGGGTCCCGCTGGCAAGACGTTGGCTCTGCCAGTTTATTATCACCGTGACTGTGGCCGGAGCCGGGCCGCTGGGCAACGCTGATGTGCGAGGTCGTGGGCAGGAGACGCCGCCTCTGGCCTGTTTGCAGAGGTCGTGCGAGGAGGCCACAGGCGCGTCTGGCTCGGGTGGTGCATCGGTCACTCCCCAGGCCCCCAGCCCCCGTCAGGGCGGCCAGCTCGCCTGCCCCCGCCTTGCTCTTAGTGCAGCTAAGGCCTTGCTCACGTCGACCGGAACTGGCGTCTGTCAGTTAACGGGGAGGCTCCGTCGTAGGGGGCTCTTCGTGCATCTGTCCGTTTCTCCCCAGCTGCCCGCTCACACGGGGCCGAGTGCCGGGCAGACTCCATTTCTGCAGCCCGTTCCACACGGGCTCTATTTTCAAACATTCTTTGTTCGAAATACCGTGTTTCGTTTGCAGCTTCCGTGAACATGAACTTGCTGGTGAGCGTCTCGTTCAGTGGCGCCGGGGCCGCCTCGCCTGGGTGCTGTGCGGGTGGAGAGCTTCAGCCTCCGGTGCGTTTCACAGACAGACGAGGGGGGCGGGGGGCGTGGCAGGCAGGAAAGGACAGTGCCCCTGGTTGGCCAGGCGTCTGGTTTTCTGTCTTCACAGTAACTTGTGAAAATGACGTTACAGGATCAGGTTCCCGAAATGGCGAGCGGCTGCGAAGGGGTTTTCCGTGGTGAATGACCAGAGCTTCTCTTGTGCTTCACAGGAAACGGTCTGCGGCCGCCGCCCTGCACGGGCCCCGTCCCGTCTCCGCTCGGAAGCCAGGCAGGGTCGGGCCTGGTTGGAGTTTGGATGGGAGGCCACCAGGTGCTGTAGGAGTAAGAAATAAAAATAAATGAAAGAAACCCAGCTCTTTCACGTACGCTTACTTACCTCAAAAATTGTTTCCTTAGGTGCTCGGGAGAATGCAGAAGGCCTGTGACTTGACGTACAAGAGGGTGACCAGCCCTCTGGGGACGCTCGAGGTCTCTGGCTGTCGGCAGGGCGTGCATGGGATTAAGCTGCTCGACAGGAAGACCCCGGACACCGAGTGAGTGACCGCCTGTGACACATCCGTGGTGGGAGGTCCGAGCAGCCGAGGGGGTAACAGGTTCCCGCTGTTCTGCACTGCTCGCGGGCAGCACAGAGCCGCGTGCCACCTGTCCAGGAATGAGCGTCTCGCGACACAGCGCCGTGAGTGCCCTCTGGCACCTGGGCTCATTGCCGAGGCCGTCCACCTCCAGCCGGGGGACGTACCCGTCACGCAGCAGCCCCTGGGCACTTGGTTACTGTGCACGTTGAGGGAGCGGCCGCCGGGTTAGGACCCCTGGATGCGCCCGTGGCGGGGCCAGGAGGGGCTGCCCGAGTTCGCCCTTCAAACCGGGCGCGGCCCCCGGTCAGCCGGCCCGGCGCGTTTCGTCCCGAAGTCCCAGGGTCGCCTGACGGGGGGACACACCCCTTTCCCGCACGGCGCGCGGTGCCCCACGTTCCCCTCTCGTGCACCATCCGTGCTGCGCCTCTGAGTGTCAAAGCGGACGGGCACACGCCCCGCCCAGCCGTTTCCCCCGCTCACTGACGGCCGCGGTGGGTCAACACGCAGTTCTTGTCTCTGGCAAAGGCAGAAGCCGCCCTCGTCGGAGCTCAGTGTTTGTCTTACCTGAGCACGATGCCGAGGACAGAGAAAATACACAACGGCAAGGTCGGGGTTCACGGGCCCCCAGGAGCGGCGTGGCGCGTGGCGCGAGCCGCAGCAAACTCCAGCGTCCGTCCCCGCCGCGTCCCCCGCGGGGCTGCGCGCTGCGGGTGGCAGGCGTGGGACAGTGAGCGGACCCCTGCGCGGCGCGGACGCGCTCCAGCCCCAGGGACGCGCCGGCCGGAGCGTTCAGAGAACCACGGGTGCCCGGCCGTTGCGAAGGAAACACGTCTTGTCTTTGAGCACGTTCAGCTGCTCAACACATCACGGAAATCGTGTTGAGTTTTGTTGCGGTTTAAACGCTCACGTGAACCTGGGGAAGAAAGTCGGCGTTGCGGGAGCTGCCGAGCTAGACCTTGGCCGCGGGTCTGAGCCCCGAGCGACGACGGGGCCTCGTCCTGCGCCGCTGCTCCCGGCGCACCGTGCGTGCGTGGTTAGCGGCGCCTCGGCTGAGAACGCGTGGGCGGCAGGCCCCAGCGTCTCGGCCGGAGCTTCCTGCCGGCGCGTTCGGACAAGCTCCGAGCGGAACGCAGACCTGGACGGGTGCCACGCGAGGAAACACGCTTGTTCGGTTCGGCCCGTCACAGCAGGGGACCTCAGGCTGTGGCCGTTCACTGTCTACTTCTCAAACAGGAGGAGGTCCCTGTGCGTGATGCACGTGTGCGTGTGTACACGCGTGCTGCAAGCGCATTCTAGACGTGTCCGTTCTGCGTCCCTCCACTGAGCACACGCTCCTGAGAGGCGAGAGCTCGCTTGCCCTCCTGAATCGTTACAGATGCCTGAAAAGCAGCCTTCCTTCCAGGAATCGTCTTTGTGACAATCGCCTGGGAAACACGAGCTCTCTGGCCGGTGTTAGCCGTCCAAGGCCCCACTGGGAAGAGGACGGTGTGACTGACAGGGCCGCTTTGGTCAGAGCCGGCCACTTACCTCCTTCACAGTGTCCGGTGTGTTTGAATCTTCTCTAGTAAACAAAGCTTTTATTGGAAACAATGGCCTGAGACCGAAGCCTCTCGTTTCTGCTGGTCCTGGGTCCCAGAGCAGCCTGCGGGTGGCCGAGGGGCTGTGCGGGGTGCCCGGGCTGGGGTGGAGGGGAGAGGCGTGTGGGGACGGGAGTCTGGGGGCACGGTGTGACCACACTCTGGTAACTGAGACCTCAAGCCGCAGGTGTCCAGCACCTCCGGGGCCCTTCTGCCCCCAGCTTTCGTGCTGCCCGTCGGCCTCCACCTGGTTCTGGGGTGTCTCTGTCTGGGCTTCCATCGGTTCGCATTCGGCCATAAGCTGCTTTTCAAGGAATCGGAGGAATGCTGACACTGGGTGGCCAGCTCGGGGTCCCGTGGCCCCGGGATAAGTCACCGTGTGGTACCTACCGCCTTGTTCTTTTGCCTGAGTTTTCAGGAGCGCTCCAGATTTTTATTACCCAAAGATCCGCGTGCCATGGACGTATCACCGTCAACTGTAAATTGCCTTCTGGAGATGAAATCGACAAATAACTTTATAGTTGCATTTTTAGCCTTAATATCCGAGGGCCAAAAGCATGTTCAGGATTTATGGAGTTCCTGAATTTAAAATATAAGCAATAAAATTTTCTTAAGGGGGGTCTCCAATCTGCATCTGCTATTACAAAACCCTTAGTTACTTTAGCATGTGACATACTAGGTTTTTACTTTCTGACAAATTGTGTCTGAGGAAATTAGTTTGCATGAAAAGTTATGTGTTTGCAAATGTGAACGGCTTTGCTGACAGAGCAGCTTCGAGGTAAACTTTGTCAGCATGACTTCGGTGTGGCAGGAAGAATCCAGGCCGCGTGGGGGCCTGGCGGAGGCGGGGGGCTGCCCCTCGGGGTCCTGCCTTCCCGAGGCCTCACGGGGTCGTTGGGACTGACAACTGCAGTGTGAACTCTTTGAAATCCATTCTTAGTCATTTACCCGTACGGCGGTGCAGAGCTGTGGCCCAGAGAGGCTGTCGTGCGGTCAGTGTGAGCAGGGCCCGGCCGGCTGTGCGTTTCACGGGACAGCTGCCCCTCGCAGGACGGGCGCAGGCTGCAGCCCGGCCGGGGGGCCGTGCCCTTTGCTGCCTGTGTGACCGGCACCTCCCTGACCCAGCCCCGGCCCCACCCTTCTTCCGTGGCGAAGCCGACAAAACAGAACTTACCGTTTTAATCGCTGGCGTGTACAGCTCAGTGGGGTTGAGTGTGCTCGCCGCCCCCCGGCTCTGCCACGTTCCCACGCTGAGACTGTGCTCATCAGACAAGTCCTCCGGCCGCTCTGAGCCCAGTCCTGAGTCCCCACCGCCCAGCCCCCCGCACATGGCAGCAGCAGGTGGCCCAGGCACCTTCTTCCTCAGGGGCCCTGCCCGCCCCCTCCCCGGAGCACGGGGCCAAAGAGCCAGCACGGGCAGGTTCCGCTCACAGGTGAGAACTCTGAAGAGTGGAGTGTTCTGTGCACTTGTGGGGAGGGCTCGGCAGTGAACCGGCTCCAGCACGCGGGAGCTGAACTAGGCGCAGGTGCCGAGGGACAGCGCTGTTCTGGACTTAGCGGTAGAAGGAGGCCGGTCGGTCGCTTAGCTCTGTGCAAGTCACTGTCATCGCGATGTCGCATGACCGTTCCAGGGAAAGGCGAGGAGGGCTGGCAGACAGGCGGGGGGCACAGACGCTGCCTGCGGGGGGCAGGGGGCCTTGCCGCGCCGCCTGAGCCCAGTCTGGCCGTTGCGGGCAGGTGCGGCTCGCCCTGGCATCCGCCGTGTGGTGTTTGCAGAGCTGCGAGGGCTGCCGTTGCTCGCTGCTGGGAGCTCTCCCGAGTGCTCCGAGGTGTCCACCTGTCACGCTCGCCCCTCTCCTGTCTGTCTGTCTGGGTGATGGACACAAGCGGGCGCCAGGTCCTGAGCCGTCTATGCCTGACGCGGTGGAGGGGCCTCCGGAGCGCGCAATAGTCGGGCTTCACAGAGTGGTCGGTCCCGTTCTGTCTGGGGAAAACGGGGAGAAGTTTTTACAGGTGTGAAGCCAGGATAAGAACCGAAAGACGACTTACCCCATTTTCTGAGTCAGAAAATAACTAGTTGTTTTTAGTAGACTGACCAGAGAGTCCTTTTGAGAGTGAGGTGGCAGGGGGACAGCGGGCCACAGGCTACGGATCAGGGTGGGGGGCCCGGGGCGGGAGCTCCTCTCTCCCCAGATGCCCCAGGAGTGGTGGACGCCCCGCTGCAGGAGGGGCTGGCCACGTGACTTGCTGTGGCCTTGGGCTGCCACCGCAGTGAGACCCGGGGTTTGGCGGGCTTCTCGAAGGGGCCAGGCCCCGGCGGTCCTGTGCTCCAAGGAAGGTGGCACTGCCGGCCTGCGCAGCCCGGGAGCTGGGGACCAGGCCCGGCATCCGCCCGTCCCGCGCGACCCTGGGGCCAGGCGTCGCTGGAAGCCCCTGGGGACCCAGGCGCGGCGTGCATCCCATAGTGACCTGTGCTCGCGGGTCTCGGTGACCTTTCTCCAGGGCCAGAGCCGTGCCCGTCTGGTCACTGCATGGACGTGTCCTGAGGGGGGGGGGGGAGGGGGCGTCCTTCCCCGGTTTCTGGGGGAGGGCGGGGGTGGGCGAAGAGCGCAGAGGCCGGGCCGTGCTTCCGGAAGCTGCTGAGCCGGCCTGGGCTGCGAGTGCGTCGTCAGTAGCTGAGCCTTCGGCCGCATCCGCTGCTCGTCGGCGGGCGCGGGCGGTGACTCCGCGTGTCCGTGCCTGCGTCCGGCGAGCAGGTCGAGCTGCGTGGACAACTCGGGTGTGCTCTTGGTCCCTGGGGGCATCGCGCCCACTGCGAGGAGACTCTGGCCAGCGGTCATTCCTGACGCTTTGGGGCCACTGGACGAAGGCGACAGGCTTTCCGGTGACAGGCGTTGAAGGACCGAGGTGCAGGCGCCCCGATGGAAAGGCCTGGAAGAGGCAGGCTCAGCACCCTTCCTGGAAGGCGAGTCTCTGGTTTCGCGTTACAGACCCTTCAGGCATCCCCTCCCCCGGGCTTTTCATTAATGTATGTAAAAATATTAAAAGCCCTTGTATGTTACATTAAAAACTATGTCAGCCGCTCGGCTTTCTTCTATTTATTAAAACTTTTCAAGCAGCAAAAACATTTTACTTGTTAATGAGAGAAAGTGGGAAAATTAATGACATCGGGCCCGGATGCGGCAGGGGGCCCCCCGCCACGCACGGGGCTGCATCCCGGGCCGGGGCCGGGCAGCAAATGCACATCGCCCGGCACGCACGCCAGTGGAGCGACCCTCGGTGTAATGCCCTCTGAGGTTTTGGGTCAAGGACTCTTTGGGAGGCCGTACAATTTCCAGAGCTAAACTTATTAAAACTAGTAATAATACGTTACGTGCAGGTGAGTTGAGATAAATGTCATTTTCCCAAAGTCACATTTGCACCTTGTCTGTTTGCTGTGGCGAAAGGCGACCCTCCCCGCGCAGGGGGCTGCCGTGCGCGAAGTTCAGGGGTGCGTTTTAGCCAGTCACAGGGTCTGGCACGTGTGTCCCCAGGGCCGGTCTCTCCCTGGCGCTTGCTCTCCAGAGCGGTCAGCGGGCTTGCGGTTCGGGGAGCCCCCGTGGTGGGCGGGGCCTTTTCCCGTGGTGCCCCCAGGGTCCGTGAGGCCTTCTGCTCGGCCTTCCTCTGAAGCAACAGCGATCTGTTAAAACATTGGCTTCCGCGTCGCCTTTCATTCTCTTAGAGGTCCGGAGTCCACATTTTTTGTGACCGCGTTGGACGGTGGTGGGTTGGCAGGATTTTGTCACTGCTGGTGCTGATCTCTGTGTCCTCTTGTCACTACCAGCTCCATGGTGTCCCTGAGCACATACGCGGGCTGCATTGTGTCCCATAAAATTCGCACGTTGAAGTCTTCACCACCGGCACCTCAGAACGTGACTGCGTTTGGAGAGAGGGCCGCTCCGCAGGTGGACTTGAGGTCGTAGGATGGGCCCCGATCCGATGTGCCTGGGAGGTTAAGGCACAGACAGGCCCAGAGGGCGCAGCCCGTGAGGACACAGGGAGGGGGTGACCTTCCGGAAGCCAGGGAGTGAGGCCTCAGGAGGAGCCGCCTTGTGCAGACTCGTGGGCCGAGGCCCAGTCTGCTGCCCTTTGCTGTGGGGCCTCGTGGGCAGATCCCACAGCTGTCGCATCCTGAGCTTCCCGCCCCCGCGTTGCAGGCACAGCTGCTGCTAAAGACGCCTCCTGGCCAGCCCCTGGGGGCGCAGTCAGGCTGGCTGACGGCCAGAGCGCAGGCCATGGTGGGGAGTGACCAAGGGGGCGCGTAGCGTGGAAAAGCAAAGCTCGAGGAGGCTTCCTTCTTGGTGACTTTTGGGAGCAGCGGAGTTGCGGGCAGTGTATGAAGTTGCCCGCACACCCCCTGCTCGCGCACACGCACAGCCTCCCCTGTCGTCAGCGTCCCCCGCAGACGGTCTGAGGGACCCACAGTGCCAGCGCCACCACCCTGAGCTGTTTACGTCACAGGTCACTCTTGGCGAAGGCGTCCACGCGTTCATCGGATCAGATTCAGCAGCGGCGAGGGCCGTGCTGAGCGACGTGTGTCCTGGATGATGTGCACTTCCCCCCAAATCCTTGTGTGCCTTCGCGGCCGGTGAGGCCGCCTCTCCGTTGTCCGATGGACTGGACAGGGGCCTGAACCAACCCTCCCACGGAAGGAGCCTGGTGACCGCCGAGTCCACGGGCCCCTGCAAAACACGCCATGGTCACACTTCCTTGGAAACCGCTTTTTCCGAGCGAGGTGTCCTGCCGTCTCTGTCGCCTCTGTCTTACCTGCCTGTCCCCGTTAATCCACGGCCCCCAAAGTCGGCAGCAGGGAGAAGCGCGGCCCCTTCCCCGTGCGGTCGCAGCTCACGGAGCCTCGTCCCGGGTTCCGCGTGGCATCAAGGCCGACGCGCGGCCGGCGGGTGCAGATCGCGGTCTCCGCACTCACCTCACCCCCCGGCGCCTCGTCCCTGGCTGCGCCTCGTCCCCCGCGTCCTGGCTCCGCGTCCGGCCTTCCCCGGCCGCGCGTCAGCCGGCCTGCAGCGCGAGGGCCCCGCGTGCTCCCGCGTCCGCGCTCCTGGTAGACACGCGCTGTGATTCGCCGCTGGAACAGCCCTGCGTCCCCGAGAACCGTGCACGACGAGCTCACTGACGAGGTCAGCAAACGTTAAGTGATTAGGTAATTGGTGTCCTAAGTGATACAGATTATGCAGAAGTCTCTGAATTTCTGTGTAGGTGTTTGGGAGTGTTTTCGTGATCATCAGCGGAGCTGGTGCTGGGTTTTGATAGGATAGAAGCTCATTATTTTTCCCTGTTGTGGTACTGAGGTAGAGCCCTCTTGACCTGGAAACTCCGTCTCCAGCACGTTTTCAGGTGCGGAGGAAGTGGGGCGCCTGGTTTGTCGCCCCCCGCTTCTGAGAAGAACTGGGCTGAGCCAGACGTACTCAAAAAGAGCTTGTATTTGAAAATGCCCATCCACAAATACAAAACCGCGTTTGGAGGTGGCCCAGGGTGGCCCTCTGCTCAGCGTGAGCTTCGCCTCGGCTTGTATTCCAGAGGGAGGCCCCGATTCGCCTCGGTCGTTGCGACACCCCGTCTGGTTGGGACAAGGCGCAGGGGCCTTCGCCTGCGGGGCCAGGGCCGGCCTGGGCACCTGCTGTGTCTCCAGGACCCAGTTCAGTCTCCGTGAGGTCCGGGCTCATCCGTCCTTGATAAATGGCCAGACAGCAATATGGGCCACCGGGGCTGCCAGGCCGCGACGGGATGGAAGGTGGCCTCTGCTCGGAGTGCGGCGCTGCCCGTCGGGGGCGCAGGGCGGAATGCAGGCGGGCAGGCGCGTGGCTGCTTTCCTGTCATGAGCCGGTCTTGGCAGTGGTGAAGAACATCAGTGTGTTATGGCCGCCCCCAGGACGTGTGTGTCTTATGAGCGAGCAGTCTGTGGCCTGAGCCGTCAGCAGACTCGCCGTCTTCCTGGTCCCTCGGCCCGGCAGCCTGGTGGGCAGTGACCTCGGCATCCGGGCGGCTCCCTTCCTGTGTCCCCCCTGTGTGGACGCTGTGCGCGCTCTCCCGACCGCCCCTCTGAGGCCGGAGGCCATGAGCTCTGGCTGTGAGCATCCCTGTGACAACCTGTGCCCCCCACGATGCCGCCTGGCCCTGCCCGGGGAACCCCCGTGACGCCGCCTGGCCCTGCCCGGGATGATTCGCTCAAGCCCTCGGCTTTGCTTCTGGTTTATCGTCTTCGTTTTTGCTCGTCCGTGAAAGTGGTTGATATGGCGTTTTTCATGAAGTGCATCGGATCGTTTCTGCCGTCTGCCTGTCTCCTCCACCCGTCTCGCCTCGGGTGCCCCCTTCCGTGCCCTGAGGCACGGCGCTGGCCTCGTTGGCTCTGGGGCGGCCTGCGTGCCCTCGTAGGGCGGTGGGAGCCGCCACCGTGGGGGCTCTGGGGAGCCGCAGCAGCAGCGTCCAGGCTGCCGGTCAGCCGTGGGGCGACGACCCCATCTCCGGGCCACGTGCACTGGGCAGCACGCCGCACAAGACCGGGCGCCGTCCTCTGCCCGCTGGGGGCGTCCTGCCTGCTTGGCTGCCTCGTCGCCCCTCCGCAGGCGAGTGACCTCAGCGGGGCGAGCGAGGTACAAGGCACATCGCGTGGACGCGCCGCACGCTGACCTGTGTGCCACAGTCGCAATGTCTATTCAGAGTGGTTTTCCTCAAATATTTAATAAGAATTAATAATCGAATGTACTCGCCTTCCTACTTCGCCCTGGGGTCCCCTAAGATCTTTGGAGCTAAAACTAGTTTGGGCCCCTGAGGGGTTTATAGAAATTAGATGCGTCTGATGTGGAAATGGCTGGCATGCCGAAACAATTGAGTCCTTAAGTAATTTGCGATTCCCACTGATAATTAGAAGAAACCCCTGTTCTAGCTCCATTTCCCAACCTTTTTTTTCCTTTTTGACTGTTTTAGGGGAGAGTTCTGGTATTAGCAGCTAATTTTTTTCCTGTGATCCCACTGTAAGGTAAGTGGCTTTGGCATATTGTGTTGCCTTGATGGGTTATTAAATTGTCGCTTCTAAAAGATGAATGTGGGTTATAGAGTATATTGTCCCATACATCATTTTAGTCATCAGGAATGTTTAAGAAAACTGAATAAGAGTAAATTCTTTTAAATTTATGATTGGAATTAGCAATTTTATTAGGTCCTTTTTTTAGAAACAGAAACTTCTAAAGTCTCAAAGTACACATCTTTGTTCTCTGAAGAGGCCTGCACACTGCCCTCCATCTGTCTTCCGAAAGGACACAGACGGGCAGGGGCTCGCGCGGCGGGGCCCGCGCCGCTGTCTCCGGGCGACCGCGTGCACGGCCGCCGTGCCCAGGATTTACTGTGCGGCGCCTCGGCCGTCATTCCCCTAAGTATTAATTTTAACTCCACTAATAAGAAACTGAACAAAAGTGGAATTATGAGTCCAGGAGTATCCCGTGAAAGGTCAGTTGTTAAAAAGGCAGAGTCTGACATTCTGTGGGAAAGGTGCCTTCGTTAATCACTCCGAGTGGCGGCCGCGGGCGCTGCTGACCGGCGGCCTCACCGCACGCAGGTCCCGGGCCGCGTGTTTCCCGTAACAACAGTCACACGCATCTGCACTGTCGTTGCACTCTGAAGATGTGTCATTAACGTAGGAAATCTTACGAGATTTTGAAAAAGGAAATCCACCTGTTAATGTTACTGGCCTGGTGCCGCGTGGGCATGCCAGGCCAGAGCCGGGACGTGGCACGGAGCTCTGCGGGCTCGGGGTGGCCGCGCCCGGCCCAGCGGGTGGAGGCCGTCCGCGTCGCTGTCTCCCGGAGGGCCGGTGAGGGTCCTCGGTCTGACTCATGCCCTGTGTCCGCGGTGGACGGAGCACATGGCGCCGGCCGCCCGCGAAGCCGCTCAGCCTCCCCGCCTGGCGCTCGCTCTGTGTGCACAGTCCCCGCGCCCTGCCTGGGCCGGCGCCGCGCCACGTTACCTGGGCATGTTATGCGTCCTGCGGCCTCAGTGTTAAAGTTCAGTGTGAACATGTGAATCCTTGAGCGGGCGGCAGGTGACGCATTCATCAGCAGGACCGCTTTCAGTGTGGGCTGTCGACGGATTCCTTCCGTTCAGCCGTTGAGGGATGGAGTCGTTGCCCCGAGGGCCTCGCGGGTCCCCTCGTTGTGGCTGCTGCGGGGTCCCAGTGAGGCTCCGGAACGGGAGACCAGCTGGGGACCTCGGTGTCTCCCGCAGAAACTGGTTCTTGGTAGCCATTTTTCTGAAGCCGACTTCTGTAAATGGAACGCTTCCTGTTCCGTCCCATCAGACCGCGCTGTGTGTGGGGGGGGGTGGGGACGGGCCAGGCCGTGTTGGGGGGGTACGGGCCGGGCTGTGTCGGGAGGGGGGGGGGCCGGGCCGTGTCGGGAGGGGGGACGGGCTGGGCCGTGTCGGGGTGGGGGCACAGGCCAGGCCGTGTCGGGGGTGGGGGGATGGGTCGGGCCGTGTTGGGAGGTGGGAGGATGGGCCGGGCCGTGTCGGGGGGAGGATGGGCCAGGCCGTGTTGGGGGGGGGGGGACGGGCCGGGCCGTGTCGGGAGGTGGGGGGACGGGCCGGGCCGTGTCGGGGTGGGGGGACAGGCCGGACCATGTCGGGAGGGGGGACAGGCCGCGCTGTGGTCGTGTCTTGGCACTGGCGGAGGCCCCCCCGAGGGGGCGGGCACCCACACACGTCTGTGGGGCCCAGTCGTGCCTCATTCACACATGCGCAGTGCCCTGGCTGTCCCCACGCTGTGATGCACCCTCCCTGCCTCTCACGCTCCTCACTCTGCTGCTCCCCCTCTACCAGGGACAGGTGGGGGCCAGGCCGTTTCGCGACGGGGACCGTCCCCAGCGTGGACGCTCTTGGACTTCCCTCTGTCGGCGCGGACAGCGACACGGCGGGTGAGGCAGCCGGTGAGAGGGTCGGGGACGGGTCTGCCACGCACGTGGCTGTTTTGACCTTGGCCCCGCTACACCCCGCGTCGGCCCCATGCGAGGGCAGCTGCCTGCGCGTCCCCCGTCCCGTGCCAGCCGCTCGGCTGTGCTCACACTCGAGAGAGCTCAAGCCGTCGGTCCCCCAGAGTCCCGCGCCGACGGCCTCGTGGGTGCGGGTGCCAGACCGCCGTGCGTGCTGTGTGTCAGCAGGGCCGGCGCGGCCTGCGAGGGCGCGGGCTCCGCCCTGAAGCGGGAGCCGTCCGCGGGGAGGTCTGCATCGCTGCTGCCGGGACGGAGTGGCGTGGCGTCCACGGGACCCGAAACGGCCGCGTCCGCCACGTCCCGGCTCCGCGTCCCGGTGGCCGTGAGCTTGGCTTCCTGGCTGCTTGCGCCGTGCTGTGCAGGTCCGTGGTGGCTTCGCAGAGGTGATTGCGTTTGCTTCTGATTGAAAACTTCTCCATCAGGAGTGCGGCGCCCGGGCTCGTCAGTGACTCGTTGCTGAAGCTCCACCCTTCGTTAGCCACGTCACCGCCAGCTAAGAGCTGCCTAAGAGTCAGGGGCACTTGTAACGAGCTGTGTGATGAGGACCCTCCGCCAGGGTGGGGACGCGTCCTCCTGAGCAGCTCAGCATGCGGGTGACGGCCTGGCGAGCACGTGGCGGCCGCGCCGCGCTGCGGGCTCGGGCTCGGGCGAACGAAGTGTTTTACTGCTGGAGCACGACTTGCTGTAAAAAATTATATACCGTTCATGACCAAAATCCTTCAGGACAGTCTGTCACCATTCCCCTCTGAACCTATAGCCGAAGCGTTAAGCATCACTGTTCTCTCGCCACGGCGTTGACGAGCACCCGTTTAATGGTGTTTGGGGGTGCCACTCCGTGCCGTCACCCGCGGCTCGCGCGGACGGGGGGCCCCGCGGCCCGACGCCCTGTGTGCGGTGACATGGGCGATTACGTGGTTTATGGTCGGGGCGCCCAGCGCAGATGGAACTTCTGGAATCTCGGCAGTAAACGTGATGGGCGTTTTTGTGACAGACGTAAAATCCTGAAAGCAGTTGCTTCGTGGCCGGGCGGCTCGGTGTCGCTCTGTCCTCTCCCCCGACAGCGGGGGCCGCTTTGTGCCCTCACGGCCGCCGGCCCCCTCGCCCGTGGCGCACCTGTCCCGGATTTCAGATGCCTGAAACGCGTCACTCACCCCTCCTCCTCGTCATGTGGGCACCGGGTCAACTCACGTCCCCCCGACAGGAAGGGGTGGGGGGAGCGGGCAGCCGGTGCTCTGAGAGACCACGTCCGCGTAGCTCGTGACTGTCCTGACTGGTCCGGCAGTCTCTCCTGTGCCTGGTTCCTAAGTCGCCGCGTCACAGCGCCGTGTGCACAGAGCGGCTCCGTCTGCAGCCTCGGCCGTCCACGGGGGTCTCGGGACGCGCCCCGGCGGGGAGGGGGTGTTGTGTGGGCGGGATTGGGATTGTTCTCTGAACCTTACTTGGTGACAGTGACTCTGGCTGTGGTTGGGAGTAACACTGGACCTGGAGGCTGAGGAGGTGGGGCCAGGCCAGAACTGGCTGCCATTGACCCGCTCGTGACCTTGAACGAGCTGTATAGCCTCTGGGTCACTGTGTTCAAATGAGGCTAACACCAACCCTACCGTGTCTGGGAAGGGATACATAGGAACACAGAGCACTCAGTCACGCTGTGCTCGGCGCACGGAGGTCCCCGGTCAGCCCTTCTGCAGACGCCTGCGTGGCCAGCGCCGTGTGCGGCCGGGTCCCGGAAGCCGGGCTGAGTGTGCCCTGCGTCAGCGGTGTGCGGAGTGGCCCGGCCTCGCGCCACGGCCCTCGCTGGACTGGGCTGGGTGCTGCTGGCGTCAGAGGCAGAGTTTCTGGGGCTCCTCAGAGGTCATGGCTCTCGCTAGGCGGGTGTGTGGCCTCTGGCTCCGCCGTTTGTCTGTCTGTACCGTACGCCCTGTGGGGTTTCACTTCATGTGTCTGTTTAAAAACTCCTGTGAGGGACCATTCTTTTTGAATCGCACTTTGTCGTGGGGACGTCACAGCAGGGACGCGGCGGGAGGGCAGCCTCGTCTCCCCCGCCTGCCGGCCAGGCCGGAGGTGGGGGGCTGGGCTCGGAGCACCGCGGCACGATTAAATACGTTTAACCTCACGATCCCCCTGAACGAGACCGAGTCTCTGGCTCACGCGCCGCCCTGGTTCCCCCAGGGCCGAGGCCGGACTGCCGTGAGGGTGCCTCGCCGTGCCATTGGCAAGGGGGGTTCAGGGGTTTCAGTGTGCGGTGGTTGAGAACTTTGTCTCTGCGTCTGTGCGGCGTGTCCAGCAGAAGGTGAGCGCTGACCCTCGGTCTGTCCTGGTCGTGCATGTCGTCAGCTGTGTGTGAAGAAGGCCAGAGGCAGGGAGGTGGTGGCCGGGTGGGTCGAGGCCTCGTCGGGGGCTGGGGCGCTGCGGACGGCCTTGCTGGGCAGCGCGAGTGGGAGCTGGCCCCGCCCGGCACCCCTCCTGCCCCTTCGGCTGCCGAAGCGCCTCTTCCTCTTGCATCCCCTGCGCCTCCCCCGCTCACCGTGTGTGTCCTGCTGGGAAGCGGCCGCTGGCTCGTGCCATGTTCCTAGGGCAGGGCGCCAGTTCCAAGCCTCCCGCCTGGGACCGTCCCCCCGGGCCTCTCCCTGCCACACAGGAGGCGTGCAGCCACCCAAGGGCCGGCCCGTCCCCCGCAGACGGAGCAGCATGTAGCTCTCCACCACGTCCCCAGACAAAGCCGCTCCTGCATGGGGCGCGTGTGCGTGCGTGTGCGTGCGTGACTGAGGGCGGGGCGCCTGGAAACCTGGCTCCCGTGCGTGGGGGCCGCCGGCCACATGCAGACAGCACCGTTCCGCAGCTCGGCACGGTCTCTCCGTTTGCGGGGTCTGAAGAGTTACGGGTACGTCGAGCTGCTGGCCGCTAAAAGACGGTGAAGTAGCGAAAGCCGCGTGTGGCCTGGGAACCCATCTCAAGGCCGTGAGCGCGTCATTTCGCGTCACGCGGTGGGTGCCGGACAGCGTCGGCACGCGGCCTCTCGTCGCGGTCACGGGGGCCACGGCGTCTTGCTCCGGGACTGAGCTGTGGGCGCAGCTGTCAGCCGGGGAAGCCTCAGAGTCGGCCCCAGGGTTTCCCTGGGGGCTGGTCACGGGGGACCCTTGGCACGGCATGTGCCTGGTCCAGGCTCCTGGCCAGACAGGCGTCCACGTGGTTTGTGCAAACAGTTTAGGCGCGCGAGACGCTCTCCCAAAAGTTCCCCAGTGCCCGCCGAGGGCAGCCCCGTGAGCAGACCCGGGGGAGCGGCTCGGGGCCTGCCGCGTTCTCTTGCACGCCTCTCCTCCAGGCCTGGCGTCTGTCCCTGCACCCCAGGGGCTGGGTCAGCCCCTGGCCCAGTCAGTGGAACGTGGCAGAGGGGGCGTTGCGGGGCGTTTGAGCCTCGCACCGTCTTCACACCGCGAGGCTGTCGTGCGGTGGCGCTGAGCCAGCCCCCCCGTAGGACGGCTGCCAGACGGAGGGTCCTTGTGGGCCATCTGATCCCAGGTGAGTCGCTGGCTACGGCTGCCGCGTGCGTGACCCCCGGCAGACCGTGAGCCCCGCCGGCGCTCAGGGGAGGAGCTGCCGAGCAGTCGTGGTTTTAGGTCGCCGCGTGTGGGGGCAGGGAGCGCAGCGGTCACCGATGCACGTGGGGCCATCAGCCCCGCCCCAGCGTCGGCCCGAGTCCACTCACCGGCCGTCCGCCTCTGGCACCTCGCGGCCGCCTCCCGTCACGCCGCTGGCCCTTGCCGTTCCCGCCCTCCTCGCTGTAGCCCACCCAGGTCTCGCTGCGTCCTCGCTGCGTCCTGGGACACCTCGTGACCCGGGGACCTCGGAGAAGCCTCGCTAGTGACTGTGCCCCGCGGCACGGGCTCCCCGGCCCTCCGCCCGCGCCCACCTGACGCCTCGGGGCTCGGGGGCGCTGCGGGGCCGTGTCGTGGCTGGTGTGACTCCTGCCAGCCACCCCGCCCCCCCGGGTGATGCGCACACAGCAGGTGCTACATGCGTGCACGTGACGTAAACGTGTGTCAGTGTCTACGCGCAGCCTCGATCCAGGACGGTGTGGGGGTGGGATGCTGAGGACCCGTGTGTTCAAACCCGCGTGCGGCGGGCGCGTTCGAGACTGTCAGGTGTGCGGGTGGACGGCGTGGGAACCCACCGCCGTTCTGCGCCTCGGCGGGTCCCGTGTGCGGGTGGCAGGGGCGTCGTGCCGCGTGGCAGAGACCCCACTCCGGTCGGCGGGCGGCCGAGTGTGCTGGCTCCCGCGGGCCGGATGCTGGGAGTGACGTCCTGTGGCGGCTGTGGCTGTGTCCCCAGGGTCTGGGCAGGTGGCCTGAGTGACAGGTCGCCCGTCACTGTCGGCCATCAGCACCAGGGAGGTGCCAGCTCCCAGCCTGGCGGGCGGGCAGGGTGTGGCGGTCGCCGGTGGCGCCCTCGCATCCCCGCTGCCCGCGGCTGTCAGGAGCCTCGGCTTGGTGTGGGCCGGTGCCCACGTTGGGTTTCAGTTCTAGGAACCTGGAAAAGAGGGTGCAGCGCTGCCCCGTGCTCTTTTGTCCCTAGAAATGAACAGCTTCCTTTCAGCTTCAGCCGCTGCCGACCTGTGGTCCCCGACGGCCGCCCCCACCCGCCCGCCTTCATCCAGCCTGTTCGTCATGCGGGCCTGTCACCTCTGCCTTTCATGGCCAGCCGCTCGGGGGCATTCTCTGCTGGCCGCAGAGGAGTTACTGCTCCCAGCCTCCTCCTGCCCCAGCCCGTGCCCCCACCGCGGGCCTGCCGGAGGGGTTCCCTGGGTAGCTAATGGCTTTGTTCCCCAAGATGCGTGCCTGCTGGGCTTGGCGAGGGCCACCGAGCATCCCCGAGATCTCAGGGCTCCCCAGGAGCACCGTGTCCCCGAGGAAATTCAGACATTGCGAGAAGGGTGGGGGCGTAGGGCCCCGACAGTGGCTGAGAAATCCCGACTCCAGCCCGCGGGCAGGCGGCAAGTGGCAGCCTCATTCAAGGAAACACATCGGCTGGAGTGTGGGCGCAGTGTCTTAGAGGTAATAAAACACGAGCGCAGATTTACTGGGCAGGAGTTTTAACAGTAACACTGTGGAATGGGAGGTTATTTTGTGTTCAAGAGGCACATTTATCACAAAAATGATGATATACAAATCACTTCCATATCACAAAATGTTCTTGGTCAAAATTGGCTTGAGGCAAGTGATATCTTCGAGTAAACAGTATATGAAGACCATATCTTAAAATGATAGATCACCTAATTTTGTCCTGACAGAGGTTTTTGCTGCAACAAACATCTGTCATGGAAATACCAATTCGGAGATATGGAAGCCAAATTGTGGGGGTTTCTCGGATTCGTCCGCTCCTAACTTGAGTCTGCTGCTGCTCCACGCTGCGGCTTTTCCGGGATGTTAAGCAGCGTTGCCGTTTAAGGCGTATTAAAGCAAAACAAACGGTTTAGAGGAACCGCCGCTCGCCGTACATGGAGCCCGAGCGTCGGGAAGCGCCGGCCTCGGGCTGCGAAGCTGGGACAACACCGTTGGCCCCCGTCACCCCCGGGCCCTGAGCCCGGGACTTGACCCCCGGGGGCCAGACCTCCGCACCGCGGCCTCCGGGTCCCTCGCAGTCACCTCACTTTTTTTCTTTTTTTTTTCTGTTTTAAGGACTCAGATTATAATGTAATTCCCAAGATTCGAAGTCATTTTTGCGCCGTCTTGACAGGGAGCAGGTTCACAGAGCAGGACAATGGCGATGTCACGGGCCTTTGGGCCTTGCTGTTGGCTCCCTCCTTGTCGGCCGATGTCACTCGGAGCCCTGCACAGGACAGGTGTCCTGGGATTTGAGAGGCAGAGAAGAATCACATTTCCAAAGAATTCACCAGACAACTTCCACTGTGCTCTCCTCCAGCTTAAAAACTGATCTGGGTCCAAAAGTTGGTTCTGCGGTTGCTTAAAAGAACTGCAGAGTATCTGAGACGCTTTGGGAGACATTCAGGAAATTGCCATGGTGACCAGTTCTTAGCCTGTTTTAAGAAAAGTCCTTTAGAAAGTCGGGGACCGCGAGCCCCCAGCAAGCCGATTTCGTTGAGCGGCTCTGTAGACAGCTGCCCCGGGGGCCGGGGAGGTGACGCAGGCCGGCCGCTCGCATCGCCATGGTCACCCTGCCTCCTGCCGGAAGCCACCGTGGGCCCTGTCTCCCCTCAAAGCACTGCCCTCTGCGCTGCCGCAGCTCCGTCCACACCCCTTCAGTGCCGTCGCTCAGAGCCCAGGGCTTCGCCGTGTTCTGCCGTCTCCACGTCAGAAAAAGCTCGTTCTGCACACGCGGCTTTCGCGTCCCGGGGCGCTGGCGCAGGGCCGGCCGTGCGGTGCCCGCGCTCGTCCGTCCGCCCGCGGGGCTGCGGGTCGCGCTGCGGCCCGCTCGGCCCTGCCCCCCAGCAGCCTCGGCGAGCGGCACGTGCTGGCCTCGCGGAGTTCGGGTGCGACTGAGCCCCGTGGCGCGGGTCCCGACGGCGGTGGTGGGGAGGAGGGTCGTTGGCACCCCCTCGGTGCCAGACCGGGTGCGACTCTGGATCCGCCCGGCAGGCCTCCCTCAGCCCGCGGCCTTGCTCGGGGGCTCACGTGGCGACGCGCTCCCCTGTCCACGGTGAAGGCCGGTCTCCCGCGTGGCGGCACCAGGCCGAGCATGGCCATCACAGCTCGCCCACGTCCCCCAGGCTGGGGCTGGGGCGGACCTCGCCCGCCTGTCCTCCCTGGACGGCGGTCGTGTGGCCCCTCTGCTGTCGCCTGCGTGCTCGGCCCCGTGACAGCCGTTTGGACAGCGTCGGGGGCCTGGCCGCTTGGAGACTCCCGTGCTTCCTGGCCTGGCGTGCTCCGCAGGGAGGGGTGTCGGGGGCCCAGAGTGCTTCGGGGTGGGCCCGCGGGAAAGTGGGCTGAGGGCCCTGCACCGGCCAGCGCGCGGCAGGACGGTGCCCACGGGCAGCGCGTCCTCGTGGGGCTGCGGCCGTCCGCAGGCTCCACGTCGCCTTCCGCTGTGGTCGTCCCTTCCGACCTCGCACCGCCGCGTCCAGAGGGTCGTCTCTGCCTGGCGGCCTCGGCCCGCTGGCCCCCGGTCCTGGCCGGCTCGCGCGGAAGCCGGACTGTGGCCTCTTTCCTAGAAGGACATTGACGCGTCCCCCAGGCCGCACCTCCCCATGCGGGCCACTGCTGCTGGCCACGCGGGCTGTGCCTCTCGGAACGTGGTCGGGGTCCCCTGTCACTGATTACCAACCCGGGGTCCGTGTGGCGCAGGACTCGGGGTTTTGACGGAGCCAAGGACCCCGTGTTCCTTCGTGTTCTCACCTGAGTCCAGCAGACACCCCGTGTCCGTGGCTTCTGGGGGCTCACGGCCCCCCACCTCTGCTCCAGTCGGGCGGGCCCTCGCTGAGGCGTGCTGCCCGGGGGCACCCCACGTCCGGGCGAGCACCTGCCACCGTTGCCTCCCGTCCCGGAGCCGCAGGACGGGGACCGGCAAAGTCTGTGTTCAAACCAAGTTATTTTGTGAAATATTGTAGTGAACTTACGAAACCGGTGAAGCTGATGAAGTGAAATGAAAATACTGCAGTGAAAAGTATTTTAGTGCAACATAATGAGTTCTGTTTTTCATGTCTGGCAGATATTACCCACTAAATCTAATCTGCAATGCTGAAAATTATGCCATTTTTTATGATTTGTTTAATTTTGACTGAAAAAAATTGACTATTCATCGATTCTTGACCTGCGAGTATTGAGGGAAAAATTTAGTTAATAAGAATTTTCATGAGGTGTAAATTTAAATGTATGAGGACTCTGCCTGTTCTGTAATGCTACAGACATTAATTTAAAAATTCTATAAGAGCCCGAGGGCCTGGGCGCGCGGAGAGCGTGGGGCGGGAGCAGCGGCCGCGGGCGGCCGAGCGTCACCGCAGGGCGATCTCGGGTGGGACCTGTTTGCCCGCCAAGTGGCATCAGCGCGCGTCAGGGAGACCCGTCGCCTGGGAATCGGGTCCCGCCGTGCAGTCTGCTCCCCACAGTTTCCTCCCCGTTCCTGCTGTCCACGGAGACGGAGAGACGTGAAGCGTCCTGGTAGCGAAGTTGGAAAACAGGAGCGAGTGACGTTCCTTACACACCTGGACCGTCAGCCTCTCTGATCAAATCGCCCGGCTCCTTACCGCTTAGCTGATACGGGCAGTATTTCCTGTAATAAACACCCCTAAGTCTAATGAGGGGCCCTAAGGCACCTTCAAATGTAGGAATTCATTATAATTGAACATGTAATCTGCAGGGCGAGGTGCCCGCTGCCCAGCCTCTTAACTTCACCCCGCTCGGGTGTTTTATGAAAAATGTTCCACATTTTGTTTACAACGTGTCGCTGCTGTTTGAAGCATTGTGTGTTTCCTGTACTACATGAGATGAGGCCGCATAATGGAGGAAAAATCAAGGAGGCAATCTTTCATTTTGTTCTTGTATGAAAAATTCAAAAGACTGAAAACTCACCCAGAGAAATTTTGCAAGCATATTATTTTCCAATGTTTCGATCAATTTGTCTGTCAAGCATGCTGAGAGGTGGAAGGGGCCAGCAAAAGCAATTTAGCTTGTGAGGTCCAAAACAGAAATGTTTTAGGGAACCTTGTCACATGTTATTTCTTTATATTAGAACCGCGTGTGTTTTATTTGCTGGTCATATTATGAAGAGAAATTGATATCAATCATCTAAGTAAGCTATGAATATGTGACATAAATATTACTCTTACATGCATGCATCGGAGCAAAATATAAATTAACCTCTTAATGCAGGGGAGAGCCTCGAGTGTGACAACAGGCCCCTTGTTTTGGATTTTTCCGTTTAACAATTCACCGTGCATTTTAATCGATTGTACCCAAGTGACACTCTGCGGAAACATCTTGCATATGAACATCACTGACCCTGCCAGACTTTAATTAAGCTATAATCTTCCTACAGTAAGTACATCTGGGATTGATGAACCTATCCAAACCCGGCTTAGAGTCACAGTGTTGTTTTTGAAAACATGGTGCAGATGCGGGAGTCTGAAGGGAAGGGCTTGCCTTCAGCTTCCAGTTGGTGGTTTTTTTGTTGTTTGGGATTCGTTAGGATCAAGTTATGTTAGGAGTAGTTAATTCTAAGAAGAACACACAATTCCAGCGAAACTCTGTGTGGGAAACCTATAATTATAGAATTACCACGAGGATTGCTAACAGTTCTTTCCAATCTTCGATTAACACATTAAGGTTATTTTTCAGAAAAGATATAATTCAAGGAAATTAATTTAAATTGATTGGTTTTACAAAAGACCCCGGTTCGAATTTAATTGGTCACAGTTAAATTCTGCAGCAGCCGTCCGCGTAACTGAATGTTCTGGGTGGTTGGCAACCATCCACGTGACATGTTCTCCTTTGAGCTTCACATTTTTTTCCAGTTTCTCTTGCTGGAAACTTACTATACAATGGATGGTGATGATGGAAATAAACTGACGGGGTTGTCAGAAGTCTTTCCAGTTAGTATAGATATTAACATATGTGGATGTTAATTCATATGGAAAAACGTCTTGAAACACAGTCGCCAGTTGTAACAACTTGGGGTGGATACCCTGCCGTCTGATAGTTGTTATGTGGCACTGTGGTGATAGCTGCCTTTTTCGTTCAAAGACTGCCTCCTTTCATTGTATACGTGTGCATCTAAATGATGAGCCAACATTTCTCTTAAACAATCCCTATTAACTTTCGTTTAGATTTTTCTAGGGTTTTGAGGGTGGCTGGGGGAGTGGTTCTTTTTGGTTTGTAGCTATTTCAGACAACATTAATTGTGAATTGTATAGACATCTTTATGTACACAAAGTTTGGGGACTGCTGCTATAAAGTACCCCCTGAAGTCAAGGAAGAAATCGAACTTCTGATTGTCACTCCATCTCAGGTGGTGGGTCCTTATATGCACCCGCTCCCTTCACCTAGAGAATTTCACGTGCTAGATTTTCAGCAAATGGTTTGAATGCTACCTGTAGCACCTTGACCTTTTGGGGAAAATAGCACTTTAAAAGTAAGTACCAACATTTTTGCTTCCTATTTTGCTATACAGAATCACATTAATTTTAGAGAAGAGCCCCGGTCCGAGGCTTGGCCTGGCCAGGCAGCATTTTCCACTCAGGATGTTGGCTGTTCACATCTTGTCATTTTTTTTTTCCAGCTGTATTGAGGTGTAAGTTGACAAATAAAATTGTAAGATACAGTGTACAACGTGATGATTTGATACACATTGTGACAGGGTCCCCCCCATGAAGTTCATTCGTATTTACCTTTTTTTAAATTTTTTGGAGAGCTCGTTGACGTCCTCTCTCAGCAGACTCCAGTTGTGCAGCAGCAGAAGCAGCTGCCACCAGTGTCGCCATCAGAGCCGCAGCCCTTTTTCATCTGTCACCGAAAGCCGTTCCCTTTGACCCACTCCGCCGGCCCCTGGCATCCACGAGCCCGTTTCTACGAGTGACTTCTTCAAATTTCGCTTGTAAGTGATGCCAGGCAGTGTTTGCCTTTGGCTTATTTTACTTAGCATAACGCTCTCTGCCTTCCTCCAGGTTACAACAGATAGCGGGACGTCCTTTTTGATGGCTGAGTAACATTCCGTTGCATGTGCATGCCAGCCATTTATCCTTCCGTCCGTCGATGAACGTTGATGAACGTTGAGGCTTTTTCCCTGTCTCAGCTACTGTGAGTGATGCTGCAGCAAACATGGTGCAGGTACCACTCCCTTTGAATGCATACCCAGAAGTGGGATGCTGGACCATGTGATGGTTCTGGTTTGCATTTCCTGTGGCATCTCCACGTTGTTTTCCATGGTGGCTGTGCCCATTCACAGTGCCCCCAACTGCAGACAAAGGTCACGGCCTCACCGGCATCTGTTTTCGTTCTGATCGTAGACATCCCGCCAGGCGCGAGGCGATAACTCGTTGCGGTCGTAGTTTGTATTTCCTTGGCGACTCGTGATGTCGAGCACCTTCGCATGTACCTGTTGGCCGTTTGGAGCGTGGCTGTCCATTGCGTTTTGCCGTCGAGCCGCGCAAGCGGCATGGACGTTTGGGCCGTCAGCCCTGCGGGGGACGTGGGATTCGCGGGGACTCTGCCCCGTTTCGTAGCTGGCCCTTTCCTCGCGCTGACGGCCCCGTGCCGCGCAGCCCTCTGGTTTGCTGTGCTCCTCCTTGTCGCCTGTCGTTTTTGTTGCCTTTGTGCTTGGCCTCAGATCCGAAAAATGACCGCCAAGGCCGGCGTCCGGGAGCCCACAGTCCGTGTCTTCTAGGACCTCTGCGGTCTCGGGTCTCCCTTGAGAATCCTGAATCCATTTCGAGTCGATGTTTGTGCATGGCGTAAGGTCGGGTTCCAGGCGCCTTCTTTGGCATGGACTGTTGATTGAAGAGACGATTTTTTCCCCCATCGTGTGTTCTTTGCTCCTTTCTTGAAAACCGATCGACCACGTACACCAGCGTTTGTATCTGGGCGCGCCACGCTGGTTTGTTTTTCGATGGCAGTACCACACTGTTCTGATGACCACAGACTTGTAATGTAGTTTGAAATCAGGAAGTGCGATTCCTCCAGCTTCATTCGTGATTGCTGTGGCTGTTCGGAAGTCTTTGTGGTTCGACACAAATTTCAGGGTGGGCTGCTCTTTCTGTGCGGAATGCCCGTGGAGTTTCGGCAGGGACCACATTGGACCTGCCGATCGCTTCGGGCAGCGCGGACGCGTCGCCGGTGTTTTTCCGGTGCGTGCAGACGCAATGTCACGGCGTTTGTTTGTGCCGTTTTATCGTTGTCTTACAGTTCTCGGTGTATCGAAGCGTTGCCTCCTTGGTTACGCTTATTCCTAGGGGTATGCTTTTTCTTGCTGTTATGAGTTGGATTGTTTTCATAATTCCTCCTGCTGGTAGTTCATCGTTGCTGTATAGAAATGCAACTAATTGGCGAATATTTTTATGTGCTGCAGCTTTAGTCTAACATTTTTGATGGCGTCTTTAAGGTTTTCTACATACGCTGTCATGTCATCTTCAGGCAAATCGCCTACTTCCTTTCTGGAAATAATCGCTCTGGCTCGGACTGTCGGCGCTTTGTTGAGTAAAAGCGACGAGAGTGGCCGTCCTCGCCCTGTTCTGGTCGTCAAGGACAAGGTTTCAGCGTTTCGCTGTCGAGCGAGACGTCCGCTGTGGGCTTGTCATGTGTGGCCTTTGTATGTCGAAGTGTGCTGCCCCTGTACCCAGCGTTTGAGAGTTTTTATCGTGCAAGGATGGCGAATGGTGCCAAGTGCCTTTTTCTGCATCTGTGGAGATGAGCATGTGGTTTCTGTCCTTCGTTACAGAAGTGTGGCGCACGTTCGTCAGCTCGTGGATGTCGGACCATCCCCGCATCCCTGGAATAAATCCCCCGTGGGCGTGAATAGTCCGTTTGACGCACTGCTGAATTCAGTTTGCCGATACTTTTTTGAGGATTCTCGTGTCGCATTCATCAGGCCCGTGATCTCCTCTCTGAGTCGTGTCCCTGTGTGGCTTTGGTAGCAAGGTCAAGCTGGCTTTACAAAACGGGCTTGGAAGCGTTCCCTCTTCGGTGCTCTGGAAGAGTTTAAGAAGGACTGGTATTAGTTCTTTAAATGTTTGGCAGAATTCACTCGTGAAGCCATCTGATCCTGGACTTTCCTTTGTTGGGAGGTTTTTGATGACTGATTTAGTCTTTTTACTAGTACTTGGTCAGTTCAGATTTTCTATTTCTTCATGAGTCAGTCAGTCCTGTCAGGTTATACGTTTCTAGGGATTTATTCATTATTTCTAGGTTGTCCAGTTTGTTACATGATCATCCATAGTCTCTTATGATCATTCGTATTTCTGTGGTATCAGTTTTATTATTTAGGCTCCATTTATGATTTTATGTCCCTTCTGTTTTTCTTGGTTAGTCTAGCTGTAAAGGTGTGTCTCTTTTGTTTGTTTAAAAACAGCTCTTAGTTTAATCTTTTCTATTGTCTTTTTAGCCTCTATTTAATTTGCTTCTATCCCAATCTTTATGGCCTTCGTACTCCTAACTTCTGGCTTAGCGCTTTTCCCCAGCTCCTTGAAGTATAAAGATAAGTTATTTGAGGTCTTTGTTTCTCTTAATGTGGGCACTTATTGCTTTAAACTTCGCTCATAACTGCTTTCGCTACATCAAATAAGCTTTGGTATGTTGTATTTCCATTTTCTTTTGTCTCAAGGTACTATTTATTTCCCTTTTGATTTCTTTATTCACACATTGGTTGTTCAGAAGCACGGCATTTAATCTCCGCGTATTTGTGAAATTTCCCGTTTTCTCCGGGTTCATAGTTGCTTTCCGGCCTCATAGTCGTGGTGGGCAGGGTGCTAGATGCGATCTCCGTGTCAGCTGCCTGGTACTGGATTTGTGGCCCAACGTGCGACGCCCCCCCCCCCCGCCGGGACGTCGTGTGTGTCCTTGGGGAGAGCGTGTGCCATGCTGCTGGGGCGCGGTGTCCTGGGCACGTCCCTTCCATCCGTCTCCCTGACGTGTCGTGCACCCAGCGCGTCCTGGCCGACTCTCCGTCCGGGTGAGCCATTGTCAGCAGTGGTGTGTCAAGGTCCCCGGCTCCTGTGCTGCTGTTTCTCCCTCCCTTCAGGTCTGCTGACCTTTGCTCCACACGGTTAGGCGCTCCTGTGCTGGGGCCTGAGTACCTACCGGCATCACGTCACCTTGAAGAATCGGCGCCTCTGTCGCTGTGCAGTGACTCGGCGTAGTCTGTCCTCTGCCGACGTACGAGTAGGCTCCCTGCGTTCCTCGGGTCTCCACGTGCGTGGGGCACGCCTCCATCTCTTCACGTCCTGAGTGACCTTGAAGCCGAGAGGCGTCTCCTGTAGGCAGCACAGAGTCGGTGTTGGGTTTTTCCTTTCTCGAAATCCATTCAGTCATTCTGTATCATTTGCCTGGAGAATTAGTATGTTTACAGTTAGAGTAGTTATTGGTAGGTATAGATTTACTGTAGATGTTTTATCACTTGTTTTCTGGGGGGTTTTTGTTGTTCCTTTCTCTCTTGTTCTCTTCGTGATTTGATGATATTCTTTACTGGTGTACTTAGATTTTTTCTCTTTCCTGAATATGTTGTAGGATTTTGATTTGTGGTTACCATGAAGCTTACATAAAACATGTTGTATTTCTAAGTCTGTTTTAAGCTGGTTATAACTTAACTGCATTTTTAAAGTTGACTTCTAGTTTGCTATGAACTCTCATACTTCATTCATCGTTTTTCTGAAAACTTTAGAAAACTTGCTAAAGATAGTAATAATTATTTAGTATTTGATGCATATAATTTCGTTGTATTTTACTAACCGGATTTTATTCTTTTAAAATACGTATACATGAATGATTGGTGTAAAAGAGACATTAGAGTTTTTCTCTGCAGTGATTGCAGACAGACCTGGCTTCTAATCCTGACCTGCCACCGTCCCGCTGTGTAGCCTGGAGCAGGCCCTCCAGTGCCCGTCTCAATCTCTGTGAAGGGGGGTCACAGCAGTGAGTTGTGAGGGTTCCCAGTGGTCCTACTGGGTGCCACACTGACACTGGTTTGTAAACTCATTTCCTACCAATTCATTATCATAAACCTCAGTAGAGCAAGTTTTTTCCTACTAAGTTTTCCACTGTAGAACTTAAGATTTTGCTGCCTTTACAGCTATTTCAAAGCCAGCATTTCCCGTTGCTTCCCTCAGATTGCATATGCGGGGCTCTCATTCCCAGCGGGTCCTTGGTGCCCTGGGGGGCGGGGCGGGGACCCCTCTGACACATGGTCCACGGAGCCGTCAAGCTGCCCGGTGGTCTTAGGCGCTTCGCGGGCCCCTGCTCTGCTGTCCCCACTGGCGACTGGGATACTGGGCGGCTCGTCCCGCCTGGAAGTGGGTGTGGGTTGCGTGACATGTAATAGGAACTTATTTAAAGGAGGCTCGCGTCAGCCGTCACAACGCTTTCCTCCTTGCCACGGCCTCTTCTAAGCTGTGTCGGTTTTACTACAGATGATTTCAGGGCTCTCTGGTTTTCACTCTGGAATGTGTACCCCTTGGTGAGGTCATGGTCAAGGCTTCTGTACGCTTCAGCGTGCTATTGACATTGGTCGTTTGTGACTTTGCGAACGTTGCTTCATTTAAATCTGTTGTAACCGTAACTGGATATGAGAAAGGATAAGTAACCTTAGGATGATTTAAATATCTTATATCCACATTAAATTAAAGCAGGAGGTTAAAATTTGCTAAGCATTTCCCCAAACGAAGGAAAAACAGCTATTGTTCTGATTCTGATCACATGGCCCCAGCTGACAGTGCAGCCCCGGGACCACGTGGCCACCGCGCCACGCTGGGCGCGTCCTGGTGGCTGCGCCTCCCGCCGTGGGCGCGGTGGCCTCTCGGGCTCCTGTCCAGACGCCGCCCCCCCTCCCCTGGACCGTGCAATCAGGCGGCGCCCTGGGCCCCACGGCACGTGGCGTTTGCCACGCGCCCTCGCCGTGCTCGGGGGTCCTCGCGGGCAGGCCGGGGTCCTGGGAGGCACCTGCACGGACGCGGGTTTGTTCTTCTCCACGTGGTGGCATCTCGCTGGGGGTCCATGTTTGACAGGGGCGCACGGGGGGCGCCGGGGGCGCCTGGGTTTCTGCCCAGCTTCCTCTGAGCAGCGCCTCACCCGAGGGCATCGCGGGTTGCGGTTGGGGTACGGACAGCGCTGCTCCCTCGCAGCACCCCGTTCATGGGCTGCACTGCCGCAGGCGCCCGAGGGGAGGACGCAGGGCTGCGAAACACGCCATGGACACGGGCGGCTCGATGCCGCCGGACAGGACGCTCCTGTCCCCGGCGCTGGGTTGGGACCTGGGCCTCTCGGCGGCTCCCCCTGAGCGGAGCCCTCGTGCGGGCGCACTGGCCATCCTCGGCCCTCGGCGGCCGGGTGGCCCGTGACGGCTGCGCTGTCGGCCGAAAGGAGGACTCCTGCTTTCTTAGAGGAAAGATACTTATGGCGGAAAACAGAGCTGGAAACGTGAGAATGTTGGTCATGGTTTTGCGAGAAGCTTGCACTGAGTCACTCAGTAGACCTACCTGTCGGCTTCGTTCTGTCTTCCTTAAAAGACAGGTTGCCAACACAGGAGAGGAGCAGTCTTGCGGGGGAAAAAATCACACCTGTCTGCTGGGCCGCCTTCCCCTTCCCTCCACAGCACCAGGGAGAAAGTGTCCGTGTGGCTTCGTCCGGTCAGGAGCACACGTAGCGATCGGGGGTCGGTGCTCGACTCAGCTCGTCGTGATGAGTTAAACTAACGCCCGCTGGAAACGCAGACAGCGAAACGTTTAACCATCTAACACAGACAGCGCTAAAATCAGCGTGAAGTAAGGACGGCGGAGGGCCGGTTATCGTCCGAGGGTCCATTTCGTGTTCTCAGAGGCGATTTTGGGGCTCCGTGGCGATGCAGGGTGGGGTGGGGGTCGCCACGTGTTCACCCTCGGGCGCTGCGGGAAGTGGCGGGTTGGGGCTGCGGCCCTTGCCGTCGAGTGGCCGGGTGCGGGAGGGGCGAGGCAGACCGCCTGCCAGGGGCCAACGGCGTGCGCCAGGGGGGCTGCGGCCAGGTCGGGGGCAGATTGGTCCCACCCTCCCCTCCACAGCTGCGATGTCCCTGTTTCCATGCGGTGGGGACCCTGTGCCGGGCACGTGTGGCAGGGCCGTTTGGAGGCCTCAGGCGAGGGCGTCCCCGTCCATGCCCCCAGCCCTGTCCTTCTGTGCCCGGCCCCTCCCGTCTTCCCAGAAGGGGGGCGCCCCGCGAGCAGCCAGCCCTTCCCTGAATGCCATGGCCGTGCCGAACCCGCTACCAGCGACCTTGACGTTTTCGGCAGAGCTGGGAGAAGGACGGGACACGTGACGTGTTCGGGGCGCCACACGGGCGGAACGGGCGTTCTCGGGGTGTGGCGCAGGGCGGAACGGGCGTTCTCGGGGCGTGGCGCAGGGCGGAACGGGCGTTCTCGGGGTGTGGCGCAGGGCGGAGCTGGGGACGGCGCCAGCGGCGGGCGGGGTCACGTTGGGTGGCAGGCAGCAAGGTGCTTGGGGAGCAGTGACCAGGGAGGTGGCCTTTGGTCCCTGGGGTGGCGTGGCCGGGCTGAGGAATGTGCCCTGATGCTCACGGTGACCACCACTGTGACCGCCGGCTCGTCCACATCGGGAGACGTCACGTGTGAAAGGCACATGTGGCTGCTTCTCCTGCACCTTTTTTTCACTTTTTTTCCATGAAGAGATTTAATTTATTTGTTTAATTTTATACTTTTTTAGATACATTTTACATTTTCTGAAGTTCACGCACTTCAAGCATGCAGTCCAGGGGTTTCCAACATATTCATGGAGCTGCATCCATCACCGCGGTCTGATTTGAGAACATGCCACCTCCCCAGAAAGGACCCCGTCTGTTAGCGGCCACGCCCCGTCCCCTCTCCTCCGCCCGGCTGGCCACGGGGCTGCTGCTGCTCATCACTCTGGCCGTTGGGCCTTGCGCGTGGACGGGGTTGGGCCGCTCACGCCCGGCTGCTCCTGTCACAGCACGTGAGCGACGTGCCGGGCACAAGTGGCTCCCTCCGCCCCGCCGAGTCCCGTCCTGCGGACGCGCCTCCCCACCCAGCGGCCGCCTGCGTTCAGCACGTCTCAGCCCTCGCGAGTCGTGCTGTTGTGGACCTTTGTGCTGCTTTGTCTGGACACGTTCGCTCCTTTCAGACGCCCAGGAATGGGATCACTAGGTCCTGTGGCAGTTCCGCGTTTACCGTGCGTTCTGGGGACCCGTTTTGGGGACCCGTCCTGGGCCCCCTCTCGTGGTTTCCAGACCAGCTGCGCGGTTTCCGCGTTCCCACCGCGGCGTGCAAGGGCCCCGTTTCCTCACTCTCGCTGACGCTTGGTGCGTGTTTGGCTTTCGCCGTCGCGGGCGGGGGAGGCGGCGTCTCACCATGTGAGTCGGGCACAGAGCAAAGCTGGGGATTGCAGGCGGGGCCTGTGTTTGCCTGTGTCTGTGTTTTTCTGCACCACGAGGCTGCTCGTCGGGCGCCATCACAGAAGGCCGCGGGGGGCCCGCTTGGGCGCCGTTGCGCTCCCCAGAAACCCTGTTTCAGAGAGTGAAACGGCATGAAGCACGTGTCTAAAGTTCACAGTTCCGGAAAGTTCGACATGTGCTTGACCACAGTGAAAGCAGTGAACACGTCCGTCACCCCCTCGCACCTCTGCCGCCCCCCGCCGGTCCCCGTCCCCACGATGCCGCTCGACGTCAGTTTGACTTTTCCGAGGTTCCATAGAGGACTGTGTGTGTGTGTCACGTCTGCTTTGGGCACACACAGCTTCATGACTTCCCAGACGAGGGAGCTTGCTGGACTTCACACGCTCGCGCCCGCCATGCTACACGCGGCCCTGGTCCCGCGTGCGTCTGCCGGGCGGACAGCGCACTGTGCTTCCCTGTCGCCCGTCGGGGCTCGCCCCCCGCTTGTTCCAAGCAAAGCTGCTGCGGACATTTGCATAAAGGCCTTTGTGCGGACCTGCAGGTCCCCTGGGCGTGGATCAGGTGGTCAGGGGCTGTTTGACGTCTTCACGGACTGCGGCGTGGCCGGCCCTGGCCGAGCCCTTCAGCTTCCCCATCAGCAGCTCCGGCCGCCACGCCTGCCCCTCCCCCGCTCCCGGGCCTCGTTTCCCTCGGCCTGGAGGACTTCCGCCTTGCTTATCGTGGGAGTTGGCTGGTGATAAATGCGTTTAGCTTTTGTGGCCTCAAAAGCACTTTAATCTTAACAGTCGAAAAAGTCTTTTCATTGTGCTTAAATTTTAAGGCGACGTTTTCCTTTGAAGGGCTCGTTCCAGTGTCGCCTGACTCGCATCGCTTCATTGGAAGTCTGCTGTCCTCATGGTGGTGCTTATGCCGCAGCTGCCCTCCCCCCACCCCGACTGTTTCTAAGACTTTATCACTGGCTTTGAACCACTTGACTGTGTTATGCTTTTGTGTCGTTTTGTTCATGTTTCTCGGGCTTCATTGAGTTCGGTTTACTGGGTTTATAGTTTCCATAAAATCTGAAAAATAACCATGTTTTTTTAAATGATTTTTGTTTCTTCCACAGCCTCCAATTACGTGCATGTTTGGGCTGTTTTAAGTCATCCCTGTCCCCTAATACTTTGAGTTTTTAAAAATCTTTATTTTTCTGAGCGTTACCTCAGATCATTCCTGCTGTTTTCAAGTTCACGCCTCTTCTGTGCTGTCTAATCTGTTCATTCAAACCAGTACATTTTTCTTCTCGGACATTATAATTTTGGTCTCTAACAGCACTGTTTGTCATTTTTATAGCTCATATTTCTCCTCTTACCTTTTTGACGTGTGGAATACAGTTACAATGACTTAATATCCTTGTCTGCTGATTCTAACGTCCATGTCAGTCTGGGGCTGTTTTTGATTGATTTTCTCGCTACCGTGGCTCATATTTTCCTTCTCTTCTGCCTCCGATAGATTTCAGCTGGATGCTCTACATGTGACTTTCACTCGGGCGAGTGCTGGGTGTTTTTGTTTGTTTAATAAGCATTCCTTAGCTTTGTTGTGAAATGCAGGTAGGCGACGTGGAAACAATTCGATCTTTTGAGGTGTTGCTTCTCAAATCCCTTAGAACCGGAGGACGGACCTCGGCATGGGGGCCTAACCGCCCCCACGCTGAGGCGGGACGCGCCAGCACCCGCCCGGCGTCCGTGGGCTCCGTGCTGGCCTCCTGCCTGCCTGCTTTGAGCAAGGCCTGGCCTCTCGTGTTCCCACGCTCTTTCACGTGGTCCTGACCTACAGGCAGCTGCCCTCTGGTGCCCGGGGCTGTCAGGGCGCGGGGGTACGCGGGGGCCTTCATCTGTGCCCGTCAGTGCATGGGGGTACGCGGGGCCCCGCCCATGCCTGTCAGTGCATGGGGGTACGCGGGGGGCCTTCATCTGTGCCCGTCAGTGCATGGGGTACGCGGGGGGCCTTCATCTGTGCCTGTCGGGCGCGGGTACGCGGGGGCCTTCATCTGTGCCTGTCAGTGCATGGGGGTACGCGGGGGCCTTCATCTGTGCCCGTCAGTGCATGGGGGTACGCGGGGGCCTTCATCTGTGCCCGTCAGTGCATGGGGGTACGCGGGGGCCTTCATCTGTGCCTGTCAGTGCATGGGGGTACGCGGGGCCCCGCCCGTGCTCATCAGTGCATGGGGGTACGTGGGGGGCCTTCATCTGTGCCTGTCGGGGCGCGGGGTACGCGGGGGCCCCGCCCGTGCCCAGCATCCTCTCGCATTGGTCTCCTCTTGCACTCTCCCCCCCGCAGGCTCGGGCCGCTCTGTCCCCTGGACTGGCTCAGCCCGCTGCCCTCCCTGGCTCAGCCTCTCCCGGGGGTGCGCCCAGGGGCACTGGGACGGCTTTTCTTCACAGGACCCGCGTTCTCCAGTGTACTCAGCGCCTCACTGGCCACTCTCAGCTGCTCCCTCGTTTCCCCGCGACGCCGTCCCCTGCGAAGCACGGGTTTGTGCCCGGTGCGACGCAGACTCGCCCCACGCAGCCGCGTCTTCACCTCCCTCCCCCCGCTCTCCTCATTCGCCGTCCCGCCGGGTCGCTCGTCCAGCGTCCCGGGTGCGGCTGTGCAGGGTCCCCAGCGTGGGGCCGGCGCGGTCTCTGGCCGTTTCTGTGTTGTTTTCACCCTCCCTCACGGGGCAGGCGACGGCGTCACCATCCGATAGGGACACGGTGTCAGCGGTGCGTGTGCGCACTGGCCACTCCGGCCGCCTCCTAGCTCACGTCCGGGACGAAGGCCGGACGCTGGTCGGCCCCTGCAGGCACGCTACCCCCCCAACTGTCCACCTGTCCTCGGCCACGGTCTCGCAAGACAGCTGTTGTTTGTCCTGGGTGGGTCCCCGCAACCCAGTCTGGCTACGGGAATTCTCACCTCAGTCCCTGCACCTGGCCTGAAGCCCCTGGCTCCTGGTCACGTGACGGACGCCACGGAAAATGAGATCCTCCCGTCAGAGGAGCGCGTGTACCACGCGGAGGAGAATGTTCGGGGGATGCGTTCAGCAGCACCCACTTCCGTCCCCGAGGAGTGCGGGAACAAAACCCCACCCTGCGCGTCTCTGCTGTGGGGCTCGCTGATCGGGGAGCATTTCCTGACGGAGGGAGGTGGCAGGCGGCTTGTGAGCCTGT
Source organism: Eonycteris spelaea (assembly GCA_003508835.1). Classification (NCBI taxonomy): domain Eukaryota; kingdom Metazoa; phylum Chordata; class Mammalia; order Chiroptera; family Pteropodidae; genus Eonycteris; species Eonycteris spelaea. Next base: position 381,770 of record PUFA01000004.1, on the reverse strand, counting down.
GGTTCTTTGCTCAGTGAACTAGCAAGACCAACACCCATTACCTTCACTGGGTCGTTTCAAAATTAATCAAATTAGGGAAACATCTGTGTTGCCTCTCACCACCCCGCAGGATGGCCTGCTCGGCTGTCAGCTGGCCTGGGGTGTCCTGCGTGCCCGGAGTGGCCGTGACCTGCCGAGGTGGCCGGCTTGCCGCTGAAGTAGGAACCTCGCCACGTTGCTGGACGGCTTGCGGAAAGCAGTAATTAAAACATTTTCTTAGGGGAACCTGAGTTTCGTTATCCAGAGAAATTGGATGTTTCAGAAGCGTCCTAGTTGGTTAGTGAAACATTAGTATTAATGACAAATTAATATTAATATCGACATCGGGCTGAGTGCGCAGCCTTGCGGGGAGAGGGGGCCGTGGGCCGGCGAGGTGGCCCCATGCGCCTGCCTTGTTGCAGCATTTTTCATCTGAGAGCGCTTTTTTTTAAACAACTCAGAAACTTAGATGTGACAATCCCAGGCACTGGGAGGAGGCTGGGGCCCGAGCTGCCGTGGCCAGCCCCGCGCGGTGAGGTCACAGCTTCGGCGTCGCCGTCCCCATGGAGCGGGGCGCGGGGTCGTTTTCAGTTTGTGTCAGAAACGCACAGACTCTGTCCCTGGTGAACGCCGCTTCTCTTCCCGCAGGGACAGGCGGGTGGCGCTGCGGTGGCTTCCGATGTCCCACGAGGTCTCCAGCCACCGCCCTCCCTGGAGACGGGGCTGCTGAGCCGCGGGATGAGCCTCCCAGCCCCATGCTGACCCGCGAGGGCCACCATGGGCCCAGCCAGCTTCCTGGCCCCCGCCACTCACCCTGACCGGACCGCGACGTCTTCTGTTCAGGACCCGCTGTCGGTGACCAAGCCCAGTGACAGGTGACTTCGAGGCAGCAAAGATAAGGCGTGTGTCTCCTGATTCACTTTGATTCGGTCCAAAACCAGTGCCCAGCGTCCGGGCGAAACCGGACGGACGTGCCTTCCTGTCTCGAGGCGGCAGGCGGCAGGCGGCAGGCGGTGGCAGGAGTGTGTGCTCACTGGGGAGTGGTCACTGCAGAAGGCCGAGCGTCGGCCCAGCTGCACGCGGCCAGGGGCGTCCCTGTTGCTCGCGCGGTCGGCGGCCAGCCAAACCCCGCAGCCTGAGCGTGACTCGTGCCCCAGCGCCCGCGCCGGCCGCACTGCCGGTGCCGCGTGGGGCGGAAGGTGCCGCCTCGGCTTCCTCAGGGAGCAGAGTTCGCTGTGGCCCGTGGGGACTGTGTCAGCCTTCCATCGAACGGCCCAGTCTGCATCTGGGACTGTTGTCACCCACGTTCTCAGGGGTGATGCAGAATCACACGTATTTTGAGGCTTTGTTTTTATAGCTTTTTAACGAAGTTAATATTGTAACAGCGATCCGAAAAAAATGCTGTGACTGTCACTTTGCCGGCCAGTTTTGAGTTGGAGGAGTGAGCTTCCCAGGCTCTAAGTTAGCTTAGAACACAAGCCCTCCAGCCGCGCACCTTACGAACGCTGTGAGCACCTGAGCTCAGAACCCAGTGGCTTCAGGAAGATTCGGAGTCGCTCGGAGCCACCTGTGTGTTGGCCGTGTGGAGGGCGAAGTTCAGACGTGCTGGGAAGGGCCGTTGCGCCACGCCGCGCGAACCTGTTGTCGGTCAGCGTTTGGGGGTCGCGCTGACGTGCCACGCGAGGGGGTGCTGTTCTCGTGGCTCCCTCGTTCCTGTCATGCTTCCGGCAGTTGAGAGCTGGGTGTGAGGGCCAGGTCGCCGTGAGGCAAGCAGTGGGGCAGAGCGAGGACACCTGTGTGACTGTCCCCCCCCATTCCCATCCACATCTCGGCTCTGAGATGGACTCGCTCCCTGACGTCTGCCCACGTGTCTGGGTGGCCTCAGAAGTGTCACGTGCCTTCGGGAATGGAATGTGCGAATGTGGTTCATACGTTTACTTTGCGATTAAGTCGTCGTCAGCGTTTTTGTGCACTGAGCCCAGGTCCAGCGCAGAGAGAACAGGTTTTCTGCAGAAGCCGATGTCTTTGGGCATCAAAGTGAACACGCTTTATCACCGCCTCCCAAACCTATTTGTCATAATGCCCTTGTTATAAATTTAGAATATTTTTGCAAACTCATATAAACAGGTAATTGACACAACTGAAATTCTTGTCACATATTTATTGTACTATCAGCTAAAATTTTTAAGTGACAAGAACCAAAATAATCATTAATTTTTATAGGCCAAGGATCTGGCTTTTTGTCTGACACAAAGCTGTATAAAAAACTGCTTCTGATTTTATGCACATTGTTTTTAGTTAATGATTTTCAGCTGTTTGTTGTTCCTCTGATAGCATGAAAATGTACCATATGCTCAACCAAAAGACAAATGATTAGCAAATGAAATTCCGGACAGCTGTCTGACTGAGCGTGCTGGGTTGATAGCATTCTGCTATCATAATTAGCTTAAGCTTTGGGTTAATTAACTTTCTACCTGGATATGCATAATAATAGCGAGCTGCAAAAGCAAGAAGCTTTCAGTACATCAACAACATTGCTGTCTTTTTTATTTGGTATTTCAAGAGCATATTAGAATTTCAAGAGTGATTAATCCTGGGAATATTGTCATCTACTGTAGATTTTATTTGCAAGCCAGATAATACTGAAACAATTGGAATCTATTATAGAGCAGAAATAGCATTTTAAAATTGTAATTAAAGTTTCTAAAAGCAATTGCTAATTTCAGATGCCTTTGTTGGCAAGAATATTAGGCTTCTTGTATGGGCAGCTTGTCGGGCACAAAAAATGCCAGCACTTACGCCGTGAAGAATAAAACTTTCTTTTCTTTAAGTGCTGTCTTGAAATCGTGACTTATTTTTCTGTAATTTGAGATGAAGATGATTCTGTAGTTTGAGAAGGTGCTGCTCAGACCAGGAGCCTGAAGATGGGGCCCCGGGCCCCACCTGATTCTGTCGGGGGCTTCGTCAGGGGGGCCGCGTCCCGGACACCCGCGTCCGGAGCTTGGTGCGCGTTTTCTACCCAAAGTGGCTTCAGAATCAGTTTCCCGGGTTGAAATGGGGGGGAGGGGCTCGTCCCCTCCCTGCTCCGGAGACTCTGGCCATCCCACGTGGCCGCTCAGGCCGTGGGGGCTCCGGCCTGTGAAGCGGCCGGCGGTCTGGAGTGCAGATTGCGGTTTGCGTTCCCAAGGCGCAGAGAGCCGCACGCTTCGCTCTGAGCAAGTCACGCCTGTTGTCGCGCTCCGCAAAGGGTTTTGGCTTCTGAAGAAAGCAGTGCTTGGTGCGGGCCGTGGACGGCCGGGACCCGGGACGGGGCCTCGCGGGCGCGAGTGGCTGCCATGCCCGGCCGCGGCTGGGTGGCACCGTTCCGTCACCCCATGCGAGCTGCGCGTGCTGTCCGAAGCCGTTCTTCACAAGCGACTTCACTGAGATCGTGTGCAACATCCACTCTCCGGGATGGCGGATGACGGGCAGCTCCGAGGGGCCGGCGGGTTCTCCGTGGGAACTGGGCACCCAGCAGGCCGCCCCCTGCGCCCGGCGGTGGCCGTCGGCCGCCAGGCTGTGACCGAGGCGCTGCTGCCCTCCTCAGTGACGTTGCCGGCAGACCCCCTCCCCCGCGTTCAGAGGCCGCAAGAGTCTCGGCTCCGTCTGGTCCTCCTGCAGCTGCCATGCGGGGGCCACGGGTCGGGTCGGACGGAGAAGGGGGTCACCGCGCTGGCGTCGGGCCCTGGGTGTAGGTCACGGCTTCCTGCCGTGGGCGGGCACGCGATGGTGCCCCTTCTGCGACTTCTGTTTTACAGAGTTAAACACGAGCAAGTTCATGCAGAACTTTGGTGCGTCCTGTTTCTGTTCTCGAAGTCCTCGAAGGCGAGACAGGCACACTTCCGTGGGCGCGCTATTGTGAAAAGGTTATTACCAGTGACCGAGAGGGAGAGAGGAGAGAGGAGAGAGGACGCAGACCCGGGCCCGACTCCGGCCCACGTGGGCTGACGATTTTATTTTGAATGCCATTTCAAACATCGTGTAAACTAATGATATTATTAAAAAAAACCTTATTCTACTATTTGCGGTGCTTGATCTTTAATTTCTTTTAATGTCAGAATTATTTATTTGGCCTGTTCCCTCCCAGATGCGCCGTGGAGGGCACGCTCATTTATATTCCGTCTCCACGGCCTCTGTCCCCATCTGCACAGCATTTCCGAGCTTCGTTTTCTCCCGGGGGAGCCCACCCACCCCTCATGTAGGTTTCATTTGCTGTGTAAACAGCATCAACAGACAATGCAGGGAGCCCTGCAAGAGCAGAAAATAATTCTGTTCAACAACACAGTGGATCGTGTTTAAAAACGCCGTGGGAAACGCGGCCCGCGGGAGGCAGCGTGGCTTCCCTGCTGCATTGCTCCGGGGCGGCCGGCGTCCCTGCGACCCGCTTCCCTGGACGCGGTCAGTTCGTTTTCGTCAAACGCGCGTCTGAAACAGCAGTGCAGGGCAGGCAGCCCCCCCTCCGCCACGCGCCGCGGACGTGTCCTGGCTTCGTGTCCCAGCCCGGCATCGCAGCCCATCTGGGCGCCCTCGCTCCGGGGTCCCGCTGCGAAGAGGCAGGCTCTGCCCTGTGCGCAGGAGAAGCAACGTGACGGAACCGCTTGTTGCGGGATTGTGACATTTACAAATAAAGGGACGTGAGTTATTTATCTCCAGTTGCTGCAAAGCCCTTATCTCCACGCGCACTAAGCGAGGATTTGCTGTGGTTTGCGAGGCCACGTCGCGCTTCAGTGTTAAGCACCCAAAACTCTAGGGACCGGCACTAATTTCCTCCCTCTCAAAACAACAGAGTATCGTGACAACTCAAGAGGCTCGACATAAGTAATGATGGCCTGCGCCCGCGAGATTACCGCGCGGCGGAGTCAAGGTGCGAGGTTCCGACGCGAGTTAAACTGAGACAGGGACGCCGACCCGCCTGCGGCCGGGCGCCGCGCAGGGCGGACGTCCGCGTCTCGCCCACTGCCCCCGGCTGCCGCTCCTGTTCGCTCTTGACGACCTCAGAACGCATTGTCGTTAACACATGCGCCCGAGGGGAAGAACCGTTGGGGAGGGGCGACCCCTGTCTCCGTGACATTTGTCTCTTTTGTAATTGGTGGCTTTTCCTGCCGTATTAGGGAGCGGAGCGCGGAGCGGGCCCCAGAGTCTCGTAAACATGCTGTGCGCAAAGAGGCTGGCGCTCCCCAGTGTTCACGCCGTCATTTACATACTTGAATGAAAAGTCATTTGTGCCTGCAAAATTGTTATTGCTGGAACAAATTTTAAATACTAGTCATATGGAAATTTGAATAAAGTCATATTTAAATTTTGATGCTCAGATCTAATATGTGGAGCCAGGTAATTAAAGTGTTGTTTATTTGGCTCCTTATAAATAAAAAGGGCTTAATACAGACTAATTACACAGAATCTTTCGTCTTCGCAGGATAACAATGGCATGATTAAAGTGATATTAAATGAGAATTAATAAAGGAACATCGAGTCACTTTGACTATTAAGCTATGAAATGATGCCTCATCTCAATTTAGCTTTCTACCTTGAGCATAATGATGGATAAACAAGGAATTTTTGTAAAATATAATCTATAACAGTATTCGATTGCAATATTTAAAATAACGCCCAATCTGTGATTTCTGTTGTTTCGAAACAGTTAAGAAGCCACTTCCACTGTGGAGCTTTGGGCCGGCTCGGGCCCTGTTGCCCCTCGCCAGTGGGCACGTCCATTGGTGTGGGGGTGGAAGGGAGGGTGCGCTGACTTCATTCCGACTTATGAGGGAGAAAACTGAGGCTCCACCTGTGGCCGGAAATGCCGGGCGTCACTCGGAGGGAGCGTTGCACCCACAATTACCTCGGACGGGCAGGTGTTCTCCAGGGCTTCCCTAAGAAATCTGAACGGTCGGTAACTCCCCACGATGAAAACAGACTGCAGAGTGACACCGTCACTTCAGACGGAAGCCCCTCTCGCCTCAAGTACCATTCAGACGAAGAGGCCTTGTTATCCTGCACTTAGAGGTCTCTTAGCAGTCCTGGCCCGGGGCCGAGCGCCTCCAGGCCGGCCAGGACTCACCCTCCATGTGGCCGGCACGGCCGGCCCGGACTCAGCGCCTCCAGTGGGCCGGGCCGGCCGAGCGCCTCCAGGTGGGCCGGCCAGGCCGAGCGCCTCCAGGTGGCCGGGCACGGCCTGCCGGACTCAGCGCCTCCAGCGGCGGCACGGCCGCCTGCTCGCGGCCTCGTCTCTGCTGTAGCAGCGTGTCCTGTCCACGTCGGCACGTCTGCCCTTCTAAGGGCCGAAGTCGCGACCTCACGCTGAGCACCCTTTTTATATACGTTATAAATTGCCGGAATTGTTCATTAGTTTCTGCCTTTGAAAGGCCATGTCAAACCTCCGAAGGAATGCACAGTGGCTGTGTCCCTCGGACAGCTCCTCACCATGGTCCAGTGCGAATCTCTGATGAAATTGCAGGTGCAGGAAATGCAGAAGTAGAAACGTGTCTGAGGGCAGTGCTCTGGCACCGCAGCTTTGTTGAGACAGGACAATTCCATTTTTGACAGTTTAATTTACTGTGCCAGTGGACAGGAGCGAGGAGAGCGTGGGGTGCGCCCCCTGCCCCCTCGACGCGCTTCCCCGCGGGGCTGCAGAGCCCCAGCCCCCTCAACCTGTCGGGCTCAAATGAGAAGGTTTTCAGCTGGGAAAATGGAATATATCAGTGCATAATATTGCCTGACCTCATAAAACAAGAGGGAAAATTGCGGATTCTGACAGCCATTATGAATCCCGTTATCAGCTTGCAGCGCGACTCGAGCCAAGTGTAGCACATGTTTAAATAGAAAAGAAACAGGTTTGCCGTGCTGACTTGCAGGAGAGCAAAAAAGACTTGTCAGTAATTCGTTCTCAGATGTTAAAGAGGCTGTTGATTTACTAGTATGTACACAGAAGAACGTTTAGCCCGGAGCGGGGTGCGGAAATGCTCTCTGCACAGAGGGTCTGCCGAGGCGGGCCGTGGCGTCCCCGGGACGGGGGCGGCGGGCGGCCGGGCCAGCGTTCTCGTCACCAGATGTGCTGAACCTTCTTACTCCCATCCCTTGCGAACGTGTCATTACAAGACCGCTAAAGCAAACACTGTCGTTCTGCAATTACGAGAATTGCTGGGAACGAATTCTGTTGGAAGACTGGTTACCAAGGCATGGCTTCTTACCTTACGCTTAAAAGTTGTATTAAAATAAGCCCCATCTCTCCGCATATAATTATACGGTCCCCAATTTATTTTACTGCTTACCAGTCTGTTCATTCACCTTGCCTATTTATTTCACGAAAAGGTGTGTATGGTGCCATAATCGCACCTGTTTCCAGTAGTTTCTTTGCTGGTGGAGGAGGGTCAGGAGTGAGGACCACTGGCAGCGTTTGAGCCGGAGAGTGGACGTGAGTTCGTCCCTGTGCTGAGCCCCGTCTCCCGACCTCTCATCGTCTCTCGCGTGAGGTGGACTCCGGATTTTTCCCCCGTGTGTGTTTAGGAGATGTAACCGTCAACGCAGCTGAAATAAAGCTCAAGGCGTGCGCGCCCCTTCGGGCTGCTGCTGTGCCATCGCTGAGGCAACAGGGAGACGAGGTCCCCCCTGCCCGCCGAACCCGCATGTCCCGGCTGCGTGCTTTGGGCGATCGCGGTGGCTGCGTGTCAGGACCGAGACGCGGCTGCAGGGGTTCAGGGAGGCAAGGGGCGGGTTTGGTTCAGAGGAAAGGGTGATCTGAAGACTCGGGGCGATGGGGTCCCGCTGCTCCGGGGGCAATGGCACCTCCCTCCAAACCCTCGGGCCGGAGGGTGGCGCGTCGCCCCCCAGGGCGCGTCAGGCTCCTCCTCGAGCTGGCGCCTCATTCGGGGTTCACGGGCGGCCCCCAGCAGGGGCCAGGACGCGGGGTCAGGTCCGTCCCCACCCCGAGCCGGCGCCTGGGTGATTTTGGAAAATGTCCTGATGCGTTTAAATATCCCAGTCCGTGTTGTCAGGCCGTGGGTGTGAGAAGTAGAATTTTCAAAGCTTAGAAAACGCGAAAGTCATTTTAACGTCAGAACGTACCGATTACCGTTCAAGACGCTGCTCTCGTGATAACATCACCTGATCTTGTTAGACGTCACTATCGTCACGTTGAAGCTGGAGGCCTTAAAACACTTGCAGGGCCCCACGAGCCAGGCCCACCCACAGCCCTCCCCGCACCAGTGTCCCCCAGTTCCCGCAGCCCCTGCCGGACACACTGCACCCCAGGGCCCTGGCACCCCGTTCCCCCTGCCGGCAATGCGCACCCCTGCGCCATCCACGCGGCTGCCCCCACCTCGTTTCCTGAGGCCCCTGCCGTGCACAGCGACACCCCCACTCCGTCGCAGCGCCCCAGCCCGGCTCTCCGCGCCTCCCCCCTTTTCTCTGCCGCGCAGCACGGGCTGGGCCGCGGCCGCCTCCCACGGCAGCCCCGGGTCTGGAGCCGCCGTTACGGCTCCACGCGGCGCCGGTCGGACCCCCAGGAACCCCCGTAACATCCCTCGGTCCCATGCCGAGTGACAGCGGAGTCCAGACGCAGAGCTGTGGGCCCCAAGGGCCGGGCCTGTGGCACAGGGCCGTCACGTCGTTTTCCGTCCCTGTGCGCACTGGGGTCGGGGTCTGTGCCACAAGCTGTTGTGGGTCATCGAGGCAAAGGGAGGTCGGAACCAGCCGGGGCCTTCCGGTGTGTTCTGAAGGTTCGTGTGGAAATGGGTCTTCCAGGGCCTTCCGGTGTGTTCTGGAAGGTTCGTGTGGAAATGGGTCTTCTTTAACGTCCTGGGTCCTGCAGCGAAGAGAAACCCCTGAGGGCTGACATGCAGCCTAAAGCCGGGAAGGCCTTCGAAGGCCTCAGGTAGAATCAGGTGCGCTTCACTCCCCGTGATCAAAAACAAAGGCCAGCGCGTTCCGTCCCGTTTCCCTGGTGACTCCGACGTGGCCCCTGTGGCCCGGCTTGTGGCTGCACATGAGTCCACTCGGGCCCGTCCCCAAAGACGCACCCCTGTCTTAGCATTTCTGGAGTTGGGGGGCGGGACCCCACCTAGGGGTCAGGATGTGGTTGGCCCAGACCCTAAATTATGCCATGTTATGGAAACTCCCCACGTGGTGAAAGTGCCGTCGTTTCTTTCAAAATTGTGTGTTTTCAGCTCAACTCCGCAGAGTGTGTTTCTTCTAATAGAAAAGGACCAGGTGTTTACCTCGCACCCTCCCCCACAGGGCCTGCAGCTGCGGTCGGACGCCTCGCGAGTCTCCATTGCGATGTGGGCCTCTGCCCCCGTCACTCACGCCACGAGGGCCCTAGTGCAGGGGGGACGTGCAGGCCGCGCCCGGAGCTCCGCCAGAGCGGCGGGCGGGGACACGGAGCCTGCGGCAGTGGTCAGTGTCCCGGTGCGGCTCAATTCTCCCCGAAGCCGCGGAGCTTTTGAAGTGGTGCTGAAATACGCAGCCGTGAAACTGACCCTCACGGGCTGGCGCCCCCGGACCGCCGCCTCCAGGACTGTCCATCCGCTCGGCCGGACTCTGTCCCCGCCCCCCGCGCCTGCACCCCGCCCCCCAGGCGCGTCGTGTGAGGGGGGGGGTCACGCAGTGTCGTCCGCCCGCCTCTGGCTCATGATGCGCCCCAGGGCCCTCCACACTGTCCCCTGTGTCAGCCCCCCCCCCCGTCATCGGGCTGGAGAACCGTGGTTTTGGTGACGAGTGTGTTCGGGGAGGGGACGCAGCTTCGCCATGCTCGTGTTCGCCCACGCGCGGTGCGGGTCCTGGCCGGCAGCGCCTTGGAGCCCCGAGCCCTCCGTGCCGTCAGACGCGGGAGGGCCCACCCCGCCGCCCTGGGCTGGCGGTGGCTTCCCCGGGGCTGTCACAGACCCTCACCCGCACACAGCCCTCGTCCTCCTCCTCCGGGTCAGCGGCCTCGACAGCTTCCGTTTCTCCGGCAAGCCGGCGCCGCCCGCCCTGCCCTGTCATCTTAGAGCTCAGTGTCTGCGGCGCTGGGGGAGCGTCGGGGGCGGGGTGGACCGCTGCACTTGGTCTTTGACCTCGATGCTGCCCGTGAGCAGTGAAGGGTAACTTTTGACGAGCCGTGTCAGATGTGACAGGCAATCTAGTTGGGTTGAGTGGAAATGTGCTGTACAAGTCTGAAGCCTGGGTTGGGGGCATTTTTCTGGTGTTCGATGCATTTAAATTGACACCAGCCTTCAGCGCGTCGCTCATGCTGGGCCGACCCTGGCGGCTCGCGCCTCCCGCGTGTGAGCAGAAGCGGCCTGTGTTCCCAGCCCCGTTTACGCTCCCGGCCCCCCGTGCTCCCCGCCCCCCACCGCCGTTGGAAACCCTTCTTTTGCAGGGAATTGTTTTCGCTCGGAGCTGAGGCTTGCAGGCGCCTGTGGCAAGCGGGGCGGCCGGGCGTGGTCCTGTGCTGCCCGCGTCTGCGGGGAGGCAGCGTGGTCCCTGTGCAGAGTGAAGCGCCATCCAGCGGCCGCCGCCCGAGGTACAGGCGCTTCACGCATTCCCCGGAGTGCGGCGTGTGGCCCGCATCGTGGGCACAGCCTCGGGCTGGCAGGGCACCGGCTGGCCCCTGGCACGTCCGAAATGCCAGTCGGGGTCAGGGCTGCGCCACTCAGGGAGCGTCGTCGGCCTAGTGGGGTTTGTAACGTCCACCAGCTGCGCTTCCTGCACAGGTGTTAACTGGACGGCGGGCCTGAGCCCCCGTGCTAACTGCAGAGCAGCCCGCCACCCGCCCACAAACCAGAGCTGCTCAGCGCGCACCAGAAGGAGCCCCCAGCACACCCTGGTCACCCTGTCCCCACGGCGGGGCCCCTGCCTGTGTGGCGCTGTGCCCAGACCCTCACGCTCCGTCCACTGAGCTTACAGCCAGGGCCTCTGTCCACGGTGGGCCTCGAGCATGAGGCCCAGGCCACCGTCTTCGCCACAGGGCTGTGCTGCCCCAGGACAGACGCCCAGGTCCTGGCCCTGCCCCACGTGATGCCACGGGGCCAGCCCCCTGGAGGGCGCAGCAGCCCGAGTCACAGGAGCAGCCAGGCAGCATGCACAGCATGGCCCGGCCTGCGGAAGCTTCCAGAGCGTGAGGCGTGTTCCACAGAGGGCAGGGACAGGCTAGGCCGAGGCCAAGCACAGTTTTCTCCAGAAGGAAACGGTGCAGTGGACAGTGACCAACTGTCTCCACCTCTCGTGACGGCATCAGACCTCGCTTACAGCAAATCGATCTGAAAAGCTGAGAGACCGGCACGCACGTCCCTCGGCCCCAGAGCCCACCCTGGCCCCGGCCGCGGGCAGCTCCGCCTCCGCCCGGCCGGCGCCTTGGCAGCCCGTGCATGCTGCCCGTTGCTACCCCTGCACCTCGACCTCTCCCTCCCCTTCCGGGGTGCGGTGCCCGGGGACAGGACGTGGTCATCCAGTCACCCACCTTCATTCCAAATGTGACGCGGTGCGGAGGGGTGCAGCCCGCCGCCTGGCCGCCGCGTCCTGCCCGTGCCCTCCCTTCTGTTCCCTTCCCCGACTCCCTGAGTCAGTGGCCTGCGGTGTGTGATTCCAGTTTTCCGCCTCGGTTCCTTACTGGGCTTACGCCTTCGTGCGTGGTTGGTCTAGCACAGCCCTGTCCGCTGGACCTTGCGGCACCGATGGGACGAGACTTGGTGCTTTCTCGCTAGGGCTGTGGCCGCAGTGGGAACGTGGGCTCGCGAGCGCGTGCGAGGCCGGCTCTTCCGCCAGCGGCTTGTTTTCCGGGACGCGCACTGCGGCAGGACTTGGTGCTGACGCGGCCCGAATGAGGTTTCGGTAGCTCAGGTGTGCACAGCTGGGGGGCCACAGGGAAGGGGCGACAGGCTGGAGGCGTTTCGCCTTCCCTCGCCGTGGGCCTGAGACGATCTGGCGGGTGGACAGGGCAGTGCGATGTGCTGGGGCACGTGTCCAGCGACCTGCTCGCTTCACGGAGGCGCGAGATGCCGCGTCGGGGGCCCTGAAAGAGCGTCCGGGCGACAGGTGGGCAGTTGGTGCAGCTGCCGCCTCTGGCCAGCTGGCCACGGCCACCTGCATGCACGGTCCTGGACACGCCTGGTGAATGCGTAATTCTCCCAGCGTCCCCCGCCCCCCCAGAGCTACAGGTGCCAGGCCCGGTGCTGTCCGGCCACATGACAGGGCCTGGCCGCTGGGATTCCTCCGCCCTTTGGTCTCCCTCCGGAAGGTCGGCCTGTCTGCCTGGAGAGGCCTCTGAAGGGCGATTTAAAAGTTGGACTTGAGCAGCATCAGGGGAAACGCCTCCGCCGCTCGCTCCACGACGAGCTCGTTGGTGTGGCTCGTGGCTGGGTGTGAGGCGGGTCGACCCTCCTCTGCAGCACGGCCTGGCGGGCCGCGTGCCACCGCGCTCCCGCCTCTGCCTGCGGGACAAGACGTGTCCGTGCTCAGAAAGCACCTGGGCCCCCGCACACGAGCCGCTGCCGTGCCTAAAACCCATCCGGAGACCCCGTCACCTCCACCCGCCGCCGCCGTGTGCGGTCGAACGCGCTTGGGCGGGTGGCACAGAAGCAAGGTTTTCGTCGGCCGAGCCCGGACGCTTTGCTCAAGGTGTTGTGATCAGCAAAGTCACCCATTTCTAGTGGCGTGCCGGCACAGGCCGCCAAATGCCGGTGAGCGGGCGAAGCGCCGTCGGAAGGTGAAGCCATTGGGTAAATTATCTTATCGCACTGACGCGCGCACGCGGGGAAAATGGGCCAGTTGCTTCTGATACTGTTCGTTTTAAGGAAAGCGACTCACTTTCAGAGCAGTTGCTTTGTCCGGTAAACGTTTTAGGACAGTGCGCCGCTGTCCGGAAACACAGGTGTCACTGCGAGTGGAAACGGGCAGGACGCCCGGCGGTCCCCAGCCTCCGCGGCGGCGCCGTGGCCCTGAGCACGGCCGGGGACGCCACGCTGCACCTCCCAGCACGGCTCCTGGTGGGGGGCCCGCCAGTGTCCTCGCTTGTTAGGACCCCGGGGCTCAGCTGGGGTGACGCGGCCTGGGGTTTACCCGCTTCCCCGGGAGGGCAGACCGTGACCTCGAAAACAGGTGAGGTGTCCTCTGCTCTCGTCAGCCGTGCCAGAGATGCCACCTGCCCTGCCGCACGTGGCTCGGATCCCGAGACAGGGATGGGAGAGTCCGGGGCAGGGTCGGCCCTGACGGACGTGAACTTCTGGAAACCCGCACATCTCACGGTCGTTGGCAGCAGAATGCTTTGCATGTGCATGTGGCTTTGTAATCTCTGAGGTTATGAGAGAGAGACACACGCAGTGCTGGGAAGAAAGTATAAGGAAAATAAAATCATTCACGTCCCACGGCAGATGTAACTCGCACGCTGTCAGTCACGCGGGTTTTTCTCATACGCAGAGTGCACGGACTGAAGAAGCGCGGACGTTGGTGCACGTGTGTGTGGTCACAGGCGAGGGTTCCCTCCCAGCCGCAGTGCAGAGCGGGTTCAGCGGGTCGCCTTCGTTCTGAGGGTGACGATGTTTTTAAAGGTCAAGTGGAGGCTGTTCACGCTCAGTGCCGAGGGAGTCCGCAGCTCGGGCGGCTCAGAGGCCTGACTGTCACGAAGGTGCTTTTAGAAACAACGAGATAAGTTAAGTCAAGGGTGAAGTATTAAAATATATCCTTTGAAAGTAACCCCTTTGTATCTCTTGTATCTGAAAATATTTTCTGAACAAAATGTTACGTCAATGAAGACAAATGGTTTTTTTCACCCTTAAATTAGGAAAAAAATGTAAATAAGAACACGCAGTGCGTGCGGGGGCAGGCTGAACCTGCAGTTTTCATATGATGCCGCCGGCGCAGTGAATCGAGGCTGACCTGTGACCTTTGGCATACCGACACGAAAACGTTAAAACCCCAGATTCGGGAATCTCACTTGGAGGTGCGATTTCTGCGGAAAATACAAAATAAAATGATATACGTGGCGCCCTCAGGTGTCATGATGGAAAATGGAAACAGGCCTCTGCATGCCCGACGACCCGGACGGCGTTTAGAAGACGCCGCGTCTGCCTCCCAAACGCGGCCTGCGGCATCGCGGGCAGACGCCAGGCCAGCCGGAGAGGCCGATGGAGACGGCGAGCTGTGGGCGCACTGCAGTTACGGCCTCACGCGGAGAGAAGGCGCCCCGGGGGGCCGCACGGTCGCCGTGGTGGCGGCCTAGGGGTAAAGGTCAAGGACGTTTGATTTCCTTGTCTGTACTGAAAGGTTTTTTGTGCTGCAGTTATATTACTTTTTGAGACTAATGACTTCGCTTTATTAAAATGACATGCTGCTTTTAACAACGGGAGCAATACAAGAAAGCCACCGAAAACGTGACAAATCACCCCTCGTGCCCCAGCTCCCAAAATAAGCAGTGGTGATGTTTGGTGAACATCCCTCTCAAAACCAACCTGTAACTATTCAGAAGAGCCACAGCTACACAGATACCAAAGGGCAAATAATTTTACCTTAAAACGGGGTTATCTGACCCAGGGTCGCCAGTATCTCCCGTGAGGAACCTGACGTTAACGGGCGCTCCGCCACCCCCCGTCTGCCGCGGCGGCTCTGCCCAGGTCCGGGTCACCCGGCGTCATCTCCGTCGGCCTGAGGACCCCGCTCGGAGCCTCCAGGCCGCCCCCGGGGGCGGAAGGCACTTCCCCGGGGGCGCCGCTCGGAGGGACGGGTGTTGCCTTCTCAGGCGGTGTCCGTGTGCCACGGTCTCCCTGCTCGCGCGTTTCCAGCAGGAATTCTGTCCCCTTTTCAGTGCCTGTCTGTGTGACGTGTCTTTTTCCTCTGGCTCCGCGTAAGGCACTTTCTCAGTGTGTTTGAGTGACTCGGTTGTGATGAGTCTTGGTGTAATTTTCTTTGTGTTTCTAGGAATCGTTTCCCTTGAGCATCTCGGCGATGTGCATTCACAGTCTGCGTCAAACTTGGGAATATGTTAGCCATTATTTTTTCAAAAAATTTTAATCTTTTCGTCTCTATCAGAAACTTCAATTACACATACATAAAGTTTCTTGGAGTTGTCCCACAGCACACACGTGCTCCGTAATTTCTTCCTTTGGTCTTCATTTTGGGTAGTTTCTATAGATACGAATTCAGGTTCACTAATCTTATCTTCTGAAGTGTCTAATCTGCTATCATTCCATCCAGAGTAGTTTTCATTTTAGGTTTTGTAGTTTCACCCCTAGACGTTCCATTTGCCTTTTTTTCCCCAGAAATTTTTAAATTCTACTTTTTGAACTCTGAAAAACAATATCTTATCAAATTGGAACATCTGAGCTAGTTCTAGGTTATTTTCTAATGGTTTTATCTTATCCTAATGAGTCACTTTTTCTTGTTCTTTTGCATGCCCGATAATCTATTGGATGCCTGGAATGGTGAATTTTACTTTGTCGGGCACAGGATATTTTTGCATTCTGATGAATATTTTTGAGTTGAAGCTGAGATGCAGGTAGTTTTCTTGAAATGTCTTGATTCTTTTGGGTCTCGCCTTTAAGATGTGTTAAGCACACCGAGCGGGGTTCATTCGCGGGCTAACCAGCCCCGCTGCGGCCACGCCTGAGGGCAGCCGGCAGCCCGCAGCGCACCACGGGTCACGAGGCTGTGCAGGCTGGCTTCTGGGGACGGGCACATCCCCAGTCCTGTCCGAGCATCTTCGCTGTGTGTGTGTCTTCCCCTGGTCTCCCGGTGCCCTCACGTGACGGATCCGGAGAGCACCCGTGAAGAAACCGTGATTATGTTCACTTCACATTCTTCAGCAGCGGCACCAAATGTAAGAAGACGCTGGGGGAGGGTGTCAGCGCGGGGAAGTAACTTTGAAGGCAGAATTCCACGCGCAGCTCAAACTTTATTTTCTTGGACACAAGGCCTCAAAAGTGAAACCTGATGATTACAGTAAATGTAAGTGAACTAAACTCAACAGTGAAAACGGCAGATTGATAAATCGAGTATAAATCTCTATGCCACTCAGAGATATAGAAAACATTTAAACATTAAAGCAAATGGATGAAATAAAGCATACTAGGAAACATCCCAACCAAAGAAAACTGAAATAGCCACATTTATATATAAAATGACTCTAAGACGAACTGCGTTCGGTCTAAGATGCATTCGTGATTGATTTTGCGGGAGGGTGTAAGGTCTGTGTCTAGGTCTGTTTTGCAGGTGTCTGTCCGGTTCTCCCCGCCCCATCGGTTGGATGCTTTGCTACCGTGCAGGGGATCGTATTTATGTGGGTCTGCTCTGGCTCTCTGTTCTGTTTTGTTGATTTATTTCTCTGGTTTTCTCTGCTGATTTCACTCTCTCTGTAGCTGTACAGTAAGTCTTGAAGGTAGACAGTGTTACGTCCTCCACACTTGTCCTTTTTGTTCATTTCGTAGTTTTCCTGAAATATGTATACACATATAGTTGCATTTATGCCCGAGTACTTTACTTTCGGGAGTGCTCACGTCAGTGATACTGTCTTTAATTGTCCACTTGTTCATTGGTGGTAATTTGAAGTGATTGTCCTGTATGTTGACTTCCTATCCTGCAGCCTTGCTGTAATCACTTATTAGTACTAGGAGTTTTTGTCAGTTATTTCGGGTTTTCCGCATAGATGATTATGCCACCTGTGAACAGAGAGTTGTACATCTTCCTTCCCGACTGATGTACCTTTTACTGCCTTGTCTTATTGCATCGGCTAGCACTTTTGGTTGTCAGCTGAAAGAGACTGAGGGAGGGATAGTGGCATTTTTCCTGACTTTAGCGAGGGAATTTTGAGTTTCTCACCATTATGATGTTAACTGTAGGTTTCTTGTAAATATTCTTTGTTAAATTGAGGAATTTTCTCTCTCTTCTTAGTTTATCGAAAGTCGTTATGAGTCAGTGTTTGATTTTTCATGCTTTCTGTGCGTCTATTAATATGATCCTGGATTTTTATTTTTTAACGTATTGATTGATGGGTTATATTAATTTTCAAATGTTTGACCAGCCTTTCATAAGTGGGATAAATCCCACTTGGTTATAGGGTGGTATGATTATTTTTATGCATTATTGTGTGTGATTTGCTAATGTTTTGGTATGGATTTTTACATCTATGTTCATGAGAGATATTGGTCTGTATTTTTCTTGTAATGTCATTGTCCGGTTTTAATATTAGGTTAATGTTGGCCTCATAGAATGAGTTAGGAAGTATTTCCTCTGACTTTATCTTCTGAAAGAGATTGTAAAGTTTCGGTATAATTTCTCCCTTAAATGTTTGGTAGACTTCGCCATTGAATCCATCTTGGCCTGGTGCTTTCTACTTTGGAAAGTTAATTGCTATTGATTCAATTTCTTTTTTTAAGTATTTCAAAATTTACAGTTGGCATACACTATGTCATTAGTTTCAGATGTGTAATGTAGTGATTAGGTCTTCACATACCTTACGACGTGGTCACCCCAGTAAGACTGTACCTTTCTGATACGAATTTCTTTAATAGAGATGGGCCCGTTCAGGTTGTGTGTTGCTTCTGGTATGAACTTGGCAGATTGTGTCTTTCCAAGAATCAGTCCATTTCACCTAGGTTATCAAATCTGTGGACACAGTTGTTCATTTTAATGTCCATGGATCTGTAGTGATGTCCCATCTTCATTTCTCAAATAAATAATTTGTGTCCTCTCTCATTCTTAGTTGGGTTGGCTAGAGGCTTGTCAATTATATTAATCTTTACAAAGAACCAGCTCTTAATTTTGTTGTTTTTTTCTCTGTTGATTTCTGTTCTAATTATTTTCTTCTGCTTACTTGGGTTTTAATTCATGCCAATTTTTCTAGTTTCCTAAAGTGGGAACTTAAATTACCGCTTTTAGACACGTCTTCTTCTCTAGTGTATGTATCAGTGCTATGAATTTCCCTCTGCACACTGCTTTCGCTGTATCCTATATACTTGGATCAGTTTTTGTTCTTATTCAAATATTTTTTCATTTATCTTGAAATCTTTTCTTTGACCCATGCAGTATTTATAACTGTGTTGGGTAATCTCCGCATATTTTTGGATTTTCCAGTTTTCTTTCCGTTTTTGATTTCTAGTTTAATTCTATTGTGGTCTGAGAGCTGACATTGTATCATTTCTATTTTAAATGTGTTAAGGTGTGTTTTATGGCCCTGAATGCAGTCTGTCTTGGTGAATGTTCTGTGAGAGCTTGAAAAGAATGTGTACACTGCTGTTGTTGGATGAAGTAGTCCATAAATGTCAATTATAGCCAGTTGATTGATGACGGTGTTGTGTAGAACTCTGTCCTTACTGTTATTCTGTCTGCTGGATGAATGATGCCTTTTGCGTCTGGATATTTTTGTTTATCATTATGTGTATAAGATTCATTGATATTACTGTATATAGCAGGAGATTGTTTTTTGTTTATTCTTGAATAGCATTCCATTATATGACTATAATACATTTTATCGATTCAACTGTTAAAATTTTGGATTGTTTTCAGTTTCTGGCTATTTCAAATAAAGCTAAAAAACACTCATACTCTAATCTCTTAGTGGAGACAGGCAGTCATTTCTCTAGGAATAGTCCTAGGAGTGGAATTAGTTTGCCATTGAATAGGTTTGCGTTCAGGTTTAGTAGATATTGCCAATTATTTTCAAAAAAAGAAAAATTATATGAGCAAGATATGAGAATACCATTTTTTCTTGCCAGTATTTGGTATTTTCAGTCTTTTTTGATTTTAGCCATGTTACTGCTATATAGGAGTAGGTCACTGTGGTTTTAATTTGCTATTTTACTGAATAATGATAGAGAGCCTCTTTTGATGTGCTTATTTACTGTACTTACATCTTCCTTATGTCCATTGAAAAAATCAGATTTTTTCCTTATTTAATTGCAGGGGTTTATATATTTGTGCAGGTCTCACTCACATGCTCGTTACACATATTTCCTTCCAATACAGGTCTTGCCTTCTACCCTCTGAGTGGTGCCTTTTGAGGAATAGAAGTCCTTAATTTTAATGAAGCCACATATCAGTCTCCTATGATTGATGATTTTGTGACCTATCTTTGAACAAAAAAAAAAAAACCCTTGCCTCCTCCAAGATGCCGCTTCCGTGAAGTTTCTGCCCTGTCTTCCATGATTAGGCGTGTAACCCGTGTAAAATTTCCTTTCGAGTGCGATGTGACACAGGACATCAAGGTGCCCTTCCTCTGCATTTTTGTCCAGTGGTTCCACCAACTTAACCTTTCATTTAACTCGCTTAGGTGTGTGTGTCAAAGTCAGTCGTCATCCGTGGATGTCTGTTTCTGAACTATTTTGTTTCCTTGGTCTGTTACTCCTACACCAGCAGCGCACGGTCACGGCTGTGGCTTCACCCCCCAAGTCTGAGACGAGGCACTGTGCTTCTTCCAAGTTCGTTCCTTTCTATTATTATGGCTATTCTAGAGCCTGTGATTTTTATCATCAACTTATCAGTAATTAAAGCCTCCAAAAAAAGCCTCCTGCAAATTTGGTTGGGATTACATTGACTTTATAGGTCATTGGAGGATAATGCAAAATCAGTAATATCTTACAGTTTAATAACGTGATGTTTTTTGTCACTTATTTAATTTTCATTTCTTTCAACAATATTTTATGGTTTTTAGTGTAGAAATTTTACACATTGGTTATTAAGTGTATTCTGAATATATTTTATGTTCTTGTTACTATCATAAATGGTCTTATCAATTTTCAATTGTTACTATCAACATTATAATTGGTTTTTACATATTAATTTATCAAGTGAGCCTCCTAAATTGATTTATTAATTTTTTGTAGTCTTTCGACGTTTCTGTATACGCAACCATTGCATCTGTGTACAATGTTGAAGAAAATTGGTAATGTAGACATCTTTGTCTTGTTCATGACTTCAAGGGGAAAGCATTTAATGTTTCACCATTCAGGTTTAATATTTAACGCTTGAGAGTTTTTTTATCAATATCTTTAATGAGAATAAGGACAGCCCTTTCAGACTCTACTTTGCTGAAAGTTTTCACCATGAATACAAATTGATGAATTTTATCAGATCTTTTGCATTGACTTTTTTCTTGATCATCATAGCACATTACTTTTTTATTGCTATAAACGAGTCTTCATTTTTCTAATACAAGTTGATCATGATTTATCAGTTTTATATATTGTGAACTTCAATTAATAATTTGTTTAGGATTTTGTGTCTGTTACAAGAGTTTTTGGCCTGTAATTTTTTTCATGTATTTTCCGGGTATGGATGATAGGAATATACTAGGAACAAGACGGGAAGTTTTTCATCTTTCTCTGTCCTTTGACAGAATCTGCGTCTAATTTGTATAGTTTTAATGTCTGAAAGAAGTTGCCTTTGAAGCACCCTGGGCTTGGAGTTTTCTTTCTTGGGAAGGTTTTTAATCGCAGATTCAAATTATTTCACTGACATAGCTATTTATGTTTTCTCTTTATTCTCGAATCAGTTTCTGTATTTTGCATTATTCACAGAATCGTTTCATTACATCTAAGATGTTTAATTTATTGGCAAAAGCTATTTATAATATTTTTTCTTTTTAATGTTCGTAGTGTCTAGTTATATGGCTTTTTCATTCTTGAAAGGGCAATGTGTGTTTCTAGGGAATGGATGGTCTGCTTCCTACTTTATTTATTTTACTCTTTTAAAATTATCTCATTTTTTCTACATTTATTAGGTTTGATTTATTTTTCCTAGCTACTTAGAAGGAAGCTTCCTATTTGATTGTTCAACTATCCTCTTTTTCTAATACAGTCTTTTAAAGCTATATATTTCCCACTAAATACAGCTTTAGCTGCATCTCACAAGATTTGATATATTGTACTTTTACTGTTATTTGTTTCAAAATATTTTCAAGATTTCTTCAGTGTCTTCTTTGATCCAAGTATAGTTTCTAATTTATCTTTGTACTATTTCTAGTTTAATTCTCCTGCAATCAGACAACCAGAATTCTCCTGTCATTTCGGCCCTTTAAACTTGTTTAAATTTACTTCATGTTCCAACACGTGTTCTGTTGTGGTAAATGTTCCATGTGTACTTGCAAACAGTGCATTTCATAGTTGCTGCATGTATTATGCTTTTTGATTTTTCAATTAAGTCAAGTTGATAAATCGAATTTCAACCAAGATAAATATCCTATCTCTCATCACAACTTCTCTCTACCTCTACTTGTAACTCCCTGTAGAAAAATTGGCCAGCTCAGGATGGGCCCCTTTGTGACACACATTTGTGTGCCTAGATTGAATTCGTCAGGCATGTACAGGCCAGTCGCCATTTTAAGGCAACGCGGGAGACGCTGGAAATTGAATGGTTCTCCTTGTCCATCAGGCTAAGGCTGTGCACTTCTTGGTTGCCATAGCTTCCTTCATCCTGCGGGTCACTCCCTAGTAATTTAATCTAGATATTTCATGTGTTTGACATTATTTTGATTGAACATAAAAGCCAATAAGCACATGAAACTGATAATTCTCTCCCCTTCAAATGGGTCACAATATGTAAATAGAAGCATATTCTTTTTTTTTTTTTTTACCTTTAATAAACTTTGAACAGCCTGTCAGGGTTTGCCTGTCTGCTCCGTCAGCTGTCATGTGGGGGACATAAAGATACGGTCCCCTCAGTGCTCGGTCGACCCACACGGGAAGGAGGAGGGGCTTGAGGGTGCTGTTCCCGTCAGTGTGGACCGCTGTGGGAACAAATGGCAGCGTCACTAACTGGGAGGTCTCCCAGGGTGACGACGTGACTCAATAAAATCAGCCAGTAAATGCACATTTTCTTCTAAGAAATATTTGACTAAGGATACATAACTTTAGGAGGAGAACTCGTGATATTCTAGAACAATCATCATGCAGCACTTACTGGATATGTTTTATAACGTTTCGGAGCCTGTGGTTTTCATCATCATTCTCTCTGGAGTCAAGCCTGCTTCTTGGGTCCTCTGAGGACACTGGTGCCTGATAAGAGGTGGCGTGAGTCATCCGCACCCTCCCTGACCTGGTGGCATTCCCAGAGATGTCAGTGTTGTAACCGTCTTGCTTGTTTATAGACGTACGTGTCGGGATGGGCTGAGGCGGACAGCCGGAGCCAGGTATGGCGAGAAGGGCCTCCAGGTGTGTGGCCAGCAGACTTCCTCCTCAGTTGTCACCGCCCACTGCCAGTGAGGTTCCAGTGAGTTTCTGCTACATAAACAAGATGTATCAGATCTCTTGGATCTCAATAAATATCTTTGTATCTGGGCCCAAAGCCAAGCTTTTCTGTGGGACAAGAATTGGCTATGATCGTTTTGTGGTTTTCTGTCCAAAATCAGGCAGAAAGGAGAAAAAGGGAACAAAGAACAGATGGAACAGTCGGTAAAACTAATAAGATGGCATATTTTGACCAGTCGTCAATAGTTACACTGAATGTAAGTAAGCAGCTGACGTGTTTCCGTTATAAAAAATATATAAAATTGCAAGGGAGAAAATCAAGACCCCAGACATATGCTTTCCACAAGGAACCCACGTTAGGAAGATGGAGCTAAGTTAAAAGTGTAAGGAGGGGAAAAGATCCTGCAGACACCCAGCCAGGAAACCTGAAGTGGCTGCGGTGGCATGAGGTGAACATTAGGACAAAGAATGTTACGAGGGACAGAGCGAGACATTACCCAACGACCGTGAGGTCCAGATGGCTCCACTGGCGAATTCCACCAGCTATTTACAGAAATGTCAAGTCTACGAAAACTCTTCCAGAAAATACACAAGGAGGAAATACTTTCCATCTTCCCTTAAGATGCCAACACTACCTTGATACCATGACCGGTTACAGGCATTAAAATTACAGACCAACTTCTCTCATAAACATGGATGCAAAAATCCTCACGAATCTTAGCAAACTGAAACCATAAAAAGGATGAGGCAACATCACCAAGTTGAGCTTATCTTGGGAAACTGTTCAATATTGTAAAACCAATCAATGCACCGTATCAACAGAAAAAGAAGAAAAATCTATCGTCATCTCAGTAGATGCATATAAAGAAATTTCTTAACCCCCGCATCTATGACTACCTTTATCCAACATCCTAGCCAATGGTAGAGTGAACGCTTTACCCTTGAAAATCCGGGTCGAAGCAAACAGGCCGCTCTGTGACACAGATGGACGGGAGGTCCCAGCCACTTCACATCAGGAAAAACTAGCATTTCAGAAAAGGAAGAAATAAAATTCCTCTATAATAGACATGATTGTCTGCATACACAAATCCCAAACATGTTTCAAAAGAACTACTCAACTGCAGTCATATACTAACAATATTGGAAACTTAGAAAATAGAGTTCCATTTACAATCCTCAATGAAATCGGTTTCTGCCGATGACATTTGCAGGGCAGGTATGCTGGGAACTACAGAACTAATGAGAGGAAAGGAGCCGAGGGAGTCGGAGAGACATACTGTGTTCTTGAAAGACTCTTTTGCTGATTCTCCCCAAATGGAGCAGCAGGTTTACACTCAAACCCAGTCAGAGTCACAGCAGGACTTTTTGTAGAGATTGGCAAACTATTCACAAATTTGTATGGAAACGGTCCAGTTTTACAAGTTTTCTAAAACCGTTGCATTGGCCCGTCCATCACTGGGGAGCAGATGAGGTAGCTGGCATCATACAGTCCCTTCAAGAAGAAGTAGGAAATTCTGCATTTCACAGACTCTCTCAGGTCATATCTCACAAGAAACAACCTTTGAGTGTTTCAAATTAAGGTATTTTCACCTTTGGGAGGAAATGACTCTGGATTATTTCCTGTCTTTGATTTTTGATATTTAGCTGACATTAATAATCTGTATAATTGAACATCATACAAACTTAGAATTGTTGGTTTTAGAAACATTCCAGAATTTTAAGATAGTTTGCATCTAATATGCTGAAAACATGGAATCCACATAATGTATGCAGCGAAACTAATATTAGAAGCATGTTCAAGGAGCAGCCTGTGGGGTTAATAGAGTTTAATTTGCAAGACAAATGAAGGCTTATTCCCTCCTAGGCACTCTCTGAATTCCGGCCACTTCTGAAGACTCGTGAGTTCTGAAGACTCGTGAGTTCGCAGAGAGGGGAGCCCTTGTCGGGCAGCAAGCAGCAGGACTGGGAGCAGCGGGGACGACAGCAGGTCCCCGGGAAGGGCAGGTTCAGAGCCCAGAGCTGTTTGTCGAAAGGCAGCCTCACCTGGTCTGTGGGTCCCGCACACACCACCACGTGGGGAGGGGCTGTGCGGGAATGGTGCACCCCATGATAAACCATGGTTGCGAAAAATAAAAATAATCTGAATGCCCCCCCCCCAAACTCAGTGAGGCCATTAAGTAAATCAAGATCTATCTGCTCATGGAAATATTCTGCACTTTTTTATGATGGTCCCAGGAATCTTGATGACAAAGGAAGGCCTTCGTTATAAACATCCCACCTGAATTTATCTATCTAAAGGTGTAAATGATTGAAAGGCCAAAAGGAGTATGTAGATAGAGGTCAAGGCTGGCAGGAGGGATGGCGGTAGTTTGTAACTGCCCAGGGGTGGCCCCAGAGGAGCCAGCAGAGCCGGCCACGGGGTTCTGGCTGGAGACTCACCAGCCCCAGCTGGCGGTCCCGCTGCCCGGGTGCCAGCCGCATCCGCTAGTCACGTGGCAGCCACAGCTGCCGCTGCGTTGCCACACCTGGGTAGCCCGCGCGCGGCCTGCTGAGAACCCTGGGCGGCGGGAGCCCCCAAGGCGGAGGAGCGCAGGGGCGTGGCTCCGGCCTGCGGACCGCGCGGCGGGCGCCCAGCGTCCCTGACGCCGTTTTTACTGATGACCGACGGACTCGAGAGGAAGCCTGTCGGAAAAGCGGGCGCCCCGTCTCGCGCTTGTCCCGCCGGCCCCCTGCACCTCGCCCCCGGCCTGCGGCAGGGCCTGAGCCCCCGGGCGGGCCGTGGGCGGTGGCAGGAGGCCGGCCCGGTCCCCGAGAGAGCTACAAGGTAACAGGACGTTCGAGTGGAGGAGAAACCTGGAGTAAGCAGTTTGGAGAAGTCAGATGTTTAAAACATGAAAAGAAGCGGAACTGTGAGTGGCGGAGGGTTTGAGTTTCACGGTCTTGATGTGCCAGGTCTCTCGGGGCGAGCGGTCCAGCCGGCCGGGTTCAAAGGCAGCGGCCGGGCGGGCGGAATGCTGAGAAGGGCGATGGCCGGGGCGCCGGCCGCCCTGCCGAGGGGGCGCGGGCACCGGCACCCGCGGGACCCGCGCTGGCCCCCGGCTGCCCGGCTGCTCGGCCCCGCTGGCGCGGGGGCTGGTGCAGGCCGCAGCCGCGGCCCCCAGGCCGTGCGCTCCACCTCACACCTCGCTGCACCGGGTGGCAAGTCCCTGGTGGACCCGTCTTGGCCACCTGGCTCCAGGCTGGGCGGTGGGACCTGCGTGCGACCCGGCCCCGTCAGGGGCCCAGTGTGCGAACTCGAGGACTCCGCGGGGCGCCCTCCGCCGTGGGCCGCGCGCCGCGTCCCCCTGGACGCCTGGCAGGGGTCGGGGAGGTGCCCTCGGACGTGCGGCCGGGGACAGGAAGGACGGCGCAGGCCAGCCTCACAGTGCCCTGGGGACCACACGACCCTCCTGGAAGTGGTCACATTCTGGGGCCCGTGCAAGCAGTGGCCCAGGGTGACCCTCCTGCCCCTCTCACCCGTCTCCTCTCCCTGGGCCCGACGCTTTAAGCCAGTAGGAAGGAAGGCACACGGGGGACTCCAGCCCCCCCCCCAGGCTAGCCAGGCAGCAGTGAGGACAGGACCTTGGGAACAGTGGTAAAGCCACCGAGGCGTCCTGTGGCCTCACTGAGGGACGTTTGAGCTGGCCACGACCTCGACCTGTGGAGCGCTCAGGCCTTCGTCCTGTCCCTTCTGTCATAGGCAGCCTGTGTGGCACACAGACCAGCCTTCTGGTTGTGAAGGACGAAACCAGATGAGGGACCTTCCGCCCCTACCGGGCGCACCTGAGTCATGGCAGCCACTCCGTGGGGAAACCGAGGCCTCGGGCCTTCCTAGGGGACCACGAGGAGGTGGTCTCAGCCAGAGGCTTCCGTCCTGCTGAGCTCAGGCCCTGGCGCTTGCCAGTGTCACCGTGTCCTTGGACCCGACGTAGAGCCGCCTCCCAGGGCCCGGCGGGCTGCATGTCACCAGAGCTGTCCCCGCCCCGTGCGTCATCAGTGACAGCGGTCCGCCCCCTCGGTCAGCAGTGAGGGCACCCGGCTGTCCATGCTGCCGCCTCTTGGCCCCCTGCTCCCACAGGCTCTCACCCCGGGGATGCTGGGGTCCCCCGCTCCCTCCGGAGCGAGTCTCCATGCCCGGTAGCCGGGGGGAGCCCTGGTGGTGCTGGTCCCTGCTCCCAATGTCCCTGATGGACACTTTCGCCTGCCCCAGAGCAGCCCGGGGTGCGGTGGCTCTCATTAGCTTTGCTCACCCGCCCAGTGTCACAGGCAGCTGGGGACAGATGGGCCACCGCATCCAGCAGTAATCAGAGCCCTGTGTGTACACTAGCATGTGGGTGTCCTGTGCACCCTGCACCCAGTGTCCTGTGGACCACAGGAGACAGAGAAGCTCTAAATGCCCGAGATTAAATCCAGCGTGGGAACTCGGTGCGCGGTGGCTGCACGTGTCCCTCGGACATTCGTGGGGCTTCAGCTGCGTCCCCACTGAAGCGCTGGTTGGTTTTCAACCAGCGAGATTTCAGATGTTTGAAATAACAAGGCCGGGATCAGCAGCCAGCAGATTCCGAACATTCTTTGGCTTAATAGAAAATAACAGCCTATTTTGAACAATAATCCTTGCAAATCCAAGAAGAAAAAACAGTTCATCTCCCGTTATGGAGCCTAATTTGTGTCTGTGCAGTTTACATGGCTGCAGCAGAGATACAAGTGTCTTCAGGTGATTCTGCTCTGCTCTTACCAACAGATGACAATCACGTCTTATGGGTTTTGATTTGACGGAATGGTTCATTTCATCAGCTTTCTAGCAGCCCATTTGATTCAATTTCCCTCTGCAGTGTTTTACTGAAAATGACAAAAATGTTCTTTTACATAAAGCCTGCGAGTCTGTGAAGGAACATAAATGTGCTGTGCTGTTTACATACTAACTTAA
The DNA here is from genome assembly GCA_003508835.1 of Eonycteris spelaea. Lineage (NCBI taxonomy): Eukaryota > Metazoa > Chordata > Mammalia > Chiroptera > Pteropodidae > Eonycteris > Eonycteris spelaea. The sequence goes on along the minus strand of PUFA01000004.1, from coordinate 354,602 downwards.
TTGTAATTTAAATGCCCTTTTCATTCCATAAATATAGCCATGGGCTTTTCATTTCCTTCAAGCCTTCAGCTCACAGAGCAGTTTATATGTAAACTGGAGTCACTTGCTTCATAAAGTGAATTTCTGGAGGAAGTAATATAGTATATATCAAAATCTAGATAGGTAATGGGGAATTGATTGTGACAATACAATATTAGAAACACATCTCCATAATATTTTATTTATTACACTTTCCACCTTTTGCTGTCAAGGGAAAATATTTCATCTTGCACCGCGAACTCCAGTCTGTGGAGATTTTGACCTCAATATTCTCACACAAATGAATATAGTGTGTAAGGTAGCACAATCTTCCCTGTGTAAAATCATGCATAAAAAACAATTCATTTAAAGCATCTAAATGTTTCCAAATTACTGCAGGTAATTTTTATAGTTTAATTCCTCCGAGACACCATTTTAAATGAACCCATAATTCAATTTTCAGACTTTGCATTTCAAATTTTTATGTTGAAAGTAATTTCCTTTCTTGCTTAAGTTGTGCTCAGAACCAGATTCATAAAATGTGTATGATGTATGTCTGTAGAATCAGCGACTGTTAGAAGCTTAATAACAAATATGCAAGAAAGAAATTAAATGATTTTTCTCTTCAGTAGTTCGGTTTAACGTTGATTTCTAAAAGAAATGATTCTGACTTTACGCTAAGTTTTTTTTTTCCCCTCTTTTTCTTCTCTCTTTCTCCTGGCGGTGTTCCAAAGGATAAAATTTCCCTCATGTCTGTTTTTGAAAGGTTTGGCATATTTTATTTTCGAACGTTCCTTTGGACTAGAAAGGAAGTTAAGTAATGTGCAGACGAGATCTCACGTTCAGATTCGCTTGGAGATTCTTCGAGGAGCGTCCCCGAAGCTACAGCTTCCTGAAGAGCCCGACATCTTAAATTAATTAAGAGGAGAGTGGGCAGGGCTGCAGCCTTGCTCCGACTCGGTAAAAGCACCCGTGGTCGGGACAGAGGGCGTTCCGAGCACAATGGGAGATGGCACCACGGTTTTCACGCTTGCGAGGTTTCCGTCCTGATGGCTCGCCCCTGCCTTCCCCCGTGGCTGTGGGATTTTTCAAAACCCTTTTCCGTGTCTGGCTTCAACAGAACACTCCAAGTATCCAGTTTTATTAATGTCCAGAAGCGTAAATCACGGCCCCTATTTTGTCATTCCAGTCATTTTAGTCACTAAAGGATTACTTCAAGCGACTGAACCCGCCTGTTATCTGTTTGAGTTTTTGCAGCAGGTCATCTCAGGGGACCGGGAACAGCTTTCTGCCCCCTTAACGGAGTCGAGTGGATGGCTTCAGCCGGACCACTTTTTGTGATTGATGTACATTCCTTGTCACTATATCTCTTCCTCGGAACAAGGTGATGCAAACTTAAAATAAAAATGGAGACAGTGCTGAAAGTTTTTAAAATCGGAGGTGGGGGTCGGGGTGGGGTGGGGGGCTGTTGTTTAAAGGGCCAGACGAGCGGGGGAAAACGTAAGGGCGGTCGTCAGTGGTACGAGGGAGAAGCAGCGTTCTGGAGTCAGCAGATGTTGATAGCTAATTCTTTTCTTTATGAAAACTAGGAAATGTAATTGGTCACATCAAAGGCACATCGGAATCTGTCCTGAGGGGCTGAGTCTACGAAGCTGGAGAGAGAGACCCGGGGTTGCAGCGCCCAGAGTCGTGAATCTGGAAGGTGTCAATACGGGAATGTTATTAGGCTAAGGTTGCTTTATGTCGTGGGATTTGCATGTAAGAGGCGCGAGCGTGCAATCACTGATGTGTCGCACAACGCAGAAGCTACCCCGTAAAGATGTTGAGTGACGTGTTGTCTTCATTTTTAAAACAGGGCAGATTGTTTTATAGGGAATTTTGCTGACGTTATTGTAGCAACTACAATATCTAAACTCTTCATCTTCCCTGTATTCTGCTCGTGTTCTTTTTTTTCCCTTCACATTAATCTTTCTCTTCTGCATCTAGAGTCCCTCTCTTATGCAGATCGGTTTTGCAAACCTGAAAGGGTCTCAGCTGAGGAATATTTTTGATATTAATCATAATTCACATAAAGAATAAACGCACAGGCACTTGGCTCGTGGCCAGAGCTGATTAAGAGTGTGTGAGGCTCTTCCCCTGTAATCCTGGGTGGTGCTCTCAGAGCATGGCCCGCCAGGCTCACCCCCCACGAGGGCCGGTCTCACAGGAGCTTGTGCGGCCGTGATGCAGAGTATGACCCCGGCTGTGCTCTGGTGCCTCGCATAGACTCATAATTTTGAACCTTAATGCAAACCAGGTGTCACTGCTACTCTGGTGTCCCTCTGTAAGCTCTGCCAGTCTTTTAATTCATCTCGGCTAAGCCGTTGGGAGCAGGTCCATGGAAGAGTCTGTGACCTAGAGCCACTCGCTGGCCAGAGGTGCCCGTCCTACCCCCCCGGCTTCCAGAGAGGACCGGTTCCTGGGGGCGTGGAGGCTGCCCCTTTAGCGTCCTGGGAGGGCCTGGTGCGAGCTGCGATGTGAGCCGGCTGGGCGTGGAGGCCCACCTCCCACCGGGTGCAGGGGTGCGGAGGAAGAGCGCGCGTGCGCAGAGGGACCCCCGCTGCTGGCCGCAGCGTCTGTCTTGGGGCGAGAGCCATGGCTCGCGGTATAGCAGCCCTGGATGTTGGGGACAGAGCTTGCCCATGTCGCCTCCGACAGTGGCTCTGCTCAGGAAAGGAGGCCTTTCCGCGCGGCGGCAGCGTCCCAGGGCGCGGGGGCGTGGTCATCACCTGTAGCCTTCTCGGGTAAACACTGCGAAGAAAGACTCCAGTCTCCTGATGTCGGTACTTGTAGGGGTGGCCTTGATGAGGGTAAGAGAACTCAGTCACCCTGCATCCCCCTGGGTATGAGACACACTGAGTCTCAGGACACCTAGGTGTGCTGGCCACCTGTCACGCCTCCTGCCCTCTGTGATGGCTGTGACTGTCGCTAACAGACACCAGGCGGCCGTACGTAGGGGCCTGCAGTCTGTCTGGCTCGGTGTTCAAGAGGCAAGGGCAGGGCGCGCCAGGCTGACTGGCCAGGATGGAATCGGGGTGGGATGGGGGCCCGGGGGCGGGACCCAGGAACACATGCGCATGCGCACGCGCACACCCCGCCGGGCCGCACCCCGCCCCGTGCCCTGCACGGCCCTGGCTGGAGTTCTCTCCCGCGCCTGGGCGGCCTCGTTCGCAGTTTGCTCGGCACCCTCCCCTGCAGCCGGATGAAGGAGGGACTGGGCAGGCGGCCTCAGGAGCCATGTCCAGTGTGCCCATCCCCCAAGAGCCGCGTCCCCTGCCTGCTGGACCTGCCCTCGGGCGCTTGCTCTCGCACACCTGCCACGTCGGCGCTCTGACTGGCGTGTTCGCTGCGCCAGTTAGGGATGGGGTGGTCCCAGGGGACCAATAAGTGAAAGAGCTGGTGTCAGCAGATTTTATGGAAGGTCATTTGACTCTAGGCACACCCCTTTTTTTAAGAAGCATTTTATAGAAACGTTCCATGGCAAAGTAAGATGTAAAGTATTAAATGGTTTTTACTATAGTGAACAAATTGCCCCTTTTCATGCCATTTACATCCTCATCCGCTACATTTAGCCCGATATATTTGTCTACCTAATTCTCTGCAAACGGGAAGATAGGCCCGATGTGAAAACACCGGGCGTTGTATGCTAATCATTGTAACCGATGAGCGGAGAAATCGCTACGTGTGGAGCTCGCGGAGGTCAGTTGCATTAGGGGGAACCGCCATCCACAGCCTGCCGGACTCTGTTTGCCCAGATGTTTTTCATTTAGAATATGGCTCGATGAAAGACAAGATTCAGTCAAAAAAAAAAAAAATCTCTACTGAGTGTTAGTTCCACATCTGAGTTCTGTGTACTCATCGAGGAGAACGGCGGAGGACTTCGTAATGCTGATTTCTGAGCTGCACTGAGCCCAGAAAGCACTGGAATTCCATTTATAACGGAACAAAAAGTCCCTTCTTTAAGTGTCCCATGGGGACCTGGAGACTTCACGGCCTGTGGCCAGGTGACATCCGGTGGTGACCGGCATCACCTCCCCAGTCCAGGGCTGATGGTCCGAGGGCTCCGTTGATAACGACTGGCGGGCCGAGAGCCTCGTCCTGACGGCGCGACCCGTGGGCACTGGGCGGGCGTTGAGCGTGACCGGCTCAGCCCCGCCGGTCTGGCCCTCGCTCGCCAGGGGCCCTGCCGAGCTCTGGGGCTCCGTGACTCATCGTCCCTGCTTCGTCTTAGTGGCCCGTGAGACGTGACACTGCAGCAGCCCGCGTGTGTGGGTGCCGGGGCGGAGGCCCCTGCCGGGTGCCCCGAGGGAGGGCGCGCATGCGTCTTCGGGAGCAGTGCGCGGTGTGCGGGGCGGGCTGGCGCTGTCAGAATGGGGCGCGGGGCTCGCCGCGGTGGCCGCCGCTGTCCAGTGTCCTGCAGTGCGGGGGTGGCCCTGAGGGAGAGCAGCCTGTCTTCCGCCGGCGCCCCGGGGAGGGCGAGGGGAAGGGAGCGGGCGCCGGGGCGCCGCAGGGCGCACTGCCCGTGCCTGGCAGCTCGCCCCGGCGCCGCGCGCGCCGGCCGGAATAGCGTCGGCCCTTCCTGAGAAAATGCGCGAAGCCCTGGGACCTGCGGGGGAGGCGCTGCCCGCTGCCTTCGCGTGTTTCCCAAGCTGCGCGGGGCCGCGGGGGCCTCAGTCACTGGGACAACAAGCCGCAGACGTTTCTTCGCCATGGTTCCCTGGACCCGGTGGATCCCGTGTGCGGTGAGAGCCCGCCCCCTCCACGGGGTCTCCTCCCTGTGTCCTCCCACGGCAGTCGGGGAGCCTGCGGGGTCCCTGGTGGAGCACCGACCCCGTTCGCGGGGAGCACCCTCGTGACCTTACCACCTCCCTGACGCCCCACCTGCTGACATCGTCACGTTGAGGGTTGGGGTTTCGGCATGCGGGTTTGGGGGGGACCCACGTTCAGTCCGCAGCACTGGGCTCTGCCGTCCTTCGAGTTGCCCTCCACAGGGGTATCCAGGGTGATGGGAGGGGAACCGGTCTTGCCCGGATTATTCACTTATGACGTCAACTGGGAGAGGATAAAAGCGGCAAGTTTATGCCGTCCTGGTCTTTGCAATAACCTCTTCATACCTGTTCGGCGTCGAGAATCCGTTGTCGAGGACCTCGGGTTAACGAAGAGCGCTCCACCTGCCGTAGCGTCTGCTCTTTGAAGTTAAACTTGAAATATTCCGAATTAAAGAGTTAGAGGGAGACGCACAGGTCTTCGGAGTTAGCACCCTTAGGTCCTGTCCTTTCCTACTGGAAGAAATCGAGCATTTCCAGCCCCGCCGCCTGGGTGGGCGGCCGGCGTGGCCTCTTGGTTTAGAATACTCCAGACTTGTTAATAGCGAACTCACTCTGACGCACACCCTGAAACGATTTGATCATTAAACAGAGTACATGGGTTTTATGGGGAGGGCTGGAACCTTCCACAGATTTCCGGCGCACCTCTGTGCCTAGGTCCCGCTGTGACAGCCCACATGGGAGGCGTGGACGGGCAGGGAGACCCACTCGCCAAATGCCACATCCGGTCCGACCTCCCTGGTAAGGGGAGCTCGGTGCTGGTGGGCGGTGATCATACCCTCGAAGGACCTGGGAAAGCTTAGGAGGTTGGGCGACACAGTAGGAAGTGCCTGTGAGAAGCAGAAAGGACCAGGGACTCGTGCCTGAGGGTGGACGGGTGGCCTCCGGCAGGCCTCGGCTGACTCCTCCCAGCCTGCCGGAAGGGTCTGTTTCCGCCTCGCATCCGGGGGCTTTGGGGAGAGCTGCAGAGGTCAGGTCCGATGAGTGTTAAGTGGAGCCAGGGGCGCAGGGGACAGAGAGGGTCCTGTGCGGTGGAGGGAAGGGCCTGTCACACTGCCCAGGACAGCTCCAATGACTCCGCCTGCTCCAGCCCCACCCCCGCGAGCTGGCCCAGGGCGAGGGCTGTGCCCACTGGACTCCTGGTCCCTCCGTCTCCAGGTGTGCCCTTCAGTGTTGACGTCTGGTGTTGGTGACTTCCCTTTTGACGGGCACTGACAGCATTCCAGCACTTCCCGTGCTTTTGTGAATGTGACTTGCCTAGGCGGAGTGACTGGCATAAACAGACCTGGGAAGAGCTTGTAAAACACTTTGTAAACCTTTGAAAGGAGGAAAATATAAATGTAAATCATCTCGATCAGCGAGCGCAGGAAGGGAGCTGCTCCTCAAGCAGCCGTGGGTCGTCACGTCACAAGCAGGAGGGAATTCACTGCGGGTGGATTTGGGTTCGGTTGATGCTCACGCTCACTAAATCTTGCAAAAGCACTTTGTAAAAACAGGAGCACGTGCATTTTCTGGGCGCAAAGGTGCAGTGTCGAAGGAGAGAGAGGCATTGATTTTGCATTGGGAGTGTGGGCGAGAGGTGATGTTTCTTTTTAAGCCAGCGACGGGCCAGGCCCAGGCGTGTGGGCGGGCAGCAGTCACATCCCCGGTACTGAGGTCACACCACAGAGGGGTCAGTTCTCCAAGACCAGCCCTGGACTGGCCACATCACAGATGCAAACCCTCGGTCTCAGGAACCCAGACAGGAAACCAGGGAGGGGAACCCAGGCACCGCGTGCCCAGCGCCCCTGGGGGGCTCCTGTGGGCTTGAGCAGCACGGCCTCCTCCCACCAGCACTCGCCGGGGCTGCGGGTCGCTCATGAGCATCTCGATCCGCACACGTGGCAGCAGGGCCTGTGCTCCCCTGTGAGCAACATGGGTCAGCGTCCCCGAGCACGCGGTGGCCTCCCTCCACTGACCGGCTCCTCTCAGGCTCGTCTCAGCTCTGGTCCCTGTCTCCCAGGCCCGGGACATGGTGCTCAGTGTGGCCTTTCTGGGGAGGGGGCTTTCCAGAATGCCTAGACCCCTTTGGAAATCAACCCTGTGTTTTACAGAAATGGCTCCCTGACTAGACCAAAAGAACAGCAAAAATGGTGACACTCTTATTCCAAATGACCTAAAATCGACAAAGTTCCGGTGAGTTGCCTGAACTTTGTGGATTGGGTCAGGGGTTTGTCACCAGCGTCAAGGTCTAAGTGACTGGAGCGGGTCCCAGGGAACATGGCCCCACCTCGCCTGGGGACGCACACCGTGTGCCGGGGTCTGTGTGTGTCGTGGCTGCCACAGGCTGCCGGCCCGCAGCCCTGGTCCTCTGCACGGTGCCGAGTGCTGCCCTGTGCTCCCTGCCCACCCGCGGCTTCCTCCCCAAGTTCAGGAAGTCACCAGTGGGCCCCGAACTCATGGGCAAGTGATGTTTTTTGAAACATGCCAGAGATACACCAGCTTTTCGTTTCATAAATACTTCATGAGAGCCTACTGTTTTCTGGGGATTAAGAGATGCACGTGGCCCCTCGTCAGCCCGGAACCGGTTCCGTCTCTGCCCTCCGCTTTGGGCGTCCATCGTGTGAAACAGACACGTGTGCCGAGAGCACGGCCGACCCCGCACGTGGGCGATGGCGGGAGGAGCTCTGTCCCCGCGGGGTCCGCGTCCCTTTCCGGGAGCCGCTCACCTGTCACTGTGGATCGTCGCTGGTATTTCCTTTACCTTAAAAAATGTTAAAGTAACACAAGCTTGTTGCTTTAAAAATTTAAATAAAAGAGCATAAAAAAACGAAATGCTCTCTCCAGGGGTGGTCGGTCAGTCTCGATCTGCTAGAATAAAGCCTTGCGGATCTGCTTCTATTTTTGTAAACAAACCTCCCTGTCCTTACAGACCCTGACCGAACAGTGTGCAGTGTTTGCTTTAGTAAGTGGGACTTTAACGTCACTGATTGCCACTTTTCCATAGCTGCACGTTGTCCCGTGTTATTATTGATCACTGCAATTTCTTCTCCCTTCCCCCTTCCTTTGGAAAGTTAGTGACATACAGCCTTTCTGTTTTTCAGTTTTCACGAGCATTCACGTGTGTCTGCATTTCTGCACCCTTTGCAAGTGTTTCTGTGGAATAAATGTCTAGAAGCTTTGCTGGGTCAAGGGCCGATGCGTTTAAAGTTTTGACGGACGCAGCCCAGACACCCCGCGCCAGGCTGAGCCCGCGCGTGGGCATGAGCAGTGACAGAGCGTGTCCGTTTGTCTCTTCACAAACATGACATTTTTAAACAGCTTTTATTTTTCAAAAAAATGACATTGCTTTGATAACCATTGAGGTCATGCATGTTTTTTGTATTTCTTAGCCAACTGTTTTTTCTTCTTCTTTGACGTGTTGATGCGTGTTCTTCACTTTTTCCCCCATTGTGTGCCTTCTTAGTTTTAACTTTGAGTAACTTTCTAAAGCGTGGCTATTAGTTGTTTGTCTGATAAGTGTTAAATATTTTATCCTAGTCTCCAAAGGTGCCTTCGGCATGCTGGAGTTTTAAATTTTTATGGAGTCCCACCTGACAGTCCTTTTATTGGCGCTTCTGAGTTCTGAGTCTTGGCTTTGAAATGTCATCACTGCTGCAGGATTGCAAAAACCACCAGCTTCTGCTTCTGGTACTGTCACGGTTTTGTGTTCGTGTGTTTAATTTGTCAGCGAATCGCTTTTGCATGGTCTGAGATCCGGGGATTTGGCGGCTTCTGCATGCCCCCTCCACAGCATCGGTCGGCCACCCTCTTTGCTGACACGTCCGCGTGGTTTCACGCAACCTCGCCGTGCGGGGCTCCCTGTGACTCCGCTCGGCTCCGCCGCTGCCCTCACTCAGCCCCGGGCCACCCCTAACAAATGCAGCTCTCCTGACAGCTTGGCACGTGGCAGGACGCGACGTCTTTCAGTGTAATTTTAAAAAACTTACTTGGCGGAGGGGACAGAGGAGGAAGAAGAGTGTATAGATGGTCTGGCAGAACAGGGCAATATGGCCGGAGGGGGGAAAGGAGAATGAGATAACGGCTGGTGTGGACTTAATGGACGGACGGCAGACTGAGCAGAAAGTAAAAGATCAGGTGAGGGAAACGCATGAAAACCGGGCGACCACCGTGCCCGCTGGCCTGGGACCAAAAGGGTCTCAAGACACAGGACTCCAGTTTTGAAGGTCGGAAGTCCCAGGACAAACGGCACACGTGGGCCGCCCTGGTTCTCAGCACAGGCACAGGCACAGAGGTCACCACGAAAACAAAACGCGTGCTTTCTCAGTACAGAAGACCAGGCAGGTAGAGAAGCAGCAGAATAAGCACTGTCGTGACAGCGTAAACTAAGCCCGCAGCGCGGAAGCCAGCGCCATAGAAGCCACTGGCCGGAACTCGCCCGTGCGCGCACGAGGGCTCCAAGTTGGCTTGGGCGGCAAAACCCAGCCCTGTGCAGCACACAGCCGCGCTTCTCACACACAGCGACCCCAGGAGGAAGCGAGGAAGGGAGGGACGGCGGGTACTCAGGCCCATAAAATCGATGGGAGAGCCGGGGGCAACCCTGGCATCAGGCTGAGTAGAAATCAGGCACCGAAAAAGCGTTCTAGGAGACAAATAAGGGCCCTCGAACACATTCGTAATGAAGACAGAAGTCCTGCTACCCAGAAACCACCTATTGGCAGAAAGCGAACACGTGCCAGCGAGGTTAAGAGGGCGCGGCACGCTGTTCTCGGAAGCGACAGGCCAAGCGCGTGCGAGCGACAGTGACGTGGCAGACGCAGCCGCACGGCCCGTGACGGCCCGGGCTGGAGCGCACAGCCGAGCAGAGCACGCATCGTTTTCTCCAACACACACACACAATGTTTACAAAAACTTAGCAAAAACTAGGGGACGGAGAAAACGTAAGGTTTACTCAGATTGTTGTAAACGACGTTCTCTGATCTCGCTGCAGTAAAACTGGGAATTGTGAACACAGACAAGATTTTAAAAGCCACCGTTAAAGCCAGGAGAAAGCACTAGCACCAGCCAGCATCACAGAATTTCTGTGAAATAGCAGCTTTATGTCAGACGTGTTTAAAGCAACAGAGGAGGATTGACAGCCGTAGCCACCGAAATCAACAACTGTGAAAGAGGAAAAATGAATTCTACACTCAGAAAACTAGAAACAATAGAAAGGGAACCCCCCAAAAAAAAGCACAAGAAAGGAAATAATAAAGATAAAAGCAGAAAAATGAAGTAGAGAAAGAAAAAAAACACACATTAACTCAAAGTCCAGGTTCCTTGGGAAAAAAATAGACAAAATCATTAGCTACTTTACTCAAAAAAATAATGGCTAAAACATAGATATAACAGAATAAGAAATGGCACCAGGGAAATATCGATATAGAAGAAATTTTTAGAAAGCACAGACTTATTTTGCAAATGCATTTGAAAACCTATTTGAGATGCATAATTAGAAAAAAGTCAGTTTTACCAAAATTAACCTCAGTAGAGAGATAAAGCTTAAATAAACCAATTTACATGGGAGAAATAGAAAACCTTTTTCAAGGCGTTTTCTCACAAAACAGTACCAGGCCCGGCTGATTTCACAAGGGAATCCTACGAAATCTCTTGTGCAGGTCATGCGAGTGCCCCATGAATTGTTTCAAAGCATATAAAGTACAAGGAACTTACCATTTTTGAGACAAGTCTAGCGTTGAAACCTAGACAAAGGTAGTCCACTCTAAATCACATGGGAATATTGGGGATCTCATGCAGAAATCCTAAATAATAAAATATGCCCACAATGAAACTCTGACAGCCCCCTTAATAGTGTAATATAACGTGACAAAGGTGGGTTTATGCCCAGGAATGCAAGGTTGGTTTGATATTCGGAGATCCAGGAGCTGCACTGCAGACGAAGGTCATAACCATGGGTTGGGGGGGGGGGGAGGGAAGAAGAGCCCGTGCAGATAACTTAAACACGTGACGCTGATGGCGCAGCGCGCAGCGGTGCGGGGACCGGCCGGTGTTGGGAGGTTCGCTTTTCATGGTGGATGAAGTTCCTCCGTAGACTCAAGCGCCGCTGTTTGCGGAAACGGTTCTCCCCGTGGAGGGGGCGTGAAGAGGGGGTGGTGCTGGGGCGGGGTCTGTGGAGCGGAGCTGCGCCCCGAACTCCGTGTCCCTAGACGACACGCCTCCCACGCCGCCTGCGAGAAAGGCCCGGAGGCAGCGCCGCCCCAAGGGCAGGGAGCACCCCGCGTCCCCAGTCCTGCTTTCTAACCGTCACCACCCACTCAGAGGACCCGGTGCCACTCAGAGCCATGCCTCGTTCTAGGACTGGGCGGGGAAGATGCAAATGAGCCTCGGGCAAGAGGGCGAGTGACAAGCGAGTGACAAGCGAGTGACAGCTCCTCCTCCGCGCCAGTCTCAGGGCTTCCCTGTCAGAGTGAAATTACTCGGAAGAAGAGTTTTAACTAATGAAGAAAATCTGCGTAAATATTCTTGCCCATGTAGTTATTCTCTTCTGTGATTTTTAGAAACCCCTTCTCCGCCTGCAGTTGTATATGATTCAGAAGACACTGACGGTAGATGAATTTGGGATCACCACGAATTTTATGTTAATTCTGAAAAGTTTCTGTCTGATACTTTCTATACAGGAACGTGCTATATTTCATTTATTCGGCATTTCCTTTATACCCTTCTATAAAATTTTATACTTTTATTCTTAGAACTCATATTTTTTAAGTTTACCTGTATACATTTTTTTATGCTTATTGTTTTAATTTTGAAGTTGCTAATTGGTTATTCTTGACATAAAGAAAAGCTATTGACTTAAATTTGCCCACATCATTTCTTTAATCGTTTCAGCAGACAGGCATGTCTGGAACACAGACCGTTTCCTCTGTTGCCCTGTCGTGGTGCACCTGTTACTTCTCCGTGTTGTCGTGAGTGGGCCCAGCCCCCGGCAGTCACACCCACAGCAGTGACGCCGTTGCTGGCTGTGCCGACGCAGACTCTTCTGGAAGCTGGCGTCCCTGGTCTTTGATTAAATGCAAGGTGTGAATTAGTCAGCAGGTGCTTGGCTCCGCTCTGAGCGCACGGAAACAGCCATGCTGAGAACCGCGGCGTGTCGAGGGCGGCCTTGTGCTGCGTAGTCAGCATGTGCTTTGGCTGCGGTGTGGCCACGATGCACCCCAAGCCAGAGTGGTGTTTGTCCTGCCTTGGGAATCAGACTTCTGAAATGTCAGCGATTTTTTTAAACCGTTTTTGTTGTGGGGGAAAAATGGACACGGAAAGCAGTGCCCAACACAAGTATTCTTGTAAACATCGCCCAAACCAAGGAAGAAATCACGGGCAGCCTTCAGAAGCCCACCGGGGGCCGCCTCCCCATCCTTCTCCCTTTCTTCCCCCCAAATCAGCCCCCACTCTGATTTTTCTAGGAATCATTCCTGATTGTTCTCCATAGTCTTCTCAGCGAAGCATGCAGCCCTGAACACCACAGCTCTATACTTTTTGTTGTCTGTGAGATGAATCATGCACTGTTGTCTCATTTAGGTTTCTTCTATTCAGTATTATGTCTGTGGAATGCACACATACGAAGGCACGCAGCCGTGCCTCGTCCATGTCCCTTGTTCTGATTTCTCCCATCGTGCGAATCACCAACGTGTATCTTCCGTGACCGATGGACGTTCGGTGGCCGCACGCTTCTTGCTGCAGCCGCGTGTGCCCTGTGCTCACTCCCGTCTCAGTGCACGCCTGCGTGCACATCTGTCGGGCGTGCGCCGGGCAGTGGGGGCGCTCGTCCCGGGGTGCAGGGGTAATTGCCCTTGACAGGCAATGCCACTGCCCAGTGAGACGAAGTCCACAGGACTCCCGCCAGCAGTGTCCGGGACTTCCTGCGGCACGCGCGCCAGCGTTTGGTTTTACGAGCTTTTGAATTTTAGTCGTCCCCGTTACGTGTCCCTTTACCGTCGTGGCGTTAGTTGGTAATTCTGCGATGACGACGATGGACACATTCTCATGGGGTTAGTGGCCGTCCGTGTCGCACTCCTGTGAAGCGATTGTGCAGGACTCGTTCGTCTTCCTGTTGGGTTGTCTTTTTCTTACTTATTTATATAGGAATTCTTTATATACGAATCCTTCGCTGGCCACCTATGCTAAAACTATGGCATTCCATGGCTTACCTTTTCATTTTTTTAGTGGCGTCTTGCTGAACAGAAGTTCTTCATTTTAAAGTAGTCAAATTTTATCAGTCTTTTTATTGACGATTAGTGTGTTTTATGTCATATTTAAGAAGCCTTTTCTCTCCCCAAGATAATGACAGTATTCCCTCGTATTATCTTCTAGAACAGAAGCTGACGAGCGTTTTCCGTAAGGGGCCAGAGGAGAAACACCTTAGTCCTTGCGAACCGCACATGGCTCCGTTACGTTCTCGGTCTGCGGCTGCGGTTTGCTTGTTCCCGTACTGGAAGCTGGTTTTTTGCTCTCGTTTAGAGCTACAGCCCCCGCAGTTGATGGTTCCGATACTGTTTCGAGACGAAGGCTGGGTACAGTATCTAAATGAGCGCTCGTTCGCCCAGAAGCCCGTCCCCCGCCCGCGTCGGTTCAGCGGCTCTGGGAGGAGCCCGTCTCTGAGCGCTCTGCTCCGGTCGCGGGTCCGTTGGGCTGCTCTCCTGCCTCTCACGCTGTCCTAGTCACCACAGCCTCTGCCGGTCGTCACGCCCACGAGAGGGTGCCCCCGCGGTCCTGCCCCAGCCGTGGTGGCCGAGACCTTCTGGTAGCATACGCATTTTGGTTGGTTGGTCACATCCCAAAGAACTTTTTTTTTAATCTGCCATTTTCATTTTAAATTGACATTGGAGTGACTCTGTAGATTGGCTGGAAGCGAATCGACATCTTTGCAATATTCAGTCATCGAATCTGTGAACACATTATATTCCTTCATGTCCTGAGATTGTCTTCTTCTCAGTAATGACTTATAGTTTCTGTACAGAGGTCTCGTACGCATTTTGTTGGATCTGTTGCTAGTTGTGTGTTTCGATATGTATGATCTATTGTAAATGATGTATTTTTTTTAATCAGCGTGCTTCCTTAAATGTTTGTCGGAATGTAACTCCAAAGTTGTTTTTTTTCCCCCAATAAGGAAATTTAAAATTATAGGACATTTCAGATTTTTGTTTTTCTTTAGGTTTTTTTTTTAGCAACTCATTTCCTTTCAGTAATTGGACCAGCTAGGACCTCCTGTGTCATGCTAACGAGAGGTGACGAGCATAGATGTCCATATCTTGTCTCCAGTGTTAGGGAGGATACACTCAGTCTCTTCATTTCCTGATCAACGTAGCTGGATCTTTGTCAATTTTGTTCATCTTATCCAAAATCCTACTCCCAGTTTCATTTTTTTTCTCTATTTTCCTGTTTTCTATTTCATTGATTTCTTCTGTGAAATCAGTCGTTAGATATATAATTTTATTTGAGTGTTTTCATCACTTGGAAGGCATTTATAAAGTTCCATCAGATTCTCCTCTTGATGATTTAGTTTTGGAATGTCATTACACTGCAAATTAATCACTTCCAATTAAAGATTAAGTGAAAGCTCCTCATTGTACATTTAAAAGAATTTTGAAATATGGAAATCTCCTTTGTACTTGCCTTGGGATCCAACAGAAGCTGCCGGAACAGTAATTTATGCTCAGAAAATATACCCACTGCAAATTTGGGTGGAAATTGAGATCTCGAGAAGTGTACAAAACCGCTTGACATTCCTTATGATTCAAACATTACTTGTCATCAAAGTAACTTTGCTGCAGTGTGGGCATATACGTGCCATTCTGCCTTGTGATCTGGGGTTGAGTTCATTAAGAAACGTTAACAAGCCCTTAGCAAAAGCTGATTTCCAAAGATATTTAGTGTTGGATAATAGCGCTTGAAGGCAGTTCTGACTGAGGAAGTTTTCAGTATCAGCTCTGAGCTACAGAAACTGCACTGAGCCTTTACTGCAGCTTCTGAGTGGCCAGGGTGTGCTATGGCGGGGAGTCGGTATTTCCAGCTTTGGTTTCTGGCAGAATTTCACAAAACTGTTGATGGTTAAGTATAGAACAAATGACTATGGTTTTCCAACAACATGATAGATTCATATTTTTTGCAAAGCTTCTGCCAATGGGTCATGCAGTTATTAACGTGAAAATATTCTTGCCATGGTCGTAGTTTGCCTTGATCTCGCTGTCACCATGAGAAACTACAAAGGGAAGAGAAAATGTAAACCCTAAGCAAGAAGAAGAAAGGCCATAATAGGGAGCAGAAACTGATGAAATTGGAAACAGGAAACAAAAAGAAAACCAAAGAAACCAAAGCTTCCTCCTTCTGGGAGAGAACCAGCCCCCGGCCGCCGAGGACCGGAAGGCGGGCCGGGGGCGCCCTCCGCTCTGGGGGCGTGTGGCTGTGCAGTGTCCCCACGAGAGTCCCCGCGTTCCCTCCGCTCGCCGCACCGCCTCGTCCTTGCCATGGGCAGCTCTTGCTCCTGCTTCGGCAGAAGTCATTGTGTGTGCTGCAGCCCAGAGACGCACCGACTCCGTCAGCTGGCCCAGCTGGCGGGGTGCCTCGCTGGTCCCTGTCCTGGGAGGGAAACACGGAGCGGTGTCTTGGAGACCGCCCCCGGGACCATGGGGTCGCCGAAGGGCGTGTACCCCGGCTCGGAAGAGGTCTCGAGAGAGAGCAGGGCAGACCCGGCACGCCGGGGCCTCCTGCCGCAGCCCGGCCGCCCGCGCTCGGCAGCGACGCGCCCGTGACGATGACCGTGGGAGCGGCAGGGAGAGCCGGGCGTCCAGGCCGCAGACCAGATGGCAGTCTGCGAGGACGTGACCTTGCGATTCTTGCCATCACGTTTAAGCTGCGAAGTCGATGCTTTTACATGGAAGGAACTGGGCAGAATGGCCGCAGGAGCGGCACGTGGGGGATGAGATTTCCCCTCTGGGTGGGATTTGCGGGCGAGCGGCGCTCGTCGAGCGCGGACCCCGGGGGCGCAGTGCGCGCATGCGCGTCACGTCTCCGGCGCGCGGACTGCGTCGTGCACAGCGCAGCAGAGCCCGGGGCCGGGCACCAAGCGTGCGTCTTCGGGAGAAAGGAAACAGCTCCTGGGAGCCTTCCGCGTCCTTGTTTAAGTCTCCCAGATACTGCGGGGGGGCGGGAGGGTGTAGGGTCTCTCATCCCTTGCTGGAGGGGCTGCCACTGCTGGGGCACACGACGCTGGACCAGGGCACAGCAGGGGTCACCCCCGGTTACCTCGGCCATGGGGGTGACTAACCACCCACGCGTCTCCTTTGGGAAAACGCAGCTTTCGGGGGAGACGGGCTGGAGGATTCTTGTCTTGCACCCCAGACGGCGCGTAGAAGGGCCATCCCCTGCCATGTCCACGGCCCCTCGCCCACGGCAGACACGTCCTGCCCCGTGTGTGTGCACGTGTGTGTTGTGAGCATGTGGGCGTGCATGTGCACGTTTGTGCGTGTGTGCATGTGTGCGTGTGTATGTCCCTTCCACAGCTGGAAAGGGGCGTGCCAAGGCCACGCAGCCAGCTCTGGACTCCACAGCGAGCATCTCGACCAGGAAGTGGGCAGATGGTGGGCAGACGCCTCACACGGGAGGACCCGCGTCCGGCCACAGCCAGCGCGTGACAGGTCCTACCCCCCCCCCCACCCCCAGGGAGGCGCACAGCGCGGCACCAGGGCAGGTGCCGTTTCTCGTGCGCAGCCTCCAAGTGGCCCAGCACGCACACTCCCCATCCCATGTCCTAGAGCAGTGGAGACTTGGACCACACAGAACTGCACGTGATGGTCACAGCGGCTGTGTTTACGCTGGCGCCAAATCGGGAGCAGCCAGGTTTTTCCGAAGGCGCATGAGAAACAGAGCGAGCACAGGCGTACTTCCCTGTGACCCGCCGCCCCCACGCGTGGCTTCCTGTCACTCTCGAAGTGACAGACTTCCGATGACGGCGGGCACGTCGGCGGCTGTCAGGGGCCGTGACGGAGTGTGCGCGGGGACACGCACACGTCCTGCGTAGGGTCGTAGGCGGGTCAGTCCGAATGTGTAACAAAATTGCACGTAAAAGGAAACACTCAAGAAGGTGTTTAAAAATGGAAGTAAATAAAATTTTAAAAAATAATTTACATAAGACGTGGAGCAACTGAACAAGGTCTGTGGTTTAGTTGCTGGTTTTGCACGAATGTCGCCTTCCAGGTTTTGATGACACGGTGTGATTTCTTCGCGGTGCCGGGGGAATGCTGACTGACAGGTACATGGGGACTCTCCCTGCTATGTTTGCAATTTCTTGTGAATCTCGAATTAAAGGGTTTTTCAAAATCTGTTTCCCGTCGATACCAGTTTTGAAAATAAAGGAGCAGACGGGCCAGACGGGCGGAGGGGCCCTGCCGCCCCGGGAGCCCGGCGTTCACGCGCAGGTGTGGGCGCGGCTAAAAGACGGGTTGTCTCCGGGTTCAGGAGGCAGGGGAGCTCTCAGGCCGGAACCCAGCCGCCGAAGTGGGCGCTGCTCGCTGCCGGCCTCCGGCCAGCCTCACGGCCTCGGGTGCTGACGAGCGCACGGGCCCAGGTGCCGCACGGGGCGCGAGCGGGCGTTTGGCGTCCGCGCTCACCGGCCGCGTGCGGACGGGGCCCGGGCGACTTCCTGCCGCTGCGCGCGTCCGCAGCTCCGCGCGTCCCTCACTCCGCCTGCTGCTGGCGGTGGCGCGTTTCTACCGGAGGACGAGTCCCTCAGCGTGCGCTGCCCCGGCTCGGGACAGCGTCCCCGGCCCTCGCCGACACCGCGTTCCCTGTCACGGCGACTTAGGAGGACGGCGGTGAGCGACTCCTGCCAGGCGGGGAGCTTTCCCGGGACCCCGGGCGGTGATAGCCCGCTCCCCTGATTGCTGTGGCGGAGGAGGACCCTCTGGGGGTTTCACATCTAATCATTTAGTTATGGATCGGAGGTGGCAGTGCGCAGAGCGCGCGCGGGTCAGCCTGGCGCGCAGACCTCGCCTGATGTTTACATTCCGCAGTGTGGTTTTCGAACAGTCCCCCGCCCGCTCGGTCACACAAGGGCCCTGGCTGGCGGGTGGCGGCCGCACGCTCGTCCCGCGGCCCAGCCACTTCATTACAGACGCCGCGGCCGGGCCGGGCCCCTCCGTGTTGGGGGAAGTCTGCATGTTTTCCATCTCATTAATTCAGTCTCCATACAATTAATTTCTGCCTATTAATAAGCCCCTCAGTGGCGGTGGCGGCCCTCGGAGCCACTTCGCCCCGCGTGGCCGAGCAGCGCGGACTCGCAGACCCCCCCACGACCATGCCACTCTGCGGGCTGGGGGGCGGCCGATGGGGAGGCTGGAGCCGTCGCGGGCTCCGCCGGGGTTGGGAGTAGGTGCGGACATAGCTGTCCAGTGCACGGGGCTCGGCCGGGGGCTCATGGGGGCCCGTGCGCGGGGCAGATCGGCTTCCTTTCTCTGCAAATCTGAATCTGCACCTAATTTATGCCCCTCCGAGGACATCTGTGTGTTTTCAAATCGCATTTCTTTTTTAAAAAATCTAATTAAATCTACGAAGAAGAACAGGTGATGGCGCACGTGGTGACCGCTCCTGCTGATCATGTGAGACAGGGACGGGACGGACCGGAAGTGGCCTGGCTGTGAGCCTGAAGGGGGCGCCGCCCGCCGCGACCCGAGGGGGGAGGGCTCAGGCCTCGGCGCCACGCTGGGCTCCATGCACCTGTCGGGGGCAGGTGTCTGCCCCACGTCCACGCGAGGTCAGCACCGCCAGCCGGAGGCAGCGCAGTCCTCATGGGCGCCAGTTCTCAGACCTCCCGCGGGGACTTGTCACCTGCACGGTCACCGTTCACGGTGCCAGTCCCTCGGGAAACCCTCACTGGGCTCCTCAGTTGCGGGTGACTGGGCTCTGCTGAGGGACTTGCGTCTGGGGTGTGAAGCTGGTGTTCGGTGGCCCACGGAAAGGCGTCAGCGCCATCCCAGGAGACCCGAGTGTCGCCACGCGAAGGTTTCCAGATCATTCTGTGAAGCGATTTAGCTGATGTCACTGGTCAGCTGAATCGGAAGCAGGCGATGGATTGAAAGTCAGATACACATTCAACTTGCTGGTTTTCAGGTATCGAATCGATCAGTTATGAGAATGAACGGAGTACTCTAGCAGGGCTGTCTCACAGGGAGGTGTGATGGCTTGACTGAGGCTTGAGCTGCTCCTGGCGATAAGCAGAAAGCCTTGCTGGTGTCTGCCGGGCTCCTCCCGGCCACGGGCGCCTGGCCACACAGGTCCCAGCAGCCGGCGTGAGCTCTTGGGAGGGCGTCGGTCCCCTCAGCCCCGTCCAGCGCCTTTCCGCGTCCTCCTGTGCTCTCAGGACAAAGACGAGGTTTGTCCCCACGCCCCCAGCCCTTCACCCTGGGCTCCTGCGGGACTGCCGGCCGTGGGCAGTGGGTCCTGGCCCTTCCTGGGGGCTCCTCTCCACCCCTGACAGCCCCAGCTAAGCAGAACAAAGTCAGGGGTCACTCGGCAGCTGGCGCAGTGAGGGAGGCGTTCTCAGCTGTGACTCTGGAGCGGCACCCGATGACCGCACGGAGCCTGGTGAGGAGCCGTTCGCTCTCCCGTCACTCCTGCGATGGGCAGGGACGCTCACAGGAGGCGGAGGGCCACCGTTTGCGCGTCATCTGCGTGCGCAGAGCCTTCTCGGGCCTGCGTGTCAGCGGAGTTGAGTGAGAAGGGTTTGTGTTTCTGTCCTCATGCACTGGTGTCCAGGTCGGCCAGTGAGCCTCCCCCTCCCCCTCGATCCTTCGTAAGTGTACGGCAGCGCACAGCGGGACACGTGCTCAGCAAGCATCCGGCACCTAGCTCGCGCCATTTTGTAATGTGAACGATCAGGCAAATTTCTCCTCTGGCTGTGGAAGTTTATCTAAATCTTTTCCAAGAAAATTGGTGGCTTTTCAGACTTAGTGGCTGGAGGGTACGGGACGCGAGGACATCCCGCTAAGGGACGGGGTCTCTGCGCCGCACTTCGACGGGTCCCGAGGTGCCGTCAGGGTGGCCAGCAGGTCTGCGCGAGCGCGGAAGGCGGCCGTGGGGGCCTCGTCTTCGCCACCACGGTGCGGGGCTGCCTGTCCCGGGGGCGTTTCCTCTGTGCCCGGGGGTGAGCGGCACCGCAGCAGGTGGCCGTGCAGGAGGCTGGACGCGGGGAGGGGGGAGGGGGGCTGCTGCTGCCTAGGGAGGGAGCTGCATCGGCCGTGCATGTGTGGGGGGGTGGTGAGCAGCGTCCAGGTGGCCATTCGGAGCAGGCGGCTGCTTGGGGCAGGAGCCTCAGGTCAGCAGGCACACGCCTAATGACACCCAGAGCCGTGAAAGGGGCCAGAGGCACGGAGGGCCGCAGCCCCCCTCCCTGGACAGCAGGCGGCCCGGGTCGCGGGCTCTCGGGGGCGGGAGTCGACGGGCACCTTGAGCTTGAGATGCGGTGGCCAGCACGTGCCGGGCGCTGTGCCCGGTTCGCGTGTGGACGCTCTCGGGAAGTGGCCGCGGCCGTGACTTGGGCACCGGGGCCCATGCAGCGGCCACACCAGGCACCCGGGACACCGGTGACGGCCGGGGGCGGGGGTGTTGAGTTGGGGCCGGGGTCTGGGGCCTGCGACCAGGGAGCGCGTGATGCTCCTGTGTGGTAACCGGTGTGTGCCTAGCGGCCGCTCAGTGCCAGCGGCGGTCAGCTGGGGGGGTGCGGGCGGCCGCCGAGGCGCTGGCCCGGCACGAGCCAGGGTCCAGGCCTGTGCTGAGAGGCTGCAGGGACAGAGGGCAGCAGCTCCGTCGTGGTCCGAGCACAAAGACAACTGGAGGGGACGAACCGCGGCGTTGTCACGTGTGAACCGCGCAGTCTCTCCGGAAGAGCTTCGGGGACCCCGGGTTTTCCCGGGGGGTGGCGACGCTGCACTCAGTGACCCAGTGTGACCGTGCCCCAGGCAGAGCGCGCGGGAGGACGTGTCATCCGGGGCTCACAACACGCGTGTGGCGTGGCGGGGAGAGGCGGCCATGGGTTCTGGTCGCTGGGCCTCTCGGAGCCCGGTCGGCGCTGACGGGCCTGGACGAGGGGCCAGGGCACCCGGCGCTCAGCCGCCTCCGACCCACCACGCGGGTGGGGTCTGCACGTCCGGGGCCCGCGAGTTCCGCGGGGCTTTGAAACGCGTGTTTGCGTCACCGTGAAAATCTTCAACGAACATCTTTAATAAATGCTGCTTCCGTGAACTAGAGTGACAATCGAAAGATGCTTCCATGTGACAGAACCTCCCTTTTCTAAGGGACTGTTTCTCGCATCGAGGTTCTTGAGCATCTGAGAATCCTTTTCTTCCCACACTTAGGCCTGACGCTCAGGTCGAAAAGCCAAAGGTAAGTGAAGCCGGAAGGGCGCAAACTCGGGGCCCTCGGGCCTCTGGGGCGCACGTCCTCACGGGAGGTGAAGATGCCCCAGGAAAGGGCTGGAGGCCAGGACGGGGGGTGGCAAGGGGGACGCACGCTTTAGCCGCTCCCGTGTGGCCGCGGTGGCAGGACGAGGCGGCCAGAGGCCCATGCTCCGGCCTCGGGGACGGGAGACCCAGGTGCGCCGACAGGGCGCCTTCCAGCTGCCGTGAGCATCGTTCTCACGGGGGGTCTCGCGCCCCGTTTGCCCGCCTCGGGCTCAGGTTTGGGTCGTGCGGGCGCGGGCCCCCGGAAGCGCTGCCCCCTGGTCCCGGCTGTCACCGGACACCAGGAAGTCATGCTGCGTCGTTTCTGCTGAAAGCTCTGTCCCTGTCCCTTCTCGCCTCCCTTGGGACGGCCGGGAACCGGGTCCAGGCGGGAAGCTCACGGTCCAGCAAGTGTGACAGCCTCCCAGACGGCCGTATTGATTTTTTAAGAGGAGGAAAAAGGCATATGAAATTGGACTTTCCAACCTACTTTGAGTAGAAATTGGTGCTTTCTAAAGGGGTGTTTTTAATCGGCCGCCCTTGCAGCTAAAAGGTTTTCGACCCCATTCTGCCCCCTCGCTGTCCGCCGTGCCTCTGCTCCCCCTCGTTAGACACGCCGGGCCCCGGCGGCCTTTCTGCCTGTCCCGGGACGGAGCTGGGCTCCGGGACGCGGTGACCGGAGGACGTCAGGCCGTTGCTCAGCTGCGTGTGAGCGCCCTGGGCCGCAGCCCCTCGCACAGGAGCGGTGGGGACGGCGTCTGCGCCCCGGGCCGGTGACGTCGCCCTGGGGGGGGGGAGGTTCCCGGGGCCGGTGACAGAGCCGTGGGAGAAGCGCCTCTGCCTTCGGCTTTGTGCCGTCTGCTTCTCGCACGCCGTGGTGCTCTGGGAAAGAGATTTACTTCAATAACGTCTTCGTTTCGTTCTGTAGTTAATGTTGTTTTATTGCGCTAGAGCCTTGCCAGAAAGCACATTTTAAGAGTTTCAATTCGGAATTAAATACGACCTCAGTGTTTTAAAACACAATTACATTGACTGGCCGTTTAACGGTTGCCGAGGATGTTTTTGGCCCCTGACGCGCAGTCAGCACACTCGTCCGACACTCAGCGCGGTGTTTGCGGCCACGCTCCCCGGCCGACGCGTCGCACCTGTGACGGGCAGCGGGCCGCGCGGAGGCTTTCTGCGGAAGTGGGCAGCGGACGGAGCCGCAGTTACATCACAAGCTGTGCTTTTCTTCTAAAACTCCACGGTGTTTGATCAGAGGGAACTATCTATTATTTATTTGGAACTGTACAAACCAATTTACGAGACAGGTAATTCGGTGGCAGGATTATTTATTCATGAGCCAGTACACAAGTTAATGGGGTCAGTCCTCATGTAATACATGCTTTCAGGGGGAAAAAAAAAAACAAAAGAGGCCGTGTCTTCAGAAAATCGTTACGACTTTAACTCCTAAATTAGGACGTCTTCCCTCGCTGAGGTGAGAAGTGGCGATTTTCTGAACGGGATCATGGCAAAGCAGTCTTGAACCCGTGTGGAGATGGGTTTTCTGAACGTTTTTAGAGATGGCCGGGTTTTAGCCCCGTTGGTACCAAAATGTTATTTCTCGCTGCGGGCTCAGAGAAGGAGACTTCCTCACTGAGAGGGCACGTCGAGACCTGTGCGTCACGGGCGAGGGTGGCCAGGCCCCATGAGGCGGGCTTGGCGGCGAGGCCGGCTCCCCCAGCTCGGACGCAGGCCACCGCCCCGCCACGTGTTCCCACCGGTCATTCTCCGCCCCGTGCGCGTGTGGTGGGGGCCTGGCGGCGCGTCCCCGCTCCCCACAATGGGCTTGTCTCTCGCGGCTGCACAGCGTCGGCTTTTCACGGCGAGGGGTGACGTGGGTTCCCATTCCAGAGACGTCGGTTCCGTGGAGACGGTCCAGGGAGTGAGGTCGGGTCCGATTCCTCCTGCGGTGGGCGAGCCGTGGCGTGACTCGGGCCCTCGGCCTTGCTCGAGAGCACGGAGGTGCCGACGCCTCCCGTGAGGGTCGCCGGGAAGAGCGGACGCGGCTGGCTTCACACAGCCCGGCGCGGCCCGGCCGCAGGGAGGGCCGCGCTGCGTGTGCCCGCACCCCGACGCGCTTCCGCGCGGTCGCCCCTCGGCTGCTCTGAGCGCACCCCCCTTTCCAAGGTGCCAGAGCGCGTCAGGGCGGGTGGCGCCGAGGCGTGCTCCCCACCGCCTTGGCCGCGGCCGACCTTGGCCGTGCCCCTGAGGGAGCCAGCGCGGCAGATCCGGGGTGTCAGGTCAGCGGTTGCACCGGGGAGGGGGGCACCCGTCGTTTGCCCATCTCGACCGCGCCCCGGAGACTCTCCCGTTCTCGTGCTCCCTGCTTTTTTGTGGTGAAAAGCAAAGGCCCTCACTGGCATCCCAGGTCCTCTCGTCCCTACAGCACTGTGGCCCGGCGCTGGCCTCGCGCAGACCCGCACCGTCTCTTCCCCGGCGGCCTCGCTGGGCCCCCGGGCACGGAGCGGCCACCCCGCCCTCTGGGCACAGACGTGGACTCTCCTCCTCGGGTGTGGGAGGGGTGGCGTCCGAGTCCTCTCTCTGCCTCTGGAGCCTGCAGGGGCACACGCCCTCCGCAGCGCGGGACCAGGCCGCACAGGCTCCGGGGCATCAGAGGGGCAGCTGCAGAGACAGGCCGGGCCGGAGGAGGGCGCTCGGAGCAGGCGGCCACCGCGCTGGGCCGCGCACGTCACGGAGCTAGCCTGAAAGACTGCTGGTTGCCCAGATGCCCCACCCGACTCTCCAGCCAAGTGCAGAACGTCTGTGACTCCCGTCTGGACCTGAAGCCCCCCGTCCCCCCTTCTCTGGGAGCGTGAGAAGTGTCAAGTCGTGCCCAGCGCCCTAGCACCGGACACCCCTTCGGGGACAGGTACCCTTGTGGGAGGACCAATAATTTGATGAGACTGACGGAACGATTCTCTGAAAGTTTGTATTTCTACAGATCTTTTTCAGCAAATGAACTAAATTCCTGACAGAATTATAATAAATCTACTTAAGCGGCAATTTGATTAGGACCTTTTATTCCTCTTTTGTGTTAGCCGTTATTCCATTTATAAACTGTTTCATTGCTAATACATACGCATTTTATTTATAAGAAGCCAGATGAGGCTGGGGAAAAGGAACACACCTCACACGCGTGTAAAATGTTAAAAAGCCGCTCTGTTCACCGCGGAGCAAAGCAACCGCAGTGTGGACATGGGGCTGTTTGAACTCTTTATTTGCCACATTTACAATATTAATAACTGCGTTTCTAGAAGTTGTCACATCAAGTAAAAGATCTTCATTCCGGGCTGTCTTCGGGGGCCAAATTGAGACTGGATGCATGCATTTAATAAATTGTAGTCTCAAGTAGTCATTTTTGTAAATAATTAGTTTCAGTGAAAGAATAAGTTAGCATATTGTATGCATCTAATGTTGCAAATGTACATACAGCAAACTTTGCTATTAATCAACAGTCGAGCACTGCAAGTAGGGTCTCATACATAATGAATTGTGCTTAAACCTCATGGGTTTCTTGATAGAAAAAAAAGAAAACACAAGTGTAGTAAGCTTTTGAATAAAATTTAACTAGATTGCTCTGCATCCTGTAATTGTTTTTGGAATCATTAGGGACTTGATAATTCATCCATAGTTTTGGGGGTGTTTTTATCTTCATCTGTCAAATGGTAGAGATTTTTAATGATATGTTAAAGTGTTGATAAAACGGTTTTCCTTTTAACAATTTGAACATTTAGGGGAGAAAGGAAATACGGGTTTTTAAGGCATTCTGGTCGGCCAAGTATACTGTTTAAATTGTCTTTTTTAAATATTTTATTGATGTATTTTTAAGAATTGATTATTTTAAAAAATATATACAGTTTTATGACCCATACTTTATATGGGGAGGAGCTGAAAATTTATGTAAATTTTTTTGGTTTTGATGGGCATTTTAAAATACTACAGTAAATTCCTCTGTGGTTCTTTGGGGTTCTGACATTAATTTGAGCCCCAGATTTGGACGGCTTCGGATGTCAGTTGGAAACTGATATCCGATTTAAGCAACACACCTATGACCACCCAGGAAGTGAGTGAATGGGGGCGCAGCTAAATTTCAAACTGCCTGCTCCTCCTGTCGCTGACCTTGGCACGTGACCGTGTGGCCTCTGGTAGGACAGTAAATGTAGACTGCGTTTTGGGGGTGTGATTGCGAGATGAAAGGCGCCCAGGCGCGAGGAGCAGGATTTGTGTCACGTTGGTGATGAACATGCAACAGAAGCCCAGGGTTTGCCGAGCCGATGGTCAGAACACCCGCTCACTGGCCACAGCCGACGAGGCCCCAGCGTGTGACGGGCGAAGCCTGCCGGCTTGCCTCTCGCCTCCCGCCTTTCGTCTCTGACTCGCTTGTGCTGTCTGAGATCGCTGCTTATTTTTAGCATCAACACTGTCATTTTTTCTTTTCCTACTCTGTGTCCTGATACAACTCTAGAATGTTCAAATACGTGCACAAACGCTATCGCATCTACATGGTGACGTTGCCCAGACAGCCACCGGCCACCAAGCAGGTCACAGCCGTCACACGTGTTGTTTGTTCCCGAGATGACATGTGACGGTCCTCACCAGGGGGACAGGGCTCCATGGGAGTGTCAGTGAACCTCGGGGAGAGTTGCCGACGCCTCCACCTGCCCCACCTGCCCGGTGAGACGGCAAACCCTGAGCTGGTGCTCGGGCCAGTCAGCCACGTGCACAGCGCATCCTCAGTAAATGCTCGGGTGGGATCAGACCCCCGAACTCGGCTGGAACTTAGAGTTTAGAGGCTTCATTCAGCTTCTTCACTTAAAAAGATCTTTATTGCTAGCAGGTGGCATAACTTACTGCTTGTCTCCACTTCCACCATTGGAAGAAAAGCATCAGAGCTTTAGCGAGAGGCTGTGATTAAATGCAGGACGAACCCACTGGAGGTCTGTTGAATGGGACGTAATTGTGTTTCCGGCGTCTTTAGCAAGAGTGTCCATGCGATGTTTGTGAAGTTACTCGAATGCCACCGTTTTAGATCTGGGCTGAGAGGGCGTGCCTTCCTGAGCTGCGGGGCCTGGCGCTGGCTGTGCCCTGAGCCCCTCCACACCGTGTCCTGGAGGCCAGGCAGGGCGAGATTTGCTCCACGGGCTCAGCGGGACACGTGTCCCACTGCCCCGCCCCGCGCTCTGCCTCTGCCTCTGCTGGACCCGGGTGTCCACGGTTTCCACGCAGAAGACCGCCCAGCCTCGCTGAGGACACGTCCCGGTCGCCTCCCCGTCGCCCTCCGGATGAATTCAGGAGAGAACGCGTCTGCGGAACTCTTGTCGGGTGACCCTTGACCCTCCAGCGACACCAGTCAGCACTCCCAAAACGTGAGACTCGGTTTCACCCTGGAGAGCGAGGGGCTGAGAAAGTACTGGGATCGGGAGGAGCGTCATTGGGGCACCCGGTGCTCCCCACGCAGAGTGCCACACGGCCGCCCCTGGGGTGGCTGGTGGTGCAGATCCGGTGTGAGCACTTAGAACCTTCGGCCTGTATGCGCACATCAATCGAGCCGTAAACCAAAAGCCTGGCGTGTTCATGCCTTTGGGGAGTAGAACTCAGAACTGAGGCGTTAGCGGGTCTGCAGTGCGGACGAAGCCTGGAGCACCCCGAAACCCCAGCCCCCGAATCCCCTGCCGCCCTGGTCACGCTTTGCAGCACGGAGCCCACGCGTGATGGGAGGGGACCGGGGACGTGGTGCGTGCCGTGGGCGGGGACCGGGGACGTGGCGCGTGCCGTGGGCGGGGACCGGGGGACGCGGCGCGTGCCGTGGGCGGGACCGGGGGACGCGGCGCGTGCCGTGGGCGGGGACCGGGGGACGCGGCGCGTGCCGTGGGCGGGGACCGGGGGACGCGGTGCCGGTGCTGCTCCGCCCACCTCACGCCCTGCCAGGCGCACATCGCCCCCGGGGCGTTTCAGACCCGGAGCGCCTCCCCCTGTCCGCGTCCTGGTTTGGGGTGAGGGACAGGACTCTGTCCAAACACATCTGAACTGCACTGGTCACCGGGACTGTTCCCCCTCCGCGCCCAGGGAGGCAGTGGGCCCAGGTCCCAGCTCCAGGAGAACGTCCCGCGGGCCGCGCACCGGTCCTGCTTCTCACGCAGTCCCCGGCTTGCCCGCAGCCGCGTGTTCCTTGAAGAAACCCCGAGACCAAACCACGTGTGATTTTGCGGGCGCCGCGCCAGGGCGGCCTCCCCCTGCTCTCCGCCGCCCCCGTCCGAAGCTCCGCAGAGCCCAGGGCCTTTTCCAGCCGCTGGCCAGGCCTCGCGCGCCGAGCCAGAAGTGAAAGACAAGGTAGGAGGCCTCCAGTGTCACCTGCCTCAGGGGTACCGTCGACGACGTCCTAGGAGAAGGTCTCGGCAGGTGTCCCCCGCTCTGCGTGGTCCCTGCCGGCTTCAGGACGGGGTCCTCCTGCGTGTCTGTCCCCCTGCAGCTGTGCCCGCGCCCGCCTGTGCACCCCGCTTGCCGGGGCTCACCTGGCCACGGCAAGTCGGCCACAGGTGTTCGCACATCAGCGGTAGGTGGCTGTGAGGCTCTCGAGACAACCCGGACATGAGATTTAAATAAACGTGGGCCGCGGAGCCCATAATTGTTGGGGTTTCAGGGTTCGTCAGCAGGAAGGCTGGAGGAACTCCCCCACGATGAGCGGCCCTCGGCGGTGCTGGGCGATGTCACACCACTTCCTTCGGCGACGAGCAGAGCGAGGTTGGAGGGGAGGACAGGACAGGGCAGAGAATAAATTTCGTTTTATTGTAGAAATGGAAATTTGTGTCATGGCTTTAAAAATCTGGTTTTATGTGTGTGTTTAATGCCATTCATTTTAAATGTAGAATCATAAATCCTGGCTTCAGAATCAAAGCTGTTTAATTACATTTCACCCATGAACAGTAATCTAATGCCAACGGAGGAAGAGTTAAAAAGGAGAACCACAGAGTAAATCAGAGGTTGGGATCTTCAGCGCAAGCATAAAAAATCAATTTAAGATGAATTTCACTACTATGAAAATTCTTCAGATGCGCCGCTTAGAGGGGGCGACACTGGGAACAGCTCGCGTTCGCTCCCCGCAGCCGCTCGGGGGATGTGGCCCCATGCGGGCAGAGCCTCGGGGTGCCCAGGCAGGCCCTGTGGCACTGGGGGCGCCGGCAGCCCCGGAGCCCCGTTTGCCGCGGGTGTCGGGGACGGGGCAGCGGAGCCCACAAACCTGAAGACCGCGCGGCCTGCGAGGCCGTCCCTGACCGGCACCCCGGCCTCGTGCGGGTGCTGCCGGAGGCCCGGGGCCAAGTGCTTCCACGCGGGGCTCTTGAGGTCCCTGCCCCCCTGCCACTTCCTCAGGAAGTCCCCCTGGGCTGAGGCCGACGCCACCGGCACGTCAGCCCTGGCACCTCCTGCCTGCGCAGGCGCCGTGTCTGGGAGGCGGCCGCCACGCAGCGCTGGCTCAGTGCATGTCCCCCGCGGGCCTGCGCGTCGTCGGCCGTCTGGCGGGAGCTCCGATTTGCCCTCGGCGTGCCCGCGTCCCCTCCCCCCTGCCCTCCCCCCACCACCCTGTGCTCTCCGTCCCCCCGGAGCACGACCGCAAAGCAGGTGGCGTGATTCTCATCTTTCTGTTCAGGTATCGTCAGTCTGTTTATCCAGTCAGTGAGGAGCAGACGAGAACGGGGGCTGGGGGGTTTCTCCCCGACCCTGAACAATATCTAAGCCACCTGGGGACAGTTCTCCCTTCTGCGTCCAGACGCCCTCATGGAGAGAAAGACCGGGGCAGCGGCTAGTCAGCAGCTCCGACCCAGGGGTGTCTGCGAGGCCATTCCATCACCCGTTCCCTGATCTCTGCCCGTGCAGGGAGCTCGCATCCCGTGGGGCCTCCTGGTGACCGGGTCCCATGAGATCCTTGTGGATTCGAGGTCCCTGTGCCTTCCGCCTCACAGAGGTCCAGGGCAGGTGGCCGCTGGCCGGGGCTTGGGCCCGCTCTGCCCAGTGGTTTCGTCCGCAGGATTGCCCGACTCCGGCCGGCTCTGTAGGGCCTGAGTCTCAGCTGCCGCTTGGTCACTGGTCATCTCGGTGCTCGTTTCTCTTCCTGTTTGTCCCCTGGTTCCGTCCTCGTGCTGTCCCTGACCATCTCCCTTCCACCGAGAAAACCCGTAGAAGGGACTGTGCGTGTCCCAGTCGGGGACCTCGGCGGAGACCGCACAGCGCTGTGACGAGGGCCTCAGGCCGCACAGGGGCGTCTGTGAGACCAGAAAGGCGTCGGCCACTCGCCGCACGCCTGGGCGCCCGGCCACACCCGCCATTTCCCGAGCCGGTGCAGTGCCAAGCGGCGGTGGCCTCCCCGCTCCCCTGGGCCCTCGTGAGCGCGTGTGAGCGCCCGGGGACGGCTCCAAGCACCTGCCCCGTGGTCACTTCCCGCCGTCCACGACTGGGCGCCGAGACGCGGTCCGTCCCGGAGCTGCAGAGGCAGCGCAGCGGACCGTGTCCACGGCGGCGTTTCTCGGTGCGGCGGGTCAGCCCAGAAAATCGGCCTCTGCCGCCGGGGGTCGGCCCCATGGGGGCGGGGGCTGCAGCGGGAGGGCTGGCGCCCCGACCGGGAGAAGCCGCGAAACCCTCGGAAGCACGTCTGAAACACGTGGGCTTGAACGTGAGGAGAAGGGGACCGGCGGCCGCGCCGAGCACACCGGAGGACGTGGACGAGGAGCAGGACGACCCGGCCGCGGGGCCCGCGGTCCACCCCGACTCGTGAACAGCCTTCGCGCGGTTAGACGCTCTGCAGGGTGGGGATCGGAGGCGGAGAGCAAACCGGGGGAGGCCCCCCAAACGCGGCACAGAGCGGGGAGCCGAACGCGCCGGCCTGCGGCCGAAGCTCGGTGGGCGGCGGGGGGGTTAGGGGTGCAGTCGGGGGCGTTTCTGGAAAGTGCTCTGGTGATGGATGGTGGGTGATTTCGCAGATGCAAATGTCCGTCTGTCCCGCACGAGCCCTGCAGAGGGGCCCACTCCGCCCGAGCGTCTGCGCTGGTCACACCCTGTCACGTCTGCTCGCGGTGTGACCCCGAACGCAGAGCCCCCGGAGAGAGCCGTGGGCTGGGACTCCACTCCCTGGGGGTCGCCCTGCCCCTCGTTCGCAAAGCTTCTCAAGCCGAAGGCGGGGCGTGGGCCTCACCCCTCGGCCTGCCCGCGCGCCCCCGGCTGCCGTGAGCCGTGGCCCGGCTGAGACGCGCCCACCTGGGCACGGTGGGCCCCCCCCCCCCGCAAGCTTCCCTGACTGAGCTCCTGTCCTTGCCTTTGCAGCCCCACCGCGGCCCCGCCCCTCGTGAGCCGCTGGACGACCCGGGGGCGGTGACAGAGCCCCTCGCGCAGTGTGCGGCCTGGCTGGCGGCCTACTTCCAGGAGCCTGCGGCCCTGCCGGCCCTCCCCGTGCCCGCCCTGCACCACCCCGTCTTCCAGCAAGGTCAGTCGCTCGGCGCCTCACAGCGCGCCCCCCAGGGAGCCCGGCCGCATCGACCGTCACTGACGTCACAGCGCGCTTCACTCAGTCCAGCCCCTCGGTGTGTCACACCCTCCGCCCGCCCCGCCCGAGCGCGTTGCTTCTGCGCGTGGTCACGTCCTGCCTGGCAGAGCCAGTGACAGGGACGCTGCCCGTCCGCGCCGGACTCTCGCTGGCGAGCGGTGTGAGTGGGGACGCAGCTGCATGGCAGGGAGGTCTCGGTCAGCTTGTCGTGAGCGTAAACCACCTGCTCGCCCGCAGCGCCGAGCGCGAGGCTCGCGCGCGGACGGTCAGCCACGGCGGTGACCGCGGCTCCTGCCGCCCGCCCCCGAGCCGGCGGCGGCTCCTCGAGTACGTTTCCAGCGTAACGTCTGGCGAGCCGTGGCGTTCTCACGGGCGAGCCGAGAACGGGCTGCGGAGGTGGGCGGGCCAGAGGCGCTCGGCGTCCGCGGAAGCCGGGGCCGTCCCCACACGTCTCCCCGGGAGCCGCCGTGTGGCTGGTGCTCACGGCAGCGGAAGCCGTGAAGCCGGCCCGAGGTCGGTTGTGCTCGCGACCTTCGTAGCCGTTCCGTGTAGGTGAGCACGTGTACACCGCTACGTGCGTGTGGACGCGTGCACACGGGTACCCCGAGGAGAAAACTGCCCCGAGATTCGCGGGAGCCTAGGACCCGTGGCTTCTCTGCCGCTGCTGCCTCCGGGATCCCTGCTCTGCGCCAGGAGCCAGGGGTGCTGTCCAGCCGCCGTCCTCCCGTGAAAGTCTGTCGGTGACATTTTCAAACAGAAAAAATGCAAACGCTGAGCAGGAAGGGCCGGTGTAGCTGGTGGGGTGGGGGAGGGTCGGCTCATGAACTCTGGGGGGCCTGTCCTCAGCCCTCAAGGAGGCTTGGGGCCGGCCACCGTCACGCCGCTTCCCGGCTCTGGGCCCACGCGGGCCGGCCCGTCCCCCGGCCAGCCGGCCATGGCGTGGTAGGCCCGGTGACCAGGACGAGCTGGACGAGGCGCTGGGTGAGGAGGAAGGCCGTGCAGCTGCCCGGCAGCCCGTCCGTCCGACAGGCCGAGCAGTGTTGGCGGCGCCTCCCAGCGGCCGAGGCCCCTCCCGCCGGGGTGGGGGGGGGCTGCACCCTCCTGCCGACACTCAGCTGCAGGGCCCGGACTTCCCACGCTGCCCCCTCTAATTTGGCTCAGTCACTCTCTCTCCGGCCGGGGCCAGGTGCGGATTTTATGGTGAGGGAGGGAGGCGGCAGGGGCTGTAACAGTGGCCAGCGCGGACTTAATTGGCCCTCACCCCAGGTGTGGCGACACCCCCTTTCTGCCCCCGGTGGTGGGCTCCGCTCTCTTTCTACTCTGTGTCTGGGAGCCGGAGGCATCGCGGGGACACGGTGAGCCCCCCACGGAGGTCTCAGGCCAGCGCAGCTCAGGAAGCCGCGGGTCCACACGAGCAACGGCCTTCCGTGAAAGCTGGAACCAGGCCCCTCGACAGACTCTCCTTTCAAATCCGAGCCTGTCGAGCATTTTCTCATCACGCTCTTGCTTGGAGCTGAGACCAGGTCCCCCGATCTCAACTTGCTGAAGAAGAGGAACGAGAGGCAAGCCCCCGCCCCCGTCACGGTCCAGCCCGTGCAGGAGTCCTTCGTGCTGAAGCCCCGCCCGTACAGCGCGGGGCCTCAGCCACCGGCCCTCCGCATCCCCTCCGCAGGCCGCCCGTGGCCTGTGCCGGGACGAGACCATTCTTCTTTCAGGCTCCTTGTGTGAGCGAGTGTGCTGTTCACAGTCAGGTCTTTTTTTTTTTTTTTTTAAATATTTTTTTTCTATGGTGACATTGGTTACGAAACCTGGTGAGTTTCAGCTGTACATTTTAACAGTGAGGCGCATGTAGATACACACGCACTCTGTGTGTTCACCTCCCGTAGTTAGATTCCTGTCTGTCACAGATTCGACCCCTTTCACGCCATCTGCCTCCTCCTACCCCGCCCCTCCCCAGTAACCACTAGTCCATGAGTTTGTCCTGTTCACTTGTTGCTTTTAGGTTTATGTCCCACATGTGAGTGATATCACGCGATTTTGAACTTTTTCTGTCTGGCTTATTTCGCTTAGTATGGTTATTTCGAGGTCCATCCATGTTGTTGCAAATGGCGGTGTTTCATCTCTTCTTATGGCGGATATTCCATTGTGTGCATGCACCACAGCTTCTTTAGCCAGTCCCCTATCGCAGGACACTTCGGTTGCTTCCACGTCCTGGCCACTGTGAATAAAGCTGCTGTGAACACTGATGTGCAACTATCTTTTCAGATACAGGTTTTCAAGTCTTTGGGGGTAAATACCCAGTAGAGGGATGGCTGGATCACATGGCAGATCAATTCTTAGAGTTTTGAGGACCCTCCATACTGTTTTGCATAGTGGCTGCACCAATTTGCAGTCCCACCAGCAGCGTATGAGGGTTCCTTTTTCTCCGCATCCTCTCTAACATTGGTTGTTATTTTTCCTGTTGATGACAGCTATTCTAACAGGTGTGAGAGGGTATCTCAGTGTGGTTTGATTTGCATTTCCCTAATAGCTAGCGATGTCGAGCATCTTTTCATGTATTCGTTGGTCGTTTATCCTCTAGGGAAAAGTGTCTGTTCAGGTCCTCTGCCCATTTTTTGATTGGATCGTTTGGTTTTTTGTTGTTATGGAGTTGTATGAGTTCTTTGTATATTTGGGATATTAGGCCCTTATCGAAGGCGTTGCTTGCAAATCCAGTTGTCTCAGACAGTTGTCTCTTTACCTTGTTGATGGTTTCTTTAGCCGAGCAGAAGCTTTTTTGTTTGATGTAGTCCCATTCATTTATTTTTGCTTTACTTCCCTTGCCTTTGAGGTCAGATTTATAAAATCTTCTTTGAGTCCAAGGTCCTTGGGTTTAGTTCCTATGTTTTCTTCTAGGTTCATTTTTTAAAGAGTCACAAAAATGTGTGCTGGGGCAGCACCAGGGACCGGGGCTCCTGTGAGAATCTAATGCCTGGTGATCCGAGACGGAGCTGGGACGGTGATGCTGGTGCTGGGGAGCGGCCACAAATACAGGTGAAGCGTCGCTCGCTCCCCCACCGCTCACCTCCTGCTGTGCGGCCCGGTTCCTGACAGGACACAGACTAACGCTGGTCTGTGACCTGGGGGTTGGGGACTACAGTGCTGGGGTGACCCACACGAGATTGCTGTTTTTTCATGTTTAATACATCAAATGCTGGAAATTTCCTGTGGTTCAGCGCCTTGGAGAATTTCTGAAGGCTGACTGGTAACACGTCCGTTATCCCATGCCCTCCACCCCACCCCTGCCCAGGCAATGCTCAGCAGCCCTTCCCGACCAGAAGTCGGGTGCACGGGGCCTCTCTGGGGGTGTGGGTCTGAGTGGGAAGTGGGGTCCTTGTGCCCGTGAAGAAATTAGAGCTGCTGAGGGGTAAAACTCCTTGCGAAACCTTGGCTTAGTTTATAGTGCATGCTCTAAAAATATTTCCTTTGGTGGGGGGGAGGGCATGGGTCCGTTTTGTTTTTGCTAATCTGGTTTACTAAAAGTGTCAACAGAGCCATTTTTCTGGCCACTCCGTGACGCAGCCGCTCGTGATCCGGTAGCACAGTGAGGCATTGCAGGGAGGTCAGGTCTCCCACAAACCTTCCGAGGTCAATCTTGTTTATTTTGAATTCATTTTCCTCTCCAAGAAGCAGTTGTTTAATGAAGCCCTTCGTGTTGAAATAAACCTTTAGTTAATGTTTCTTTCATGGCGACACGTCATTTAGACTTCTTTTTCGTTCACACTCCCTAACATATAAAAAAATTAGCTTCTTTACATAACGTGCGCATCGTAAAGCAGCCTCAGGGGTCAGTGGCGGAAGGACGGGAGCAGCAGCAGCATCTCGCAGTGAATTCCGGAGAAGCGGGCGGTGGGCGACGGAGGCCGGCTCGGGCACGGAGCACACGCAGACGCCGCCTTCGTCCTGGGTCCCCTGCCCGCAGGCTCCGCCCTTGCGGGAGGCTGCAGAGCCGCGGGCGGCCGGGGTGGGGGCAGCTGGGCCACTAACCCGGGCCTCCCCGCTCCTCCGCCAGGCCAGGCTGGGGGCCTGCACGCTGGCCGCCCGCACGAGGCCGCCCGCCGCGGCACTGCCGGCCGACCTCAGCCCCCTCCCGGGGCCAGCCCGCCGATGGCGGCTTTCAACAGATGGGCTCCGAGTTTTCTTTCTAAAGTGACTGCAGCGTTCTCTCCTAAATGAAATACTCGACACTGTAATAACTTCCCCACCACAGCTGTTGGCTCGTCGCGATGAAACCCAGTTGCATGACAGTAGTGAAATCTGCATTTTTTTTTAAACCTACTTATTGGCTGGAAATAAGTTTTCGTAGCTTCTGTCTCAGAGCCTCAGAAAGGACTCTCGTGTCGTGTCTCTGTCAGACTCTTCTTTCTAAAGGCCCTTTCGGGGTGAATCAGTTCGCCCGCCCCTGTGTCCTGGGCACGGCCCCCCTGTGCCTCACACCTGCCGTCCAGGGGAGGCCGAGTCAGCCCGGAAGGCGGGTGGGCCGCGACGAGGAGGCCAGTCCTGCCGTTGCCTCGGGCCCTCACCGGACACCACCCTTCAAAATGACAAGTCCGTCCCGGGGAGAGTCACCCATCCCCTCCGCCCCATGTGACTCGAGTCCAGAAGCAGCCGGGTCTCCCGGGGGAGGGCGCCGAGCCCTCCTCGAGCTGCTCCATCGGGGGGCGAGGGGCCCAGCCACCTGTCCACAGGCCTCCTGCGCTGCACACCGCACACGAGGGTCCCCCTTCGTGTCCCGTGCACCCCCAGCCGGAGGCAGTGTTGTGCTCTCCCCAGTTCACGCCGGTATGTGTCCCCGGACTGAAAACACTCCCAATTTAAAGGGAAGAGAATCGCCACCCCAGGAGCTGCGTTTGCTGGGGAGCCGTCGCTGCCCCCCACCTCGGGAGCTTGCCGTGTTGGCCTCGCCCGGAGGGCACCTGGCAGGGCTGCTGGGTGGTAGGCTCCCGAGGCCCGGGTATCGGTGAGAACACGCCGACGTCGTGCTCACGCGGGAAGGCGCCGGCTGCTGAATTTCAGCCTTGGAGCTGCCGTGTGGCTTTTCAGGGACAAGGCATGAGGAAATATGGGCCCGGCCTTCTGAGGCTGGAGCTGGGAGCATGAGAATCAGGCGCCCTGATCAGACACCTGGGCGCGGGCGGCAGGCATGACGTCAGGGCGCTGGGAAGACGCTCCGCTGTCTGGAGTCAGAGCAGGCCCCCGGGTAGGGGCGACCCCCCCCCAACCAACAAGATCGCCCTGGTCACGTTCACACGTGTAGACCACCCTGCACATCTGTGTGTTGGCCTTGGCCGTGCGTCCGCGCGGCGGGACCGGGGAGTCGGCCTCTGCCGAGCGGCAACCGCACACTGCACGGTTGCTCTGCTCCGTGATTTTTCATTTGAAATGCACTTTAAAAAGCCGGAATTTTCTATCATCTGTATTTTAAATTAAGAAGCAGACTTTTCAC
This sequence comes from Eonycteris spelaea, assembly GCA_003508835.1. Classification (NCBI taxonomy): domain Eukaryota; kingdom Metazoa; phylum Chordata; class Mammalia; order Chiroptera; family Pteropodidae; genus Eonycteris; species Eonycteris spelaea. The sequence continues at coordinate 318,194 of PUFA01000004.1, read as the reverse complement.
TTAAATGTGCTTTTAAATGTTTTATTCCTTGTAGTTACTAGACAAACCTGCAGTGTTTTCCAAAGAGAACATTCCAGCGACTCCTCCTGTCGTCCGGAGCGTGTGTACTCACGTTCTGCAGGCGGCCTCCGTGCGTTTCGAGATCATCCTGGCGAGACGAGAGTTCTCGCCACTGCCCGGGATTTAGAGAAAATGTTTTAATAAAAATTACATAGAATTGGGCTGTAGCTTATAAATATTTAAATATGTAAATACTGATATCAAATTAATGGCTGTAATGCTGTAGAACTCTTTGTAGGAGCCAAGAGTGTACGAAGTGTTACTTCATTTACATGCTTCATCCCCATGGCCTCTTACCTGTAGCCCTCATGCTCAGAGCGACTCGGATGGGTCGTTCGCGGTGCAGCCCCTTGAAGGTCCGTGTCCCGCCTGCCGGACACAGGAATAGGGTACTCGCGGGGGGGGGACGTGCGGCCCTCTCTGTGGCCCCCGCGCCTCATGGGCGGGAGCACCCTAGACGGCCGACCTCCTGGAAGCCGAGCTCGCTGGGGCGCAGGTGACGTTTCGGTGCCGATAACCTGCGCGCTGAAGAGCGACGTGGGGGCAAGAAGCCTCGTCGGCCCCAAAGCCCGTCACCCGGTTCCTGAGGCTCCCGCTTTTGCCAGTGTTTCCGGGGAGCCCCGCCTCTCAGCATGAATATGCACAGTTACAGCGATCTTCGTTACTATGGCAACTACTTTTCCTTTCCTTGAGCACCACCGTTAATCGTACCAGACACGCAGTGGGAAGGGGAGGACCCGTTCCCGGACCGCGTGCGTGCGTGCGGCGCGCCCGTGCCCGGACCGCGTGAGCGCGCTTGAGCCCGTGCCCGGACCGCGTGAGCGCGCTTGAGCCAGTGCCCGGACCGCGTGCGTGCGTGCGCGCGCCCGTGCCCGGAGCGCGTGCGCGTGCGCTCGCTCGCATCACCAGCTTTTTAAAACATGCACGTGCCACTCCCCCACCGGGGCTGCTGCCCAACAGCGTGCCCCCCACGTCAGAGCTTAGGGGACACCGCGGCCGGCGCACCGCTTGGCCCAGGCATACACTTTTCATAGGAAATTTGCATCCCTTCCCCTTTTTAGAATAAAACATGCAAGACCCAACATAAACGGCATATCCTGCCCTGGTTTTTTCCCCCTAAGAAGTGGGCCTTCGGCGTCCGAGAGCGGCTGGTACCAGCGGCGTCCCCGGCGGGCTGTGGGAGCCACGCCTGGTTATGGCCAGCGTGAAGCGGCACAGATGTGGCCGAATGCGATGGTGTCATTAGTTTGTGAATCGCATCCTTGAAAATAACTGTGGAGGAGCCAAATCGGTTTAAAAGAAGATAACAAAATGGTTTAAGCTACTTAGGTTGAATGCCAATTATATTTTAATATTCAACCGAGCATATTTTACTAAGAAAAAAGGCCGCGTCGACGCATGCATAACTCATTGGCAGTGTCGGCCAGCTGTGCCACTCTCCTCCGAATCACTTTGTGCATTTTAGCAGTGTGGTAATTTAGTGGAGAACTACCTGACTGATGGCATTTTCAATGAGCAGGTAATCTGCAGAGAATTTTTATATGGTTATGAGTTCTGTGCTTCAGCCCAGCAACACAAAAATACATCAAGACCAATTACGGTATCAACTTTCAGCGTGGTACCCTCGCCACGGAAGTGCATGTCTTTCTGCCCCAGGCATTTCAAATTGCATCTAATTTGAAATCTTTGGGGTTTTAATTAAATTTCAGAATATATGGAATTCTTCATTAGTACCTGCTCTGAATAGCAGATTACTCTCCTCTCGGTCTCTCGTTAAAGAACCAGGCTGTGGTGAGCAGCGTGTTCAGGACCTGATCATTTGTGGGGCCTGGGTATTGGAACAGAAATAGTGAAATGCAAAATAATATCAAAAAGATTATTAGTCCAGGGAGAGTCTCTTGATTTGTATTTTAATGGAATTTTACATTTCTCTTAATGATTTGCAAATTGTCCTCTGATTATAAGATGCATTAAGCTTTTCATTTTAATGGCAGAGACACAGCCATTAGCAGAATTTTTTTCTGTCTGTAGAGTGCTTCCCTGCAGCAGATAAATATTGAAACCATTAACACCTTTTGATGTCCGTCCCTGTCCGTCCCGGACCCACACGGCTCACCGGGGTCGGGGCGCTGACACTGGCCGGGGGCCTCTGAATCTTCACCGGGCCACGTTTTCGTTTCTCGAATACAGGAACCATGTAAAGTAATTCTTTGGGGGGCCTCGTTTGTTTGTGTTAAAGCCGATGCATGTATGTTAGTGGGGGCCCAGTTTGTATTAACAAAAGCGTCCGGCGAAGGTCGGGGTGCTCACAGCTCCTGCCTCGCTCTGGTCCCCCAGAGGTCCCCCCAGCACCCTGGCTGTCTGAGACACGGGCTGCCTCTGTGTTAGCCGGCTGACTGGGGCCGAGCACAGCTGGACAGCGCGAGCCGGGGCGCCTGCCTGTGCTCTGGCCTTTGCGATAACGTCTTGGTTTCAGGCTGAGACCTCCGGGCCCTGCAGAGTGTGGGACTCATGTGGCCGGAGCTGCACGGCCCACAGCAGCAGCTCTGCTCCGTGCGCTGAGTGAGCTCCGGCGCTCCGGGCTCTGGCCTGTGACAGGCCCGGGTCTGTGGGCAGCTCGTGCTGTCGGAGCCTTGGGGTCCAGCAGCCTGCGGCGGTGTGTGGCTGGCCACCCCCGGGAGCCAGGTGAGGCCCATGCTCCGTGCCCTGCAGGCCCGCAGCGTCCACGGGCAGCTCTTTGCTGCAGGCCGGAGCCACTGGACAAGGGAAGTTTTGTGGGCAGCGTCGTTCTGGGTAGCAACTGCGACTTACCCGTCCAGCGAGGGTTTGCGGGTTTGCGGCCGGCTCACTGCTCGCTGCCTTGTGACTGTCCCCAGCGAGAATCTCCGTCAGAGGTGGCAGGAGCTCATCCACGCCGTGGCAGCCGATGGCGTCCTTACTGAACACATGAGTGGCAAACCAGTCAAGTAATCGATCGCTCCAAACACGCCCACCCTGGTCTTTCCTCCCTCACGCCACCCGGGCCTCATTAGGGGACATCAGTATTTACATAGGACAACGTGCTCTTTCTCAAGTGACCTTAGAAATGCCCACGCTGCATCAGGGCGGCCCTAGTCCCGTGCCACGAGCCAGTGGCAGGGTGGAGTTGGGGGGGGCCGGCTCTGCCCACTGTCTCCAGCAGCAGCACGGGGGGCTGGTGGCCGTGGCTGCACCCCTCCTGTCACTCCTCTGGGGCCAGCCTTCACCCAAGGAGCAGAGCAGAGCTCCCTGACCCCTGACTTCCTCCTTCTGCCAGGGCCATCACCAGCCACAGGGCCCCCGTCCTCGTCCCCTACGTGCTGCACTCTTGTCCTGGCCTGCACCCGGGCTTTCCAGGGAGGCCTGGGGCAGCCGGGATCCGGGGCCTGTGGGCAGTGCGGTTACCTGCCTTGTGTCTCACACCTGCCCGAAGCAGAGAGAGGGCCTCTGAGCTCAGCTGTTCACCATGGCTGTGGACCGGCTCCGGCCAGCGCGTCTGTTGGCAGGAGGGAACAGCCACAGGAAGCAGCGGCGTGTGGTCCGGCGGGGTACCCACGGCAGCCCCCACTTCCCCCTGCACCGCAACCCTGGTCCCTGCGGGGGGGCCGGGGGAGAGGGACCCGAAGCCCCAGCTGGGCGACAGGCGGTGACGACCCTGCCCACCGCTCCCCTCCTGCTCCGTGGGCTTCCGGTGTGGGTCCCTGCCCGAGGGCACACGGTTACCGTCCGCGGGGAGCCCCTCCCGCACCCGCTCAGCCCCACGCCCCCCCAGACAGGTGAGAAACCAGACTCAGCTGCACAGTGGGAGTGACATCCCAGCCCTCAGAAGCCAGGCACAACTTCTTTTGACTTCTTCGGCTGCCCTGCGGCAGAGGCTCCATGTTGATACCAGGATTAATCCCCGAAGAGCCCCTCAGCTCTCTGCAGAGAAATTAACGCTCGCCGGCTTCCCTCTGCCCGTGCTGACGGCTGTCAGCGGCAGCACGCCGCCTCCACGCGAGACCCTGTCCTGCGGTAACGAGCATTCATTAAGGAGTTGGGGGCTCAGCCCCCTTCTGTTGGGTTGGTCTTCACAAGTTAGTGAAAATTACTGGTCAGACTCAGGGCTGTTTCAGACCAGCCCTAGAGGCTCCCTGGCGGGGCCACTCAGACACCCCGTGCCCCAGATTCACCAGGATTCCCAGAAATGCATCAAGTGATGCGGACGGATGCTTCGCCTGCCGGGCCGGGACCCTGGGGTGCCGCCCGGGTCTTGGAGGAGACATAGGTTTAACTCGGGGGCGCGACAAGGTACGTCTGCCAATAAAGCTGGCGGGGCTTGTCCACCCCTCCTGGATGCTGACGAGGGCTAGCAGGAGGCTTCTAGAAGTTTCTGATGGAATGCATGGGAGTCCCTGAACTGGGCTGGCGAGTCGGTGCACGCGCCAGGTTCTTTGGGTTCATTGGCACGTGTCTGAGGGCACTGGGGTGTTTAGCATGGAGCGGGCCTGAAATCAGAAGCTGGTCCCTTTTCTGCCGCTTGACCGAAGCCACCAAAGGGAAGGCTGATTCGATGCCACCTTTTCGTGGCTGACTCTGGGCGGGTGAAGGGACCTTGTCTTGCACATGGCGACAACCTCGTGCCACTTTATTTTTTTATTTTATTATTGTTGTTTAGGCGAGGCAGCCCGTGGTGGGCCTCACTGGTTGCAAGGACTTTGTCGGCTTGCAACTCCTTATTTTTTATTTTTCACGCCTGCAGCACCTGGTCTTCCTAGGTGGTCTCCTCATCCAAGTACTGACCAGGCCCGGCCCTGCTCAGCTGCGGAGAGCAGACAGGCCGGGCGTGTTCAAGGTGCCGTGGCCGTGGACAGCCTTGTGCCATTTTAAATCTGATTTTCTTCCTTCTGTTGTTTTGATACAAGAGTTTTGGGGGAGGGGCTGGAAACGGCTCTATGCGTCAAGGCCTTGTGAACAGAGAGTGCGGTTCCTCCCGTGGGCTCCCGAGGGTCAGGGGCACAGCGTCCCGGCCCCAAGCATGTGTGTAGGGAGAGGAGAGAGCATGGGGTCCCCAAGCAGGGCCCACCCAGAGGAAGTCCTCAGGATGGGGCATCGAGGGGCGTGGAACTAGGACCCCCCGACCTGTCGTGACCTCCTGTCCTCCCTGTCACCCGGGGTGCGTGACACTGACCTTAGCCACTCACCCCGTCCCTGCACTTCTGTACGGTGTGCTTCTCCGTCCGTCCCGTAGTGCTCAGACACTGTCAGCGCCTGTTCGGGAGTCAGTCACTCAGCTTCGAGCCGAGTGACAGTTACCCGGCCGGTGGCAGTGTCCGCGTGCAACCCCGTTCATTCCAGGACAGCCACAGCCTAATCGTCTCTCCGCAGGCTGCCGTGAGTTCGAGCTCAAAGTCTTAGGCATGATTCTTCTGTTAAATAAGTTTCGGGCGCTCTAATCAGCAGGGGTGACGACAAAGACACCAGGGGTGGCTGTGCCGTGGTTGTCCCTCGCGTCACCTGAGCAGGCCTGCCCAGGTGAGCACGTCCTCTCCCGCGCGTGGGGAGGCCGGGCGGCCGGGCCGGTCTGCGGGGTGAGCTCTGAGCTTCTGCTCGGGCACCCGGACCTGGACCCGCACCCACGAGCCTGCGGGAGCGTTTCTGCTCCTGGCCGGCCCAGAGGCGCACGTGCCCCCAGACACCACTGTGCCCAGGGCTGCCGAGCACCCCCAGAGTGCTACGCAGGCCCGGCCGGCAGTGTGCGCCCCGAGAGGCCTTCACAGAGGTCAGCACGTCCCCTGAAGGGTCGCCGTCCAGAGCCCCAGCGCGTTCCTGGCAGTCCTCGTCCGACGTCGGGGGTGGCCGCCCGGAGCCACGCGGCACTGGCCGGTCTCCGCCTCCGCGCGGCTGCGTTTTGAAACGCAGCTGTAACGTGAGCTCGCGGGTCCTTGCTGTTTGCTCCGTCTCGAGGGCAGAGCGTTCAGCGGTTCACACTCAGGTGTGCTGTCAGCTGCAGGCTTCCTGTCAACGCCTGACCAGGCTGAGGAAGTTACCGGAAGGTGATGTCCTCGACGGCCGAGAGCTCTCGTCGTGACCGATGCTGAATTTTGTTGACTTTGTTTGAATTCACTGCGCAGCGACTTGATGCAGTTACGCGTTTTCCTTCGTGAGGCTGTTCGCACGCTGCACCCTACTAGTTCGTTACGCACCGACTGCTCTGTTTAGGGTGGTGTACGAGCCACAGGAACAGTTGCGAAGTGGCCCAGCGTGCCTTGACGCCCACACCTGTCGCTTCTGCACCTGACTTCTCACGGACCGTGCTACCTTGGTCACGCTGGTGCCGCTGTTACCTACGGCGAGCTCTATCCGGACCTTCCGAAGCTTTGCCCGGTGCCCAGGGCTCTGTGTAGGACGTCACGTTACCTGCGGTCATCGCATGTCCTCAGGTGGCTCTTAGCTGTGGTGTCTTCTCCAGTTTTCTTCGTTTTCAGTGGCTCTGGCAGGTCCCCGGAGCCCTGGCCAGGAGATCGGCAGAAGGTCGCCGCCCTGGGGTTTGTCTGACAACCGCCCCACTCTCCTCGTGACTGCGGCAGCGGGGGCTGTGGGGCGTGAGAGGGGCCGCGGACGCGAGGCGCCGTGTTCATGGAGTCGTGTCGAGGGTTCACGCGATGGAGGGTGCTGTCGCCCTCGACGGGCGTGCCTCGGTTCACCCTCACGTCGCCAGCCCTGACCCATCGCCTGTGGCTCGTCCCGGCCCGCCTGCGGGTGAGGACGGGCGCCCACCTGCCGCCGTCATGTGCTCAGGGTCCGCGTCTGGACCTGGACCCCACAGGGAGCGGCTGGAGCCCGCGTGTGTGCGGCTCCCCTGCCTTCAGTCTCACGGGCCCCGTTTCTGTCCAGAGCGGCGTCTCCCTCGCACCCGCCCCAGGGGCGTTGTTCCTGCGTTTGTCGGACACGCAGACGCCCATCGCCACCCGCACTCCTTCCTGGGACCCTCCAAAATGGTGTTTCTGTCGTTCTTTGCATCCATTGCGTAGGAGGGTTTTCCCCTGCCTCTGAGCTTTCCTTTCCTAAGACGCCGCGCAGCTGAGGCGGGGTGGCACAGCGGGAGCCTCCGCAGACGTGGTTCTCGCGCAGCGGTCTCCGTTGAAGGCGCCTGCGTGTCCTCTGGTGGCTCGACAGCCCATCACACAGGTGCCCCCTCGTCTGCCTCGTCCGCGTTTTGGCTGCTTCCGGTGCTTGGCAACAGGTGAATAAAGCTGCTAGCAACGTTCACGTGCTGGCTTTTGTGTGGACAGAACTTTTCAGATCGGCTGAGCAAACACCCAGGGGTGCGGTCGCTGGTTCGCACGGCGAGCCTCTGTTTAGCGTTGCGAGAAGTTGCCAACCCGTTCCCAGAACAGCTGCGCCGTCCTGCGTCTCACGGGCAGCGCGGGCGGCTCCGCGGCCGTGCCGCGTCCTGGCCAGAGCTGGCGCGGGCGGCTGGCCGTGCCGCCTGCCCCGTGGCTTGCTGGCCGTCCCCGAGCCGCGCGGTCGCGCCTGTGACCCTGGCGACAGGCGGTGTTACGCGTCTCCGTCCGCGCGTCTGCGTCCGCGCAGCTTTCGGTGAGACCCCGCTCTCCTCTTCCGCGTGGCGCACCCTCAGCTCGCTTGCCTTCTTGCTGTCGAGTGCTCCGTGTTTTTGTACGTCTCGGTTACGAGTCCCGCGTCAGACACGTGTTTCGGCCCGTGGCTTTTCTTTTCAGTGTCTTCACAGCATCTTTCCCAGAGCAGAAAGTGTTTATTTTAATTAGGTCCAGCTTACGGTTTTTTTCTTTCCTGGATCATGCTATATCTAAAATCTCTTCCCTAAACCCAAGGTCACCTAGATTTTTCTCCGGTGTTCACATCTAGATGTTGTGGTTTTGTAGTTTTGGCTTTTAGATTTATATCTATGATCCGTTTGGAGTTAGTTTATAAAAGGTACGTGATCCGCGTCTGGGTTCCTCTTTTTCTTTCTCTATCCATCCATCCATCCATCCATCCATCCATCCGTCTGTCTGTTTATTTATTTGTTTTGCAAGTAGCTCCCCAGCCCCAGCACCATTGGTTGGAAAGACCGTCCTTTTTCTGGAGAGTTTCCTTGGCTCTTACATTTGTGGGTCTATTTCTCTTCTGTTCCATTGATCTAGGTACCCACTCTTTCACCAATACACCCCGTCGATTACTGTAGCTTCGGACACTCGTCGAGTTTTCAAATGTTGAACAGCCTTGCTTTCCTGGGACAAACTCCACTTAATTTTGGTGTGTTATTTTTATCTGTTACAGAATTCGATTTGCCAATACCTTGTTGAGAATTTTTGCATCCATGTCCATGGGAGATATGTATCTGTACTTTCTGGTTCCTGGTTTTTTCTCTGGTTTAGGTATTGGAGTAATTGTAGCCTCACAAAATGCCTTGGGAAGTGTTCCCTCTCTGCTTTATAGAAAAGATGACGCTGAAGTGACATACTTCTCCTTTAAATGTTTGATAGAACCGACTGGTAAAATTATCTGGCCTTAACGATTCCAGATTTTAAACCACGAATGCAAGTCTTTCCGTAGTTACAGGACTGTTTCGGTTATCCGCTTCACCTTGGGTGGGTTTTGGTAGCCGGTGGCTTCCGATGAACCGGTCGCTTCATCCATGTTGTTGACTGTCGAGCAGTTGTTTGTAGGAGCCCCGGGTCGCCCGTCGACTGTCTGCAGAGTCAGTATTGGCATCGCCTCGTTCACTTCTGATATTGATCATTTGTTCTCTTTATCAGTCCTGCTAGGGATGTATCCATTGTATTGATCTTTTTGGTTTTTGCTCTTCTCATTTTTCTGTGTTCAATCCCGTTGGTTCCTGTCATCACTTACTACTTACTTCCTGGACTGGTTTTCCTTTGCTCGTCTTTTTTGGTTTCTTACGTTGGAAGCGCAGATTATTTGAGACGCTTCTTCTTTCTAAAACGTGCATTTACTACTGTAAATTTCCCTCTAAGTATTGCTTTAGCTACCTTATAAATTATGATATGCTATATTTTCAATTTGCTTTTGTTCAGTGCATTTTATTTCACTTAAGACTTCTGTGACCCATGGATTATTTAGAAGTGGTTTATTTACTGTCCACGTGTTCGGAAATTTTCTATGATGTTTTTGTTAATATTTAGTCTTAATTCCATTGTCATCAGAGAATATAACTTGTATGATTGCAGTTACCTTACATTTGTTACAATGTATGTTATGACCCAGACTATGGTATGCCTTGGTCAATATTCCGTGTGCATTCGAGAAGAATATATGTTCTGTTTTTTATTGAGTAGAGCGTTCTTTATATGTCCGTTAAAACCAGTTAGTTGATGGTGTTTTTCACTTCTATTTCCTTGACTTTCCGTCAGCTTTTTCTGTCAGTTGCTGAGAGAGACGTGTCGGCGTCTCCAGGTGTAACTGCCGATCGATTTGCCCATTGCTCCTTTAGATTCAGTCCGCTGTGCTCGTGTAGAAGAGCCGTTCTCGTCGGGTGCGTAAACACGTGCGGTCGGTGCGCTGTCTTTGGGAGCGGTCCGTTTCGTCGCTGTGCGATAGTACTTTTTACCCCTGGAAATCTTTTTTGCTCTTAACTCTGCTTTATTATTAACTTTTTCCAGATTAGTTTACATGGCATACCTTCTTCCATTTTTTAGCTTTCTCTCACTTATATCTATTATTTTTTAGAAGGCACACACTAGCGTTATTTTTTAATCCATTCTGACGCTCACTATCTTTTCACTGGTAAAATTAAACCATTTACATGTAATGTAATTACTGATATGATGGGATTTAAGTAAAAACATTTATTTCATTACTTGTTCTTATTACATTTTATTATCATTACATAATTTATTGTTTTCTATTTTTCCCGCTGTTTTTCATTTTTCCCTTTCCTTCCTCTCTTTCAGCTATGTTACCCTTTTTTGGTCTTTTAGTTTGCTGTTAGTGTCCTGCGAGTTACCCCTTTCTGCAGCTTTACTAGCCTTGCTCTAGGTGTCAGGATTCTTAACGTGAGCAGCCTGGTTGGAACCAGCATTCTACCACCTCGAATGCAGACCCCTCAGCACCACCCGGACCCTTCGACCCCGGCCCGTGACGGCGCAATGACGTGTGTCACCCACCCTCTCACTGGAACCCTTTTCCCACACGTCGTGATGTTGCTTCCATCACAACATTGTGAAGATCGCGGCTGGCGCACGGGCAGCAGCGCCCGGCGGGGCGGTCACCTCTGCGCTCGTCGCCCACTGTCCGGGCGCCCCTCCCGTTGGCTCGGGTCTCCTGGGAGCGCATTATCTTTGATTTTTATCTGCAAATGTCATGATTTTCATTCCGAAGGATCTCTTTAGGCTTCTGAGTTGGTATTTCTTTCCTCCCCGCGCTTCAAAGTTGCTGTTTCCCTTCCGGGCTCAGCTATTTCCGAGGAGGATCCTGTCCCCCCCCCCCCCCCCGTCGTTCCGCTGTGAGCAGTGCAGCGTTTTCCTCCGGTCGATTAAAGCGTTTTCTGAGTCTTCAGACTGTGGCGGCTGGAGCGTAGGTCCAGGAGGGGTGTCTGTGGGTGTGTCCTGGTTGTCCTGCGCTAGACTTCGTGAATCTGTAGTTGTATGTTTTTTTGCTAAATTCGGACATCTTATAGCCTTTTTTTCTATGCCACACTCTTCCTCTCTTTCCGAAACTCCAGTAACACAAGTGTCAGGCCTTCTGGCTCTGTCTCTCATGTCCCCAAGGCTCTTTCTGGCTCTTCGTTGTTTGTTTTTAACATTTCTTCTCCGTTTGTCAGGTCAGATCCTTCCTGTCGACTCGTCTTCAGTTTCATTGATGCTCTCCTCTGGTGTCCCTATTCTGCTGGTCAGCCCACGCCGTGCAGTTTTTAAATTGTGGATATTATTTTGGGTTTTTTTTTTTCAGTACTAAATTTCCATTTGTAACTTACATGTCTTTGACACAGTGATTTTCACTGTTTCAAGGGCATTTTCCCATCTTGCAGCACTTGTATTGGACCTTTAAGTGGTCACATGACATACATCAAGTCATCATGTGGCACACATTTCGCTTGTCAGTTACACCTCAGGAGGCGGGGCAGAAGGTCGTCAGGTGGTTCCAGCCTCTGGGTCCCCTGTGCCTTTGCGTCTGTTGGTCCTCTCTCCCGGGGGATCGAGAGTCTCCTGCCCTGTGCCTGGTGTGTGGTGCCTACCTAGGGCACCCTTCCCAGAGCACCACTCACCTGTGTCAGCCCAGGTGTGTCAGCGAAGTCCACCCCGATGTCCACGCCCACACGTGGCTCGGAAGGTGGTCTCGTAAGGTCCTGGTGTCCGTGACATGGGATGGCATCTCCATGGCCAGTGTTGAAAACCAGCCTCGTCACGCCCTGACTGCTGACATACAATCCAGGCAGAGAACTTGGGAACCAGTGTTGGCCGGGTTGGGTGGTCGCAGTGCGTGTGTTTAAGTAGCCACCCAACGTGAAGTACGAATGGCGTGTCTTAAGGTACGGGCACCCTGGGGCGGGGTTCTGCCTCCAGCAGATCCCGCCTGCACCCCACAGCGCGCACGGGCCAGCGGCAGGCAGACCCCAGAACAGGCCAGAGAGGGGGTGAGGGGGCGAGTGAAGGAGGGGAGGTTCCCGGATGTGGCCCTCGTTTGCAGCCTGCTGTCTGGGAGCGGGAGGGGGGACCATCATGGGGAGCAAAAGAATAATATTTAACGGTACCCCTCGGGGCCCCCTGGGATGCTGGACCAGCCACTGGCAGCGCATGTGGCCACCTCAACGTCAAGATAAGATCACTACGTGAATTTTTATGACCAGGTTTTACTACGTTTGGGGATGACATTTAGCCACCAAAAGTGTTGGCCCCTCCTCAGAAACGGGCACGATGACCGTGTCTGATTCTGCCCAGGTCGGGTGCCGGACCGTCCCTGATCCGATCGCCGCTTCAGCTAATGAATGCGTTTGCTCCCTGTGGGGTGGCGCGAGTTTCAGATGCGTTTACAGCACGAAGTGCTCGGCCACTGACTGGCGCCTGGTCTGAGCTCTTCTTCCTGACAGGTTGCCTGGTGTGCACAGGTTTCCCGTGAAAAATTGACGATGGACCCGAAAATGTTTGAGAAACCCTGCGTGCGTGTACGGGCGCGTGGTGGTTTTTGTGATACGTATGGTCCCTTTGCACAAGGAGAGAAAGGTGGCCTGTCACCCCCCCTCCCCAGGGCGGGGCCCAGCTGCCGGGCTGGGCAGGTGTGTGGCCGCCGGTGCTCCCCTGGGCTCGCAGGCCCCTCGCTGTTCCCCACAGGCTGGGCAGAGTCCTGGGCCGTGTCCCCTCCCCGGAAAGCAGAGCGCCGCGGCCGGCGCGCTCTGTGGCGGCGAAACCGGCCCCGCTGCGTGCGGTGTGGACCTGCGGCTTCCGCCAAGGCAGCGGCCCCTGGATTCTCTCTCCTCCAGTCAGGCCAGGCGGCTCGCTGTGTTTTCCTTCTTTTTTTTTTTTTTAAGTTAGGCATAACAACAGCAACAATAATAATGATTAACAGTTTGGTTTCAAAACACTTTCTGAAGAAATCACAGTAAACAGAGTCTGTTTGCCTAAGGAAACCCTGCCAGCAACTGCCTGCTAATGAACCCAAAGCCGTTAATGGGGTTTCTTCAGTTAAATTGATTCATGAATTTTGAAGAGAACATTATCTAATGAATTTTCTTTGAATAGAAAGCAATTAAAAGGACAAATCAGTCTGATTAACCCCAAAGTCACCCTCCTGCCACAAACGGTGTACAGTTTGAAATTATATCATAAAAAACTAGAGCACATGCGCTATCTGCTGCCCTCTCCTAATCCGTGTAAATTAATGAACAACAAAGTTAATTTCTCTGCTGACCCTTTCCTCTATCACCTGGATTATGCTGATGTTTAATTTGCTTAATGTTATAATAAAGACGAAACAGATTTTTTTCCCAGTGAAGTGATTATCGTTCCCTTCAGTTAAAAAGTGATTTTTATTATTTAACACGCATGTAAGGGTGTGTTTCCTTCAAGCACCAAATTGCACTCGGCCGGCTTGGCCCCGAGTGGGGTTGGTGTGGTTGCCGGTGCACTCCGGGTCCAGCTCCTGCCGGAGGAGGCCGCCCCTCGTCACCGCCAGGACCCGCTGCCACCGGAGGGCTCGGTGCCCCGCCGCGGGGACGCAGCTCCGGGTCCAGTGCTCCCGAGCCACCTGTCCCCTTTGCAGAGACGATAGGAGTCGCGCATACCAGCCTCCTGCACTGCGCGTGCGCGGCCCGCGAACTCCGCCCCCGGAAACAGCTGCAGCACCTGGAGGCGAGGGAGGGAACGCGTCTGCGTTCGCCTGTTCGGCCCTGCGGTGCCGTGAAGAGCAAATACAATTTGAGGCGCTTAATCCAGTGAAAGGGGAATAAAGTTATTTTGTTGCCGCGGCCGCCGCCAGCACCTGTCGCTGTGCCTGGCGTCCCGCGTCTGCTCGCTGCGGGCTGGGGACAGCCAGCACGTCACGGCCGGCCGCGGCCCCCCTTCCGGCTGCGTCCCGGCCGAGGCCGGGAGTCGGGGGCAGGCGGCCTCTGCGTCCCGACGGGGCCCCGACCGGACAGCGTGGGCGGGCGCGGGGCCGCTGGGAAGCCGCCGCGAGGCTGTGGCCTGCGGCCGGGGAGGCCCGCGAGGGCCCGCCCCGTGCCCGGCCTCGCTCTCGGTCCTCTGCCAGCGGCGTGGTGACCGCGCGCGCGGAGCCCTTCGGCGGCGCCTAACGGCTCTTTGTGTCCATGCGTTTTCTGTTTCAGGCCGGCAGCTGTTCACGTCAGAGCTGTGAAGCCGTTGGTGCAAATAACGTCATTTCGTGTTCTTCCTCCCAGACTCGTTCACCGGGCAGGTGCTGCGGAAGCTGCTGAAGGCCGTGAAGTTCGGGGAGGTGGTTTCTTACCAGCAGTTAGCGGCCCTGGCAGGCCGCCCCAGAGCTTCGCGGGCAGTGGGCGGAGCAATGAGGAGCAACCCTGTGAGTGTGGCCAGCCGGGATGGTGGGGGGCCAGCCGGGATGGGGGGGCCCGCAGGGGCTGGTGGGGACTGGCGTGGCCCTCGGCAGGGAGGATGGGCCGAGTGTTGTCTGGTTTAAGCCTGTTTCCAGCAGCCTGAGCTGTGGTGGGGTGCGGGGAGTGTTTGTGACGGCCCCCGCCCCTGTCTTTGGGGAAGGGGTACAGATGTGTTCCCGCATACCACCGGAAGGCCTCCCCTTGCCTGTCAGAAGCACAGGAGCCGCTCGTCACAGGGAGCATGGGGTCAAAGCCTGGGGAGTGGCAGGGGTCACCCACCCATTCAGTTGACAGCCCAGTGTGCCTGACACTCTTTGGGGGTCACAGCAGGAAGCGGAGCAGGCAACCCCCGCCCCCTGCAGCTGATGTTCTGGGAGGGTGCAGGGGAGGGTGCAAGTCCAGCCCGTCTCCCGGGCAGCACTCTGTGACCAGGTCCAGCCCTGACATTAGGGCGACGATCCGACCTGGGCGTGCCCATCCTGTGGAGCTGGGGACCCATAATGCACCCCATTTGGATGAGTCTCCCCTTGGGGCACAGCCCTGTCCCCAAGCTCGTTCGCATCCTGTCTCTCCTGGCCATCCGTGCCCATGTGGTACCCAGAGGTACAGAGGGCACCTCTGCCCCGTCCTCCTCAGGCCACACAGACCACTGGCCATCCAGGCTCAGAGAAAAGGCTCCACGTAGGGAAAGGCCACCCATGCCGAGGACCCTGTGTGTGGGCAGGACGGCGCCCCACCTGCCGGCCGGGAGACCCCGCTGGCCGGGGCCCCCCTCAGTGCCCGGCGGGTTGGCCGTGGCACCACGCAGGCTCGTCCTGCAGCCGCAGGCCAGTCCTGTCCGAGGAGGAGTGGCAGCGCGGTCCAGTCACGGGCTGGAGTCGCTAGATCGGACCCTTGTCCTCAGCTGCCGGCGTTTGCAGCGCTGGGCGGGTGGCATCTGTGCCCCGCGGTCACCGCGCGCCCTGCTCGGCGTCGCCAGGCGGTGGCGCTGCGGAGCCTCCCGAGCCATGCTGTGCCCAGGTCCCCGGAGCCGTCCGTGGTGTGACGGGGCGGCCCACCCAGCTCCGCGTCTCCCCGCGCCTGGTTCCCGGGACTGGGCTGGCGTGTGGCTTCGCACCTGCCCCGCGCAGCCTCCCGGCAGCCACCAGCAGGCCCTGCCGGGCTTTGCGAAGCGGGCGGGACGAGCCGGCGGGTTCTGATTTTGCGCGTTTGCTGGTAACGCTTCCTGTAGCTTCCTTCAGGAGACCCCGTCTCCCACGGGCTTGTGGCCCAGTGTGACTTTGCTCTAGGGAGAAGGCCGCTCGGGCACCGGGGTTTCCAGCCCCCCCCCCAGCGCCGGCGGGAACGCGGACTCTGGGGTGCCCGCCACCTCCCGCCACCGCCGCGGCGCTGTATCCTGTAGCGTTCCCTTTGTCCCAGGCCACCCTGCGGGCCTTGCCCCTGGGGAAGGTTGCTCGTTCTCACCGCCCCCCTGACGTCCAGGGTGACAGCCCACGTGGGCACATGGACCGTGCGGACACCACCTGCTCCCTCCGTGGGTCTGAGTCCCACCTCCTGCTGGAGCAAGGTACAAACGGGCGGCCCCTCCCCGGCATCGCCCGCCGCCCCCTCTGCCGCGGAGACGCGGTGGCAGTCCAGTGATCGCGCCTGGGGCACTATTCAGGGACGTTTATTGTCCTGCAACCGGAGTGACTGCCTCCTCTTGCTATTAATCTCTGCGAATGTCTCTGCCCAAGTGTGGCCACAGCTCCTGAAATTTATAAAATAGGGTCTCACAGGGCTTAAAACTCTGATGTCCGTGACGTCCTCGTGTTGACGTCCGCGTCGTGGGCTGGGGCCGAGCCTGGCGGTGACCGCGGACTGGGCAGGAGGACACGGCGGGCATCCCTGTTAGCACCTGCCCCAGGGCAGCCGGTTGGCAGTGAGCCCTTCGTGGCCTGGTCCCTCGCCTTCCTCTGCAGCCAGGCACTGCGTGTGACTCCTGCAGGGACCGTCACCTGATGGGACGTCGCAGGGGTGCAGCGGCCCCCAGCTCCAGGTGGGCATGTTGCAGGTGCGCCTGCGTAGGGCTCTGGACACGTGGCTGCCCACAGCGGCCACCGGCAGCGCGGTCCCCCATGGGTTCCGGAAGGCGGATCGGCTGCGGCAGCCGAGAGGTGACCCACTCTGAGGACAGAAGGGGCCCTGGTCAGGCTGGACCTTGACAGACGTCGACGGCCTGTGCGGTGGGTCCGTCCCCTGGTGCTAACGGCAGGGCTGGGCAGGACCCCACGGGGCCCCGCACAGTGCGCACAGCAGAGGCTCAGGTCGAGGACGGCGCCCTGCGGGCTGGATGGGGCGCCTGTGTGTGGGGCTGGGGGACGTGGGCCTGGAATGTGGGGAGCTTATCAGCCTCCTCATGCGCCAGCCGAGCCCGGGTCCCCTCGGTGGCTTGCAGTGACCACACTGGCTCACACTGCAGCCTCTGCTGCCAGCATCGTGTCTCCTCCCCCGCCGGAGGAAGAGACGATTTCTGCTGTGTGGGAGTTTCGTCCCATCCAGACACCTCATTTTTCCAGAGTTGTCCAGGAGGGACTCGCTAGCCCGGGAAGACGGTTTGGCAGCCTTCCACCGGGCTCTCTGGGGCCCGGCTGGGAGGACAGTCAGCTCCTAGCAGATCAGACTGAAGACCCCCCCACCCCCCACAAAGCACCCTCTGCTCATCCTCAGACAGAATTTGCTAAATGCAGTTCAAAGGCAATCAATACCGTGCAGGGGGAGTTTCCCCACCTTTTTCTAAACAAAACGCATTCCGGAGGATTAGTTTATTCACAGACTGCCGAGAGCGTTAATGACCCCGAGCCTCGTCTGCCCGTCACCCAGATGGCTGTTGATAAAGATTTAGCATCATGTTCTAAGTGTCAGGGCTGTCAGTGGGGCTGAACCATTTGACCAGAAGAAAAAAACGCACAGGGAACTATTGATTACAGCTTCTCGGTGTCACTCGTTCACCAGGATTTAGGTATTGATGAGGCCGCGAGTGAAAACAAGCTGCCCCGTGGGCTGCGGGCGGAGAACAAAGGCGAGGCTGGAGAGAGCCCGGCCCCAGCATCAGGGACTCCGCCATCGATCGAAAGGCCCCTTCGCGTTCTTTCCGTTGGAGACAAATCTCTGGGTTTGGAAGTTTCATAGCGTTTGAGAGAGGGTCTGTGTAAGTGATGGATGCGTGTATTGGATGAGTTAGATCTCACAGCATGAAGATTTCAATGCAGCTGTGATATGAGCTGCTTGGTTATTGATAAAAATTACGTTTTATGCAGCACAGGCCTGGGCGTGGAGGGCGCTGCTCCTTTGAAATGTCCTTCGGGCGCCAATAAATCTCAGCAGGTTTCGTTATTTTAACGAAATAGTGCAAAGCCCGCCGCCGAGTCACAGAAGCAGAAGCAGGGTTGCCCATTCCTAGCGGTGAAAATGGTGCACGTTCGGGATGTCGCCTGTGCCCCTGCGCGGCGCGCGCACAGCGAAGGCTGCTCAGCAGCTGTCGTGACAGGTCACTGTGGTTTCCAGTCGCAGACAGGCCTGTGACCGGCACGTTTGTGGAAAGAGACAGGTTCGTGTTACACGAGTCCACGTGTGAAACTGGTTAGGTAGGAGAATTGAGTTGGTGCCTAAATGTTTGCAAAACTGAATTGAATTCAGTGTCCACCTCTTGATCAAAGGGCGGAACGGTGGGCCAGCGAATCACGTCCTCATGGCCGTTATCAACGTGGCCGTGGTGCAGTCTGAGTACACACTCCATTCTTAAAATCCATCGCCCCTTCTAAGATGGGGCTCTAGGCCGCTGTTGGGCTGTGAAACTGCGCCACACAGGAAATCGACTCTCGCACTCACGGTGCTGGCCAGCTGAGACTGCACGCGTTACCATGGCAACCCAAACTCATAGTGGGAATCAGGACACGTGTGTGACGTGGGGCAGTCAGATCCCCCCTTCCAGCCCGGGCCCCCCGGCCACACCTCGCAAGCCCCTCCGGGCTGTGCCGGGACCGGCGGGCAGCGTGCAGGCTGGACGCCGCCTCTGCTGGCCTGGACCCTCCTCCGCCTCTAAATGGCCACGTGAACTTGGACGTGAGGCTGACGGGCCTGGCCTGGGGCGTGTTGGAGGATATGACGTCGTGACGTGCCCTGTCGGACTCTCCCCAGTGGCAGTCCCAAGCGTATGTCCAGGGTGGGGAGTGAGGCTCACGCCATCGCTCAGGGGCAGGCATGCTCGGCACTCCAGCTGAGCGGGGTTGTGTGGCACAGCGAGACGGACCGTGCCCAGCAGTGACGCCTGAGCTCCGGTCACTGCGGAGGGCGGAGGGTCTCCGGCGATAGCGGAGGTGGGAGTGGCCACCCCAGGGAGCAGCAGGCACCCGGATGCTGCGAGAGGACATCCTGGGCGTGTGGGCCAGCCACTTCGGAGACACTGACCTGGCCGGTGGCTGGCCGCCGGCCCCGTTGCTGTCCCTGGAGGCGGGCCACGGAGGCAGGGGCGCGGACTTCCTCAGTGGGCTGTGGCGGGGCGTGGGGAACGCGGAGACGGGCGTTGGAGCCCCAGCGTCCCTCCTGCTCTGCCATGTGCGCCGTGTCCTCGCACTGTGGGGCACGGGCTGGACAGCATGCGCGGTGCACCTCCTCACGTGCCGTCTGCGGAGGCCCCCGGTTCCCCGTCTCTAGACGGCCCCGTTCCTGGCTGTGCTCACGGGTGGTGACGTTCATCGTGGAGCAGCCACCGTGATGTGTCGCAGGACGAGACCTGTCACCGCAGCGTGTCATGACGGAATGACTCAGCCGTGAGGCTGTCTCCCCGGGCCCTCGGGCAGACCCTTTTCTGAGTTTGTAGTCTGCAGAGACCCCGCTGCACCCCCTTCCGGAAGCCCCCCAGGAGCTGCTCTGCGAACTGCTTGCTGGGATCTCCAGGCAGTCACCCGTGACCCCCAGAGTCCCTGCAGGCGGGGCACGTGGCGCCCCTGGCGTGTGGCCACGGGCTGCCCCGGGGGAGAGGCCCGCCACCCAAGGCGACTCCATGCCCTGTGGCTTCAGGGGACCGTAAGTCGCACCCTTTCTCTTGCTGCTGTGTCCTGAGCCCACTGAGAAATGGGCAGAGGGCTTCGAGGTGTCAGGGCCTTTAGGGAGAGGTGGCAGCCGCGGGGGGCTCCCAGGGCCTCCTGCCAGAGCGAGGCCCCCGTGCTGCCGCCAGCCCCAGCTCGGGTGGGTGCCGACCGCGTCTCAGAAGCCAGTGGGGCGGGGTCGCAGCACACGGGCGGGGGGGGCTGGCGCCTGTGGGAGGGGACAGTGGCAGCAGCCACTCGGGTGGGGCGGAAGGAAGCCGGAGCTTCGCAGACGTGCTGAGGATCCAGAGGTGGAGGAGAGGACTCGGGAGTCCCGGGGCGCGGCGGCGTGGCAGGGGGCAGCAGCCTTTCCTGCCAAGGGCTTTGCCAAGGTGGCCACCGGCTGGCCGCACCGGGGGCCCATGCACCCACAAACCTGGATGCAGAGGCAGGTGTGGCTGCCGCCACCGCCGCAGCCAGGTTGCTGGCCCCGGGGCGGGGGGGCCTTTGCGAG
This sequence comes from Eonycteris spelaea, assembly GCA_003508835.1. Taxonomy (NCBI): domain Eukaryota; kingdom Metazoa; phylum Chordata; class Mammalia; order Chiroptera; family Pteropodidae; genus Eonycteris; species Eonycteris spelaea. The sequence goes on along the minus strand of PUFA01000004.1, from coordinate 298,504 downwards.
GACCGGCCTCCCCGAGGTTTCCGTCACTTCTCAGCGACGTGTGAGAGCGTCACGCACCGCCACTCTCTGGGAGTGTAACCGAATCTCGTAAGCGCGCGTTATGAGTCCCTGACCAGACGAACCTTTCTCCTCCCAAGTCTTGGTGCAGAGGCTTTGCTGGAAGAGCCTGCTGCACGTTCACCTTCGGGCATGGTGTCCCTGCCCTGATCCCCGGCGGAGACCCCCGGGGGAGCCACTGACACAGCTGCCTGGGGACATGTCCCCAGCCCCTTGCCAGCACCTGCTGGCGGTCGACCCCGCAGGGGGGCCCTGGTCAGTGTGCCGGCCTCCGGCGCCGCGCACACTGACAGTGGCCCTTACTGTCCCGCAGGTGCCCATCCTCGTCCCGTGCCATCGAGTGGTCTGCAGCAGCGGAGCCGTGGGCAACTACTCCGGAGGGCTGGCCGTGAAGGAGTGGCTTCTGACCCACGAAGGCAGCCTGGCGGGCAGGCTGGCCCGTGCGGGGGGCGCCCCCCCAGCCGGAGCCCCCCAGCCCGCGGGCCGAAGTCGAGTGCGTGTGGTTGGAGTGCGCGAGTGACGTGCAGACGGAACCGCCCGTGGCCGTGTGGTGGCTGCAGTAAAAGAGCCGCGTGTCCTGCAGGGCGTGTGTCTGTCCGTGTGTTTACGTCTGCGGCCGTGGGCTCGGGAGACCAGCCCCCTGCACGCTAAGCCCCCTCTCGCCGTCGCGGTTCATCCCTGACGTCTGTTCACACAGGGCTGGGGCGGGGAGAGGGCAAGGGCAACACACACCCCGGAACGCGGCAGCTGGTGCCCAGGGGACCCCTGGCTGCCTGGGACTCCGGCTGCACCCAGAGCCGGCTACGGCCGCCAGGGCCCCAGGCTGCAGCCCCGGAGGGTGTTCCCGCCATCAGATCCTCCTGGCGGCTGGAGCGGCTGGAGGCCTGGCCGAGGGAGGCGGGTGGCCACGGGGTGCTGCTGTGGAGGGCTCCGTGAATGCCGGCGGAGCGGGCGCCAGACGCGTCCTTTCCGACCTGTGTTGCTGAGGTGAGCTGGGAGGTGGACGCCCTTCGGGTCCACCTCCGAGGGCCAGGCGTTTCTCCTGGCCTTGGCGCTCTCTGGACAAAGGGTGACGAGGGACCCTGGCCTCCCCCTCTTAGCACCCCAAGGCTGAGCCTAGAGGTCAGGGGTCACACACGAGGCTGGGCTGCTCACGTTGCCGGTGGCAACAGGGCGCACCTGTGTCATCTGCCGTGCTCCACGGGCCGGTCCGTCATGGTCACGTGGTCCTCGGCTTCACGAGGGGCTGCAGAGCAGGGGCAAACACGTAGCTACACGTGTGGATGACAGAACAGCACGTGACACACGGCGTGACCACGCGGGGCCCAGCCGTGCAGCAGGAAAGTGCGTGTTCGTCGTGGGTTCCTGTGACTGTGTGGGCCTCAGTGGAGCAGCTCAGTCAGGTGGTTTGTACGCGTCACCAGAAGCCAGGATGAAGGCAGGCGTGTGACACGCACGGTCTGGGTGTATCCTGTGCCTCACGCGACCTTAGTGCCTATAGGAGGCCGGGCGTGGCCTTCAGACTCCTCACGAACTTACGACCTGTTATGTCCTCCCCTCGCTCAGCCGATCAATGCTAGACTTTCTTTCCTCCGAAGTGAAATGGGCGTCACCCCATCTCCCGTCCTCCTCGGGGCTCCGGTCTGCGGCCGCGGTGCTGTGTTCCTGCAGTGGCTGCACCGACGTCCAGCCCGGGGACCAACCCCGGCCTGGCAGGCGCAGCACGTACTGCGTGGCCTGGGCGAGCTCTAGGGGGGCCTTTGCATCTGGGGGTCACAAAGGTGGCTGTGCTGCCAGCTCACCAGGGACAGGCTTCGCTCCAGGCACCGGCGGCCGCCTGCAGGGGTCACTCTGCCTCCCTCCTCTGCACCGCACAGGGCGGGAAGCCACGGTCCCGCGGGCGGCTCGCCCGTGCGCCGTGCAGGTCTCCCGAACGCGCTCCCACAGGCGGCCCCACCGCGGTGCGCCAGGCTGCCCCAGACCCCGGCTCCGCGCCACAGGAGGGACGGAGCCCCCAGGTGGGCTCTGTGACGCCCCGAGTGGGTCAGGCTCCAGGTGCCCCACACCGCCACGCGCTCTGCTCACGGTCCATCTCCTGGGCCAGGGGACTGTGGGCCTCTCACACGGGAGCCCCGCTCCGTGGTCGCCGGGTCCCAGCAGGCTCCGAGGGGTCCAGGATCAGCGTCCAGCCACGTGCAGCCATGGCCCCCCCACCCACCATCAGAGCCACCTGAGGTGACCCCGCCACTCCGGCGGCCCAGCCCCGGCCTCACTGCCTTACACGCCCGCATCCGTTCCGTCTCCCGGGTGCCTCGGCCCTGTCAGAGCCGGCTTGACACGCGCCCCGAGGTTCCCACCGACAGAGGCGGCCGCCGGGCTCATGCACCGTGGCCGTGTACCACTCCAAGGACAAGCTCCACAGAGGGACGTGCAAAGCCAACGCGGGTGGCCTGGGGCCCCCTCCACAGCTCGGGCTGCAGCAGGGTGCGTGAAAATCAAGAGGGACGGGAAAGGCGCGGAGGAGTAAGCGCTGGTTCCCCAGTGAGAGGGCCGTCTGCACGGGGTTGCCGTGCCCGGCCCTGGGCCCCGGCCCTCCGGGGACTGTGGGTGGCGTGACAGCTGGCCGCATCACCCCCTGCTCCCCACCATTTCCAGACACCCAAGCGATGAAAGATGCAGAAACAATATCTTTTCCCGGAACCACACTGGAGTGAGCCAGGCGCCCTGGGCCACGCAGGAGGCTGTTTTCCAGGGTCGTTGTGTTCTGGTCCCCTGTCCCTGTCCTCTGCGTGCTGCGGCCGCGTCCCGCGGTGGAGCCACAGTGCGAGCCTGCCGCCGCCTCGCTCGGGCTGTCCAGACACGGGGCACCGGGGCACGCCGAGGCCCAGCGAGGTGCAGGGGCCCCCGGAGGCCGGAGGGCCCGGCAGCATCTGGAGACGGGGGCCGGGTGCATTTCCGGGGAAGCGAGCCGCCTCACCTGCTCGCGACGCACCTGGGTGTGGAGCGCGTGTCCTCGTCCTGCCCGCAGGATGGCTGCCCAGCGGCCCCGTGCGACGTGGCCATCGGCCGGTCCCGGCCCGGCTTTGGTGCCCCCCGGTCCGCGCCCCCCACTGTCCGCCACTCCGGCTCCTCTTCCGCGTGGCCGTGCTCACGGGCAGCCCGTCGCTCTCGCCGCTTGGCCGTTTGTGGACGGTGGCTTTCTCCCCGACGTCACCTCCTGGGCAGCCGCAGCGTGAGGGTGGCCCCGGGCAAGGACGCCGCCGACCGACGGGCCGCGTGCGGGAACCTCCACAGGCCGTCACCAGCGCGGCCCTCGCGGGATGGACGGGCGCCACAGGTGTGCCAGAGCACCGCGTGGCTGCCGTGGCCGCCACACAGCAGCAGCGCTGACCCCCGACCCCAGGTCGCAGCGCCAGCTCAGCCCTCTGCCGCCACTGGAATGGGCGGCATGTCACATGTCACATGTCGCATGTCACAGCGCGAACACTGTTCACGGCGCCGCCGGAGCTGGCCACAGACCTGCGTGCTGTTTCGGTTTCTTGCCGCACACGGGAAGATCCTGGAGTGATCAGTAACTTCGCTTCATGCGGGACACAGGGAAAAAGAATAATCTTTTTTTATTTCACGACGAGATTTTCCCAGAAGGCTGATCATAAGCCGGGCGGTCCCCGCGGGCTCCGCATGCCACGAGGCGTCCGGGCCCCGCGCGTCACCGCGTGTTTGGCCGCGGTCCTGGTGGAGGGGTCGTGGACAGAGGCCCTCGGAGGTCCTCGGGTGACGGGGGGTTAACGGCTTGTCCGCCCCGGCCCTTAAGCGTTTTTTTTTTCTTTCTCGTTCATGGGCATTGGATTGAAAGTTTGTGTTTAGGAAGCTGAAGGTCACATCAGTTTTTCCTGTTATCAGTTTGAAAGACAAGGTTTAAAGGGAGCTCTGCCAAGAACCTCGTCTGTCTGTCTGTCTCTCTGACGGAACGGGGGTGGCAGTTGAAAGCGAGGCCAGGAGCTGGAGAAACTGCAGGTCCCGGCGCGTCCCTAAGTGACTGAGGGCAGCTGCCCAGAGTCCCCGGACCCCGCGGCTCCAGCCGCCGACAGACAGAGAGAGTCTGGCCTCCGTCACCGGGTCGGCTCCGGCAGGACCCGGGCAGGCGGGGCGGGGGAGACGTCAAGCTCGGACAGTGGGGCCGAGGTGCAGGTGGGGGCCCAGCCCCGCCTGAGGGCACTGTGGCCGGGGGAAGGATGTCGTTAGCAAGCCTGAAACAGCTCCTCATTCACGTTTTTTTGACTGAGAAAAGCCACAAGGTAAAGCCACGTGGGCAGTAGTCAGGGTCATCCTGAACGCTGGCCCTGGCGGTGCTGGGCGCCTTCGGAGGCTCCCACTGGTGCCCTGGGCCCGAGCGCCGTCCTGGGTGACTGAGGCGGAGCCGTGGTGGCCGGTTTGTGGGTGTAGGTGGTGGGACTCTCAGGTAGCAGGAGTCGCTGTGGTCTGAGGCTGCATACGGGAGCTGCCCAGTGGTCACTGTCATGAGCTCCGACATGGGCGTGGGAGCCCGGGGAGTCTGCGGCTGCAGGACGGAAGTGAGTGCCAGGCCCCGGTGACCCCCGTGGTCCCACCCGCGCCCCTGGAGGCTCCTCCGCTCTACGCGGACCCTCAACAGTGTGCCAGGCCTGGGCGGGGCCTTCGTCCCCCTCCCCAACACACCCTGGACACGTCTCAAATCTGCCTGTTGTTACTGAGTGTTTTTGTTCGGCACCCAAACGCAAATAGTATGTTTGCTTCCAGATTGGTTTGTTGACGTAAATTAAGAAAAACCCAGCTGGAGAAAATATCAGTGTCCAAACATTAAGCAACACGTGATATCGTGCAAAAAGTGTTGCTTTTTGCCTGTTTGGATTGCCATAGCTACGGGGAGAGGGGCTGGCGGGAGGCTTGGCAGGCTGCGCGGGGCGGGGCTGCGGCATCTTCCAGGCCCGGGGCACAGCTCTGTGCTGGGCGGCATCCCAGCCACCCCCAGGCCTCTGAGGAGCCTGCAGAGGGTAGGGATCTCCCCAGGGGGAGGGAGGAAAACAGAGGGCGCATGTGTGCTTTCTGGGGGGACGGAGGAGGAGAGGAGCTAGTCTCCATATTTTAATGAGAAAATTCCGGCAGGGAGAAGGGGTGGTGTCTGTGTGACCCCCCATGGTTCTGTGGGCGCCCCTCTCCACGACCCTTGGGCTCCGAGAATGTCCAAACCTGCAAATTGACTCTCACGCGAGGGATTCGGCCACAGGCTGCTGGCTGGTCTGGGCCCCGGGGTGGGGGTTCAGGCGGGTGGGGCGGGGGGTGCCTGGCTACTGAAGCTCTCCATAGGGAGGGGGCGGTTCCCCAGGGGGCTCACGGGAAAGTATGTGTGAATTTTTATTTATTTTCTTAGGAAAAATCACAGGGTCCGGGGAGAAGTGACAAATAGAGTGGTGAGCACAGCTGGGCCACGCCTGCTCCCAGGGTCAGCGTGTGATTCTGACGAGATTTTGTGAATTGCCGCTTTTAAGCCCGTGTCCAGTGTGGCCACAACAGGAGCATGAGAACATGCCCCAGCAGCAAGACAGCCTCTGCCACGCAGTTTTCACGATGTAAATTGCCTGTGCTGTGCAATCGCGACAGCAGATGGGGCCGCAGAGTCCTTGAGAAGAGACCTCGGTCCCCCAGCCACCTTGCAGGGCACACGTCAGACGCTGGTGGGAGAGGTGGGGACCGGTGCGGCCCCGGCCTGCGTGGGCTCCGTGCGCATGCGCTCCGAGCGCGTGATCTCCGTGCGCGTGATCTCCGTGCACGTGATCTCCGTGCGCGGGCTCCGTGTGCGCGTGATCTCCGTGCGCGCGGTCTGTGCGCATGATCTCCGTGCGTGTGATCTCTGTGCGCGGGCTCCGTGTGCGCGTGATCTCCGTGCGCATGCGCTCCGAGCGCGTGATCTCCGTGCGCGTGATCTCCGTGCACGTGATCTCCGTGCGCGGGCTCCGTGTGCGCGTGATCTCCGTGCGCGCGGTCTGTGCGCATGATCTCCGTGCGCGTGATCTCTGTGCGCGGGCTCCGTGTGCGCGTGATCTCCGTGCGCATGCGCTCCGAGCGCGTGATCTCCGTGCGCGCGGTCTGTGCGCATGATCTCCGTGCGCATGATCTCCGTGCGCGTGATCTCTGTGCGCGGGCTCCGTGTGCGCGTGATCTCCGTGCGCATGCGCTCCGAGCGCGTGATCTCCGTGCGCGGGCTCCGTGTGCGCGTGATCTCCGTGCACGTGATCTCCGTGCGCGTGATCTCCGTGCGCGGGCTCCGTGCGCGCAGGCTCCAATCACCCCCGTCGCCATCCCGTCTGGTCACGGCGCAGCTGCTGCCGCTGCCGCCGCTGCCGCCGCTGCTGCCGCTGCTGCGTTTCTCACGAACGGAGGTGCAGCCGAGCAGAGGCCGAGGCCACCCCTGACCGCAGGGCCGTCCGTGCGGTGGGCACCCCGCTGCTGCAGGCCGGTGGCCACGCCCCCACCGCCGGGTGACGGCAGAGAGAAGCAGCCTGTGCAGTGCGCAGCGCCGAGCCCGGTGGGCTGCGGACCAGACGGCAGCGGCTCACAGGTGGAGGAACGTTCGGTTGGAAAGCTTGTGGTTGTGTCGGAATGAGCTGCGTGTACTCGGATGTCGCAGTCAGCGTCCCCGTGATGCAGCGACTTTGAATCCCCTGCAGCGTGGAGGAAACCGGACTGTGGCAGGGCCCTGGCCGAGGCCGACCCCTCCCTCCCTTTCTCCGCGAGATGGGAGGTCAGTTCCAACAATCCTCCGACCTTCCGCTTGTGCCACAGGGTCCCCAGCCCGGGCGGGGTGGGATTCAGCTCCCTGTGACCCAGAGAGAAGCAGGCCACCTGCCACCCCCGAGGGCACGTGGGAATGCGTGCGCTTTTATCTCCAGGGTTGGCTGTGTCCTCCGATGGCAGATTCTGGGTGACAAAGCTCCCAGACACTCATGCGACCGCTGCCTGAGCCGGCACGCGGCGACCGGTGGGGCGGGAGACGTGAGAGGCAGCAGCTGCGGCTCGCGCTCCAGGCCAGGGCGCCTCCCGCGAGCTGAGAAGACGTGTCCGCGTAGAGCCGCCTCTTCTTCGAGATGTCGAGTGACACGTCTAAGCATTACAACACCAAGAGGTATGTAGCTGTCGGTACTTTTCCATGCAAACATCTGACTTCTGTGCCAGGAAGCAACGTGACAGGTATTCTGTAGTTTCTAGCAAATTGGTCTCAGATGTAGATGAACAGATTTCATCAAGCGAAGTGTGGGAGCTGCCGTGAGCTGCAGGTGCGTTCAGCACCGGCCACAGACCTGCCCCCGCCCGCCCCTCCCCCCCTCCCCCACTCCGCCCCTTCCTCCAACACGGTGCCCCAGCCACCACCCCGACTCAGGGCCTCCTGACTCAGGGCCTTCCTGCTCGACCCTCGTGTGGTGCGGTGGTGCTGGCTCTGACCCTCTGGCTGCTGTGGCCCCTGGCCTCTGTGCGGGAGGACAGCTCCCTGTCTGAGCCGTCATCGGAAGCTCTCCAGTCGGGAACCTTTGTCCTGTCGTGCTGGGAGAGGAAGCAGGATGGCTTGGGGCGAGGGCCGGGGTCGGAGCCCAGCGCACCCCCCTCAGGGGTCACATCGTACTGTGTGGGCCACACGGCCTGTCCACACGGCCTGTCCACACGGCCTGTCCACACGGCCTGTCCACACAGCCTGTCCACACCTTCGTTGCTGCGGTGGACTCGGGGGGCCCCCAGGAGGTGCGTTCCAACCCACGAAGCTTCACACATGGCCTCATTTGGGGGAAAAGGTCTTTGCAGAGTGACGAAGTGGAGAATCTTGAGACGAGACGACCCTAGATTCTCCTAGTGACTTTAAATCTAATGACAGGTGTCCCTTCGAAGGGACAGAAGAGGAGAGATACAGACACAGGGGAAGCCATGGACAGAGACAGAGGTTGGAGTGACATGACCACAAACCAAGGGGCACCTGGGGTCTCGGGGTCCAGCACGGCCTTTCAGCCAAGGGGACAGTGGATAGTCCAACACACGTGATCAGGACACCTGGCCGAGCAGTGTGAAAACAGAATCCCCAAAACGTTAGCGATCGAAACGTTTTAAAATTGTTTTTGTTGCTATATCAGAGAAGGCGTCTCAGAAAATAACTCGGAAGCTGTAAGGGAAACATTGACTCGTTGGTCTGCATGAAACTGTCCGAAAAAAAAGACACGTGGTCCTCTGCGAGAACGCACCAGCAACGTGTAAGCACTGAGGTTCCAGCCATAATATATAAAAGCGTCTGCAAATCATCAAGAAAAAGTACCCGAAAGACAGAATGTAGACTCTGGACAGCGGTTCATGGAAGACCGCGGAGGAGCAGGCGGAGGCCTCGCGGGTCGAGGAAGGCACGGGCTCGCCGAGGGGCCGCGAGGGCAGACGCAGAGTTGCAAAAGAAAACGTGACAGAGCATCTTACTGTCATCTCGGGTAAAAATGTAAGAAATTCGTCGTTCTTTGCCCGCAGCGTAGAGAGGCGGGCACACCCAGTGTTGGAAGGGCTGTTGGCACGTGTTTGGAGGTGGTTCTTTAATACTAAAAACGTGGAATGCCTACGCCATCTGACCTAACAGTCCTACTTTTAGGAAACAGTCCCGAATCCCGTGCACATGTGGGGCCATCGCCCGTGGGAGCCACGAACGAGAAACTGCGTAAGTGCGTCATCAACAGGGTCTGCCGAAAAAATCAGGACGTGTGCCCACGATCAGTCAACCCCGCGGTAAAACAGCGGTGTGCGTCCGTGTGGATCTGCGTGGAAAGACAGTCAGGACTCACTGCTGAGTGGTGACGGCATGTGACAAAGCATCAGGCTGATCGGCGGCTTTTTATAAAACAGATTTTTAGGTGTGCCTACCTGTGTGAAGTCGCGGAGGAGAATCCATCAGGGTAAACGTGCAGACGCCTGGGGAGAGACGTGGAGAAGCCCCGGGCGTGCGTGCACGTGCGTGTGCGTGCACGTGTGTGTGCATGCACGTGTGTGTGTCGTGTGCTCTCCAGCATGCGTGCATGTGCGTGTGCGTGCACGTGTGTGTCGTGTGCTCTCCAGCGTGCGTGCACGTGCGTGTGTGTCGTGCTCTCCAGCATGCGTGCATGTGCGTGTGTGTGCACATGTGTGTCGTGTGCTCTCCAGCGTGTGTGCATGTGTGTGTGTGCACGTGCGTGTGTGTCGTGTGCTCTCCAGCGTGCGTGCATGTGCGTGTGTGTGCATGTGCGTGTGTGTCGTGTGCACTCCAGCGTGTGTGCACGTGTGTGTCACATGCTCTCCAGTGTGGTGCACCTTCCATGATATGGGGTTTATCCCTTAACCGATGAATACTAATAAATTATATGTGGTATATTTTACTTCATAATATGTTTTCCTGTTATGTGATTTAATATAAATTATGTGTATTTATATAAATAAATGTGAGTATTAAAGTAACATGTTAATATATAACAGTAATAACATGAAATACAATTTGTTGTATTAAAATGTTTTAATTTCTTATCTAATCAGATAAACATTGATCTATGGTTCTCTTAGAGCCACGTATGTGTATGTGTGCATGTATGTACACACGCGTGTCTGTTACTTCATTTTTTAAATATCTTGGGGCCACGTGCGTGTGTGTGTGCACACACGTGTCTGTCATCCCACCTTTTAAAGACTGTCTGTAGAGCAAGATGGTCCCCCGATGACCTCGGCGCAAGGAACTCGCATCTCCTTTCTGGGCGTCTGCGCATGGTCCGGTTTTCGCAGGGAGAACGTACCGTCTCGTAGTGATGCAGACGCAGTGTGCTGCTCGCTGAGGAGGGGCCCTGGCAGACGCGGGCTGGTCTGGCGACTGCCATCACTCGCCCGGCCATCTGCTTGTCAGCTGCCACCCCCCACTGGCGGGCCGTGGTGTGGGAACACCCCCGGTGAGGGCGGTCTCTGTGTGGCGCCCATGCAAACACAGCATCAGCTCAGTGCAGACCGTCGGGGTGGGGGCAACCTGGAAAATCAAGAGGGGCTTCCTGGAGGAGTGGGCTAAAGCTGCTCCTGTTAAAGCCAGACAGGGCACGGAGGACATTCGGAGCAGACGGAGCGGTCAGCTGCCGTGGGGGTCCCGGGTGGGCTTGGCCCCTGAGGTGGGGGGCCCGGGTGGGCCTGGCCCCTGAGGGGGTGGCGACGGTCAGGCGGGGTGGACATACATGGGGACAGCGCTCAGGGCACTTCCGGTGGCGGCCGTCGCCAGCCCTGTGCCACACAGAAACGCTGCGGCCCTGGGCCGCCGACCAGGTCTGGGGCTGGCTCCAGCCCTGCACCCCGGCTACGTGGCCACTGAACCCTGCTCAGCGCCCTGATTTGCCGGGGCCTGACAGGGGCCTCGGACGCGTGCACGGATGCCCGGCATGGCCCGGCGTGCGGAGCCGTCGGCCCAGCCCCCCAGAGGGGAGCGGTGCACACACGGCATGTGCCCACGGGGGGGGGGGGCGTCACGGCGGTGACGGCCACGCGGCCGGCCGGGGAGACCACGCGGGTGCAGGGCCACAGCGTTATAGTCACAGACCCCCCGAGGACCGTGTGTGGCTTCTCACATGTCCAGGCTCACACGGATGGTCCAGCGGCTCAGGCCGCTCGGCCGCGGCCGCCGCAGCGCCCAGCCTGGGCCATGGGGTCACTGCTGTCCTTGGACGGCCGTGTCACAATGTAGGTGTGACACATGTTTGTGCCGGTGTGTCACACATCCCGTAATTCAAAACGAGGCGGCCACCGAAGGCCGCCGTCCAGTGCATCTGTGACCTGCCTCCGGTCACGTTCTCGGGGCCTGGGACTCCAGAGCGGGTCGTGTTGACCCGCTTGACTGGTTTGGTGAAGGGGTTTGCAGCTTCCGGGCACCGTGAGCAGCCGGGCGGCGTGCGTGTGCCCTGCACGCTGGGAGGAGCCCGCACTGCCCGCGGGCAGCACCATCGAGCCGCGTGACCAGCTCTCCGCGGCCACCTGCCTGAGCCCGTCTCTCACTCTCGGCGACGATCACTCCTCCCGTCACCACTGTTCCCGAAACCTCACATCCCCTCTCGCCGCCCAGACGTCGGAGCAGCCGTGTGAGTCAGCAGGTGCCACCTCGGCTGGCAGTGGGGTCTCCTGCCTGCGGGCCTCGGGTCTGGGGGACGAGGTTGGCCCCAAGAGTTCCGAGGCCGGTGGCCTAGCAAGACGGGGCGCACTGCATCTGGGTAGGATCTGTCACCCACAAAACCTGGCAGGCTCAGCGTGCAGAGCAAAGGTGACGATGCATCGCTCACGGTGACGCGCAGACGTCAGGCCAGAGCGGGAGTCGGGGGCCGTGGGCGGGCGGGCTGGGGGCGGCCGGCCACCCGCCGCGCGGGTCTTCACGCTGACGATGGCGATTCAGACGTGTGCCCGACATGGCGTGTAAGGCGAACACCGTGAGCTGTCCCCTCAAGGTCCTTGTCACCAACAACACGAACCTACGTTCCTGGACAGAAACGTGCACTTCAAAACTCGTATCTGCCCCCCTGAGCTTCGCAGCGTCTGAATCTTGGACTTTTCCCGGGAGCTCGGTGGCCGTAGGAGCAATGCTGCCTTCTCTGTCACGACACGAGATGCGCCAGCGCCTGGGAGACCCGCGTGACCCCGAGAACCGGCCACAGTGTCACCAAACCACGTGCCGGTCACAGGCCCCATCACGGAGGGGGCCCCGGCGCTGGGCGGAGCAGGAGCTGGCCGCACAGTGCCGGACGCCGCTCGGCCCCGACCCGGAGAAACTCCGGCGTGGCATGGGGGCGTCGGGCAGAGGAACAGCCGTGGCTTCCGAAGACGCCCCTCCCTCTCAGCGACCTGTCCCCGTGAGGTCGCCTCTGCCTCGCGCCGCAGCCGAGGCCACAGTCGCCACAGTCTGAGGGACCAGCGTGTCCTCGGCCAGGCAGGTGCTCGGGGGTCACGTGACCGGAAAGCCACTCCACCCACTGGTTTTAGTTTTGCTTCGGAAAATACAGATTTTGTTAAGAAATATTTGTTAACTCAGCCTGACATATGCTGGTGTTTTGTTATTTTGAAGACGTGAATGAATCCCTCAGCGTGCTAAGAAATGGAAGTGTCGGCAGAAGCAGCCCCCGTCCCTGCCGCTGGGCCTCAGTCCCTCTGAGCGCGAAGGGGCACGGTGGGACGGCCGTGGGACACCCCTGCGCAGGCACGTCACCCGGAGTCACGGCCGAAGAAACGCGGTGTCGCGACTGGGCCGGGGCTCCTGTCACCCCGCTTCGTGCCGCGGAGTCCCCGTCACACCCGGGCGGGAGCAGCACCCGCATGAACGCGGGGCGGCGTGGTTTGGGTACAGTGGGGACGGATGGGTGGTTTCTAAACCAGCTCTTACCCTTTGCTGTAAAAATTAAAGTTCCACCCCTAAAAAAAGGAATAGATTTAAAACAAACAAACGGACAGACTGGAACCGCAGACGGACGGAGCGTCGTGTCCCCGGAGCTGGCGGGGGCGCGGGGGCACGGGCCGCTGCGGGCCGGCGACGCCGCTCTCCCCCCCTGTGCTCCGTAAGTGGTTTCTAACCAGGTCCCCTGAACATGCATTATTGTTAGAAAGTAAACCAAGGAACAAGGGGTGGTAATTGAGCGCTAGAAAGCTAATTCTGGCGACCTCCGACCTTTCCGCAGGCGCATGGCTATTGATTTTCAATACTGGGAGGTGGCGTGCCCCGCCAGGCGTGGGGCTCAGCAGCTTCCAAGCAGTTTCCCCCTTATCAGTCGAGTCCCTGCGTATTTGAGCATTAAGACGACAAATGTCCACAGTTAACGGCGTGTCACATGGCAGCTGGGTGGACGTGCCAAGTTTGTAATGAAGTCGGGTTGTTGGCAAACACAGCAGTCGTCGTCGACGGGAGGGGTCTTCTGTGAGTTTCCAGCTTCGCAAGTCAGCAGCCACGTCGCCGTGCGAGGGCCAGGCGCCGCGGGCGGAGTCGGGCTTGTGTGTCCCAGCCGTGCTGCACGGAGACCATGTCCCGAATGCACGCGCCGGCCCCACGCCCCACCGCCCCGCAGAGAGGCCTCTCGGCAACGCCTCGCTCCTTGCACGGAGGAGCCGGGGCCCGGCCTTGAACGTCGCGGTAAGGAAAGTGGTCAGCGCCTTCCGGGCCCCCGCAGGGTGCGGCTGGCCGCCCACGCACGGGCCGTGGTGTGTGGACCAGGGCGGGGGTCCACACGGTGCTGCCCGCCCCCCGAGCACCTGGCCTGTGCCCCCTCCGGCCGCGGCAGGCTCCGCCGGCTGCGTGCACCCCGGCCCTCTCTCTCCACCCCCTCCCGGTCATGAATTATGGTTGCCATCTTGTATTGATTATTGAAAATGTTATGTCCACGGGAAGAAAATGCCATTGCTTTAAATATCAACATGACTAGGGATTTTAAAGTTATTTCTTACGGAGACGTGTGTGATAAAAATTTTTAAGCGATTGGAAGGAGGGAAGGGGGAGCAGAATTATTAAATAACACGAAAATCAATCCTCGCTTGCGTCTGGCCAGGCGAGCGTTTCTCGGCTCAGGTAAGTAGTTTAAATTCAGACACGTCTCGTACTGGACTTTTTACAGGAATGGAGAAATTTATAATGAAATTCAACGAGGAAACTGGAAAAACAGCCAAATTGGTGCGGCAAAGTGGTTAACAGGACCATTAGCGTCCGCGCTGAATTTTGTGGGGCACTGCGAGCCTCTGCGCGGTGCTCGGAGCAGATTGCGGGGACAGGCTGACAGTTAGCAGCTAACTCAGCAGTGCTGGGTGCAAACTGCCATCTTCCCGTGGATTTACAGCTGCCACTTCTGCTACTTCAATTAGTTCTATAGCACACAGATGTTGCTTAAATGTTGCTGCTAATGATGCTGCAATAAGCCTAAGATTCATGCCATATTTTGAGGCACGTAAATTTCTCAAGTGGCACAATTAAAGTGGAAATATTAGGTGGGGAGAAGCTGGCAGTCTCCAGGACTTGGAAGGCACGCCCGCTATGCAATAATGGGTCAAAAATTCATTCAAGTTTTACTGCTGTTCCGAGTTTTAAAAGACTTTTCACAGTTGAATGCAAAGTAGTAAAAACCAGGGTATTAGGAAATGAGAATGCAGTTCTGTTATTCAGACATGACTTTTAATTTCAAATTGAAATCACATGCCCACTTTTCTGGACGTGACTGAGGGAAGAAGCCGCGGGCTGCAGAGGTTTTGCTTTTTGGGGCGGAAGGCCCGGGCAGAAGTGGGTTCCTGCCGGGCTGGCGGCTTCGGGAGGCACTGCGGCCCCCACAGCCAGAGAAGCAGCTCGGGTCATGGCCAAAGCCTCAAGCAGGTGTCCGCCGTTCACCCCCCCCCATAGGCTCCACGGCAGCCTGGGGCACGCTGGGCCGTGCATGCATGCACGCAAGCACGTGCATGCACCCACACGCACACTTATGCATGCACGCACACAAACGCATGTACACGCACACACACGCACATGTGTGCGCACACGCGTGCACCCACACACACTTATGCACACACGCACATGTACTTATGCATACACGCACACGCACGCACGTGTGCACGCACGTGTGTGCACGCACATGCACACATTCACACATGTGCGCATACATGCACACTCATGCACACACGCACACGAATGCATGCACGGGCACACATGCACGTGTGCACACACGCACATGCATGCACCCACACGCGCACACATTCACACATGCGCGCGCACATGCACACTCATGCACACATGCACACAAACGCGTGCACACGCACGCACAGCGACAGCGACACCACCACCCTCGGCCGCACCTCCGACACAGGCCGAGAAGGCAGGACGGCGGGCACTCGGAGGCCGGCCTCTGCCCGCACGGACTCCCCATCCATCTCTCCCATCTGCAGACCTTTCGTCACCCTAGCACGGTCCCCTGCCTGTCGCCAGATTTCGTTTTCCGTGAAAGCGCTCTCGGAGAAGAGCTGCTCCCAGCCGGTGGTCAGCCTGCCCTGGAGCCCCTCACACCCGCCTTAAAGGGCCAGCACGTCTGCAGGCAAGCCCAGCCCCCACCGGGCCCCCGTCCCTGCATCGTGTGCCGCCTGACCCCACCCCGCTTCCACGTATGGATCAGCACCGCCCAGTGCGATGGCCCGTGCTCAGCGGGGACCCTCTAGCCTGGCCAACCCCATCGCAACCCGCAGCCGCGCACCGTGCACGGGTTCCCGCCCGGCCCAGCTCCGTCTGTCTCTGCAGTGACTCTTCTGGATGGGCTCTGTCCACAGTAGGCACTGCGCTGGATGGTGGAGTGTAGATATTTGCCAAATATTTGTTTCCCTCTTAAATGATGCAAAACATTCAGTAAAACCTTCCCCAGGCAAACCCAGAACTCCACACGGCGAAACGTTCAGTGAGTCCGTCAGCATCTTCCTGTCCCCCGCGCCCTCGCCCCACTTGCTCCGCTCCTTTTCCTCGTCCCTCCCTCCGCCCGCCCGTCACCCGGAACCTCTGCCCCTCGGAGCCTTGACAGCAAACCCCCGCAGGTGTTCAGTGTTCGCGTCCCAAAGGTAAAGGACAGCGAGGGTCGCCGGCCCGGGACAGCGGAGCTCAGGGGAGCACGACCGTGCTTCACGCCGGCAGGGAAAAGCCCACGGGGCGAGAGCCAGGGCCAGCGTCACCAGGGCATCTTGGTTGCCACCGCGCTCCTTGTGGGGGGCCCGGGGCCCGGCGAGCAGGGGCGGCGGCGGCCGAGCCTGCGCCCAGGAGCTTAGAGGCGGGGAAACGACCTGCTCAGACGCTCCCGCTAAGGAGCTGTTCCCGGACGCGAAGGGCCAGTGTCCACACGCGGTTCCCCGTGTGACACGGACCCGGCGTGGACCAAGGTCTGCCCCCCGCCCCGCCGCCGTCCGCGAGGCGCGGCGTGCGCGTGCGCGCACGGTCCTCGCACGGTGTCTGATGCGCTCGCATGTTTCGTGCGTCTGGCTCTCTGCAGCTCCCAGCACAGCAGCGCCGCTATTGGCTGCCGTCGATCAGGCGTCTCCGCGGTGGGCACCTCACGGGATGGCCCGGATTTTAAGCGTAAAACGCTCTCCTGCTCTCTCGGGCCGTTTCGTGCTCTGTCCCTGGAGTCTGTCAGTGGGGTGCTCTGCACACAGCAGCGCCTCCTCAGCCAGCCCGTTCTCGGGCCCCCCGAGGTGAGCAGCTGGTGCCGAGGCTCCTTGGGGCTGAAAATTGAGAAAAGGGGAGCCCGTCGTGCTGTGGATGTGATGACACCGACTGTGAGGGCCCGTGCGCTCCGTGCGGGGTGTGGGAGGGAGCAGGACCCCGGTGCCGACGCCACTGTTGGGGTCTGATGACGAACATGGTACAGGGGACGGTGTGCCTTGCACCGAGGCCCCAGCCCTCTCCTGGGCACTCCCCCGCCCTCCGCTCCCGGGAGGCGGGGTATCAGCGGGGCGGCCTCGCCTCGCGGGGTGTATGGTTTGCGGCGGGTGCTTGACAGGCAGGCCGGCAGACCGCTTTGCACCCTGGGAAGCTGCCACCTCCTAAGCTCCGAGTCCTGCAGCACCCAGGGGCGGCCTGTCAGAGGCCAGACCCTGAGTGCCCTGCCCGGGCTCCTGGGCCAGGTCGGATGCCCGTGGTCCGAGCCTGGGGCCGAGCGTGCGTCTGTGCTCTGACGAAGGCTGGTGCTGATCCCAAGTTCAGGTGAAGGACGTGGAGGTTGAGCGGGGGAATGACAAAGGCGTCCTCTTCCCCAGACAGCAGGTATTTAGCAGATGGGAAAATATTAGCAGATGGAAAGTCAGCGGATACATTTAGATCAAGATGCAAATTTAAAAGCCGCCAGCCCCTGCACTAAATGCTTGCCCTGAACATCTCTCTCCATCAGCGTCTTTTTGATGAGCCCGTGCACGGCACACAAAGTCGGTCACAGTTTCCACACTTGAAATGCATCTTGAGTTAAACTTCAGCATTCAAATGGGAGAAAATTTCCGAACTTCTGTCGTCTTTTGGAGTTTTGTCCCAAAAGCATTCACGTGTATCCTTTCACGAGTAAGTTATTGTTATAAATTAGCTGGTACTCCAGACAGACAAACACAAATTGTCCTTTTCTTTCCTAAATGCCGATATTGATACCTTGGGTGTGTAGCAATCTTTTAAAAATGCGATTCCAACCGCTTTATACTAGTTTTCAGTACAGAAATTCCTACAACAAAAATCACATCTGAGCCCCAGCCAGCGACCCTCCCCAGAGCCCGTGGAGTCCGGGATCCCCCAATGTCACCGTGTGTTTCCCACTCAGCCACCCAGGGCTGCGAGGCAGAGACTTAATGCTTCTCACAGCAGAGAACCTGAGGCTGCGATGAAAATTCGCCAGGACCACCGATCCGAGCAGCCGGGCCGGGAGGAGAGCTTGAATCGGGCCTTTTGACTAAAGTTTCAATCTTTTCCCCAAGAGGATTGAACCGGATACTTTCAGAGGGACCCACAGTCCACGACACCCAGCAGCTGCTGTCTGGGGGACCAGGGGACCGGTTCATTCCCCAGCAAGGCTCTGCGTGTTCGCCATGGGCCGGGCACTGTTCTGGGTCTCGAGGCGTCGCTGAGCAGGACAGGCGAAGTCCCCGCCCCCATGGGCTTCCCACCCTGGTGGAGACTCAAGGGAGGGCGGTGAGGACACTTATGTCCTCGCAACGCGGTGATGGCGGAGGGGGCTGGGGCAGACCAGGAAGCTGCCTGCGATCCAGTGTTTTACAGGTCTGCAGCTGGGGTCCTGATTCTGGAAACAGGGCCTGGGGTGGATGGCAAAACCCGCCTTTCTCCACAGATGCCCTTGACCTGCAGAACGAGTGACCCCTGCCATCCATCCAGGGGCTGGATATGTCTGTGTGGACGAGGCCATCGTGACGGAACCAGGAGACTCAGAGCATTCGGTGACACGGGCCTTGCGATTTTTCCTCACTCAGGGGTGGGACGAGGGTATGGAATCTGCCTGCCCTGGCACCACAGAAAGTCGCTCACGGAGCACGAGGTAGTTACCCAAGTTTCGGGCCCCGATGAATTCGCTCTGCTGTTTGTATTAGGGTACGGTCACCGTAGCAACTGATGGCAGGTTACCGTGGCAGGCCGCTACGCGGCCTCTGCTTGGGGAGTCCACTCGGTGGGTGTCCAAGGGCGGCAAAGAGCACCCCTCCTCAGAGCAAGAAGAGAGCGGGGCTCCCCTGGCCCAGACATAGGGCGGCCTCCTGCCGACCTCCAGGACGCCTCCGCTGTCCCCGCCGTGTGTCATCCCCCCACCCCGCTTCTCTTCCGGCCCTGCTCCCCGCCATCTCTGACACAGCGGGTCGCGTCCCCTCCGTCATCACTGGCCCCGAACACCGTCCCCCCCAGCCCGGCCCCAGGTCAGGGCCCCCTTCTGTGGCCACTGACTGCAGATGGGCCCCCGCTGGACTCACGGCTCCTTGGAAACAGGGCCGTGCCCTGTGGGCCACTGCGGCCGATGCCCAGACATTCCTCGCACATAGTAGGCCCTCGCACATGTCTTCAGAGAAGCTCATTGGTGCTAAATGCAGTAACTGCCATTTATTACACGGTATTTGATACCCCTGAGTTTCAACTTTCCTAGATTTCATTAGATTCCACTCATGAGAAGACAGCCAACCTTCCCAGTGATTCCCATTGTAACTGGAAAATCGGTTGCACCTAAAAATCTCATAAGGGGAAAACCTTGTAGGGGGCACGTTCGCAGGCGGCGTGACGGCCAGCGCTTTGTCCGCTCGGCTTCTTGTCCTCACGGCCCCGTCTCGCGCCCCTTCGCCCTGCTCCTCCCTCGTTTAGGCTGGGGCAATGTGCCCCGTGCAAGACTAGGAATAATCGCGCTGCCATGATAGTGCTTCCCCTTCCTCTCTCCTTCGCGGCTCTGTTTACATTTAAGTCGCAGGTGGTGAAAATTCAATTAAACCAGATTTGAAATGTTAATAACCTTTATACCAAGACCTGGCAAAGACATTACCAGAAAGATATTATAAACCAATATCTTTCACGAGCGTGGGTGCAAAAAAATCTTTCACAAAACACTAGTGAAGAAAATCAAGCGATGATCGAGCGGGTTCGTCCCAGGAATGCAAGGTCGGTTTAGTATCCTGAAACCAATCAATGTAATTTGTCACAATAACTTCATTAAGGACAAAATACAGATTATCTCAATAGATGCAGCAAAAGCACATGAAACCAATCGACGCTCATCCATTTAAACAGCTGGCAGCAAATGAGGACTAAAAAGGACGTTTCTCGGTCTGATGCAAGGCATCCTGGGAAAAGCCCGCAGCCAACGACGGACCTGACGGTGAAATGTTAAAACACGTTTCCCCTACAATGAGGAGAGACAGTGTGTCTTCTGCCGCCACTTCTCCTCAGCGGTTCCCTGCCGTGCTGGCCTACGCGCGTGAAGCAGGTAAAGCCGTTCACAGAGACGGAGAGAAAGGGGTGAAACTGTCCCCGTTTGCAGACTGTAACACAGAAAATGCTAATGACTGTAAACACGGAAAATGCTAATGACTTGTCAGGAAAGAAACCTAGCCAGGAAGCTGAGTTTAGCAGGTTGTGGGCGTTTAAGGCCAATATGCAAAAATCAAGAGTATTTCTGTGTACTGTCAGCAAACACATGGAAACAAGTGGAAAATTCAAAAGTAACAGTGTTATTGTATCAGAAACAAAACACACAGATTCCATGAATGATGTACGAGACCTCTGTACTGAGAACTAGAAATATTCCTTAGAGAAATTAAGTACGACCTGAATGAATAGAGGAATATACTAGGTTCGTGGATTAGAAATATTAAGATGTCAGTTCCCCAAAAATCCATCTAAAATTCCAAGGTGATTCCAGTCACAGTCCCAGAAAGATGTTATAGTCGTGCGTGGTTGTGAGATGCAGACTGTTGGGGATGGAGACCCTGACCAGCTGGGAGGGAGGGTGCGGGGCCCCGCGTCCAGCGTGCACACAGGCCGTGCCCCCCTCGTCCCCTGCACCCGACACCCCACCTGTGCCCCGCCAGCCTCTGCCGCCCCACCGCGGCTGCTGGCGTGCGGGAAACAGGCCACTTCTCAGGGGGGCAGCCGCGTCCCGCGGAGGGTGCATGGGTCGCTCCAGATCGCCCCAAAGCTCCCTGCTCCCCCACCCCATCCAGGCCCTGAGGAGGCACAGCCACCTTGGGGGTGCTGCGGGGCTCGCGTGGCGGGGTCCCCGGAGGGCTGAGGCTGGTGTGGACCTCCGCTCCGGCTTGGGGTGGCCGCACCTGTCCTGCCTGTCCGTCCTCCCCGCAGCAGCCTCCGTGCTCTGCTCAGGGGCCGCACTGGTCCGAGCCGTCCCCTGCCCATGCCCTGCCTCCCCCGCCTCGGTGATGCAGCTGCGGCCCTGGCCCCTCCTGCCTGTCCCCGAGGTGTCCAGGCCCTCGGCACACTGTCGCTCACTCCGTTTCCGAAACCCACCAGCGGCCCCGGCCGGCCCTGCCCGCGTCATGGCGCCCGCTCCCAGCTGGCTGGCCCCGCCGTGTGGCCCCCAGGCCCCGGCTCCAGCCCGCCCCCCGCTCTCCATTCTGCAGGCTGCTGAATTGGCCGGGGTGCCACCTTGCCACTGGGCAGAGCCCGTGTCCCCTTCAAGGCCCCGCCCATGACACCTCCATGCACCCTCCAGCTCACGGTCCCACGGTCCCCCACTCCGGGGCCTCGTCCTGCCGTCCGCTCAGCCCCGAGATCACAGGCACGTGGCACGTGCAGAACCAGCTTCCGGTCACAGCTGCTGGTCAGAGCGGAGCCCACACCGCCCGCGGGGGTGGACAGCCTGGCCCGCCGGCTGGAACCGAGTGGCGAGGGAGCCGCAGCGTGGGGCCCGCGAGCCGCGAGCTGTGAGCGAAGAGCCGCTGAGGCTGGCCGGGCGTGGCCGTGCCAGCGCCGGGGCTCGGCGGGCGCCACGCTGCCCCGGGGCCTCGTGGACAGGGTCCTGCCTCGGGCTGTTTTCGCTCAAACCTCATCACCTCGTGCCTTCGGTCGGGGCCCGCGCTTCCTCCAGAGACAGCTGAGGTGGACAGTGTCCAGGTGGGTCGCCGGCGGGTCGCCTGGCAGTGTCCTCCGGGTGGCAGAGGCCAGCGGCTCCAGTAACTGGAGGCGGGAGACTGTCCCCAGCGGCGACGCGGGCTTTCTGAGGAGGGAGCCCTGCCTCGTGCCGCTGCGGCCTGCCGCCCGGCCCGTGACCTCCGACTCGTGGGAGCGAGCCCGGCCCACGTCTGCGGCTTCGGGGGTCGGCCGATGGGATGCTATCGACGAGGCATTTATGAATATTTACCCTCCACATTAAAAATACGGGACGGAGGGACCATCAGTAGCTGACAATGAAAAGGCTTCCTCTGCCGACCATAGGGGCAGAGGAACCAGGGCACGTCCTGCTCGGGCTAAATGGCAGCGCTGTAAGTTGGGAGAATGTCCGTGAGTGTTGCCGGTGAGGCAGTTACTGCTCAGACCCGCGGTCAGGGGTCTGACACTGGCCCGCCGTCCGCTCGGAGTCTGTGCAGAGTGCAGCCCACTCGTGCAAAGCAAAATGGATGTTTTATTTACGTCTGGTGCCATTAAGAATGGAGGAGAAAAGTTCAGCCCGGGATAAAAAGCTTAAATCTTGATTTTTCCCTTCCCCCTCTCAAAAAGAATGGATTCCTTGCATTGTAAATTATCCGACCCTGTCCTTGGGTTGGCAGCTGCTTCGGGCTGGTACGGACATTGCATAATCTTAAATATTGATTCTTGTTAGACTAGAAAAAAACAGTCCAAGTGCACCGGGCCCCAGCGATGGGCACGTCAGAGCCGCCCGTGCCGTAGCTCACGCTGACGGCCGCTGGGCCTCCTGACAGCGAGATCCATCCTGATTAGAAAGTTCCAGGCAAGAAGCGGCGGCCGGGACCACTTTCTGCATTACGCCCAGCGCCGGACCGAGGCCTGCCACCCGAGCCAGCCCAGGACGGCGCGGGGCCGTCGGCCGAGTTGCTGCCCCCCCGCCGAGGCCCCCCTGTCTGCCGCGGAGCAGGGCTGCCCATCGCGGCCCTCAGTACTGAGCGATGGGGGGCTCCCCACAACGCCGCATCCCCAAGGACACTTAGCGGGGTACAGTCCGTCCCACGTGGCGCTTCCGTGCCGGGGCCCCGGGGTGGGGACTGTGGGCCTCGCCCCACGTTCTGTGTCTGTGACGGTGAAGAGCGAGTGCTGGATGCCAACGCGAACGCCACCCACTGTGGAGCGAAAGCACCCGACGGCGACCCCAGACCCCCACGGCCCAGCGCGGCGACCCCGACCCCCACGGCCCAGCGCGGCGACCCCGACCCCCACGGCCCAGCGCGGCGACCCCGGACCCCCTCGGCCCAGCGCGGCGACCCCGGACCCCCCCCCACGGCCAGCGCGGCGACCCGGACCCCCACGGCCCAGCGCGGCGACCCCGGACCCCCCCACACGGCCCAGCGCGGCGACCCCGGACCCCCACGGCCCAGCGCGGCGACCACAGCGCGCGGACCCCGGGCCCAGATGCAGGGGCCTCGGGCCGGGCGCCCTCGACCGTCTCCGGGCCCCGGGCCCTGGCTCAGAGCAGCTTTCAAATGCGTGAAATAGAACAAACATATAGGACTCCCCAGGAAATTAACTGTCCTGAACCTTATCGAGACATCGGAAGCCCTGGCTGCAGCTTTGTCGTGTGTCTGCCTCTCGGTCGTCAGTGCCGGAAACCAGAACACCTAGCAACAGGCCGGCTGATCGCCGGAGTTCTGAGGCCGCGGTGGCCGTGAAGGGTCTTCCAAGACCTCTGCAAAGCGTCCCCGGAGTGGCCGTCAGTGCTGGAGTTGGTCACCTCTGCTCGTGAGGGAAGGGAGTGCTCAACTTTGTAGAAGTTCGTGAAAATGAAGATGTAACTCGTTTCCCGCTCAAGTTCACAGACCCGGCCAGGGCCTCCCGCCGCGGCTGGAGCACGGTCAAGAGCGACACCGCCTTGAAACCTTGCCTTGCGAACGCGGGGGGCCGGGGGTGCAGCCGTAACCCAGGAAGGCCGCCTCCGCGAGGCGCCTACGGTCCAGTGGGTGACGGGGCAGAAGTTCATTAAGTGAAGCCGATGCTCTATGAAGCAGTGTAAGTGCCGAGGAAGGAAAAGAGCAGGAGGCTGTGGGCCGCGGTGTCGGCGTCCGACGCAGGCAGGGACGCCCCCGGGAGGAGCACGCAGTGGGAGCTTCTGCCAGAGGGAGCCCAGCAAGGGAGCAGCAGGCACGACGCTCGGGCGGGAGTCTGTGCCCAAGCAGTGTGGGTGGCGGCACCCAGGAAGGCGCAGCAGGGAGGGCATGGGGCAGGGGAGGGGCGGCATGTCGCTGTGTGCCTGCGTGTGGCCAGCGGGAGGCCTGGGCGGGGGCGGCCAGGGTGGTCCGCCTTCACGCATCGGCCCCTCCGGCCACGATGCTGACGAAAACAAGCAGGGGACAAGCGGGGGTCGCCTGGGACTCCTGACACCATCCGAGTGAGACAAGCCGTACAGCCGTTGAGCAGTGGGCCGTAATGTCCACAGCAGGACCGAGTCCTCTGGAATATTCCGAAAGTAACAAAACCGTTGTAAAAAGTGGTCCTTGAGGAGTTTTTGTTTTCCTGCAAGAAAACCGTAACTTTGGAAACAGCGTGGGATGCAGAGCCATGCGTGCGTGTGTGTGCACGTGTGCACGCGCGTGTGCATGTGCCACAGGGTCCAAGGGCAGCCTGCGATTCAGGGTGTGGCAGGCGTCCCGCCTGGGGCCGTGGGACAGGACCGTGGCGGGCGCAGGGATCCGCATCGTTGCTCGGGGCAGGAGTCGGGGGCCGTGGCCTTGACTCGCTGGAGACGCCAAGCAGGGTCTGTCTGACCAGCTTCCCCCCTGACGTATGAGGACACTGGGCGGCCCCTCCCGGGGAGTGACGGCCGGGAAGGCCCTGGCCCCCAAGTGCACGGACGCAGTGGCTCCTTGTCCCAGCCGGGGAGCCCCGCCGCTTTCTGCAGGAAGTCCTGCTTCCCAGGAAAACCGGGAACCGCGGGAGAGATTCTCCATGAAGAACCACGTTGGGCTTTTTATGCTTTGATAAGATCGCAGGACCTTTTTGATAAGAGCTTTATTGAGAAATAATTCACATACCATCCAATTCACCTATTGAAAATGTACAATTCAGTGGTTTTAGTATATTCAGCACAGTCAATTTTAGAACATTTTCCTCACCTCAAAAAGAATCCCGTGCGTCCTTAGCTGTCACCCGCCCACCCGCCCGCACGCCCCAGCCCTAAGCAGACGCTAACCTGTTTTCTGCGTGCATAGACGGCGTGCTCTGGGCCTGTCACGCAGATGGAAACGTGCGATGTGTGGTTTTCGGTGGCTGGTCCTTTCACGTAGCGTATTTCCTGAGTTCCTCCTGTCGTGTTCCTTTCTACGGCTGAATAATATTCCATGTTGCGGACACACCAAATCCTGAAGCTCCACTCACAGTGGGTCTTGGGGTGGTTCCCGCCGTTCGGCTGTCGTGAGTGACGCCGCTGCGAACGTCCTACGTGAGGCGCTGTGTGGAGATGTTTTCATCCCTTCGGGGCAAACCCCCAGGAGCGGGCAGCGCCGTGCTGGGCTGTGTGCGCCGGCAGGGCCCACGGGGCCCGATGTCCCCGCCTCCTCCCCACGGTGGCCGTCGTCTGCCTCTCTGACCGCAGGCACCCCGTCCCACTGCTGTGTGTCCGTGGGGTCCATCCGCACCCTCTCGTGGCCGGCGACCTTGACCATCGCTCACCTGCTTGTGGGCCCTGTGCGTGTCTTCTCCGAGGCCATGTCCGTTCAGGCCATTTGCCCATTTTTATGTGGAGCCATTTGTCTTTCGGTGCGTGTAAGTGCCATCTTCGCCTCTTCTAGGTAGACGTCCCCTCCCGGGCGCGGGGTTACATCGCTCTCCCGGCCGGCGGGCTGTCTTCCCTTTCTCGAGGGTGTCTTTCCAAACCGGTGTGTTTGATTTCCATGGAGTCCAGTGTCTGTTGCCTTCCGTGGCGCGTGCTTTTGTCCAGCGTCACATCTGAGACGTGTGTCACTGTTTCACACACGACTGCCAGACGTTCAGCCTCCAAACCGGAAAGAAACGCCTGTCACCACGGCCCCGTGTGGGGGTCCTGCTGGGGCAGCCGGAGCTGCGGCTCAGGCCGGTGGCCTCACGCGCCCAGCCTGCCCGGGCTCCCGGTCGTCACCGTCTGCACGCCGCATGCCTCAGGACCAGCTCGGCCACGTCAGGAAGGAGCCGGCGGGGACGTGGCTGAGGTCGCTCTGAATGCATACGTCGTTTTAGGGAATCGGCATCCTTTCAGCGTGCAGTTTTCCAATCCATGACTATGATCTATGCCTCCGCTTATTATGGTTTTTACATTTTCTCTCAGGACAAGTTTATGGTTTCTTGTGCAGGCGTCTTACATAACTATCTTCCTAGGTATCTGATAGTTTTATGCTACCGGAAATGGTATAATTTTAAAAAATTCTATTACCCAATTATTGTTACAGAAATATGGTTGCATCTTGACCTTGTATCCATCAGTCTTGCTAAATTTAATACTTTGTAGGTTCTTTTGAATTTTCTTATAACACTAATTTTCAAATAACTTTCCCTAATTTGGTCAGTAATCGTTTGGTTACAAGAAGCGGAAATCCCTTCGAGGAAGTGCAGATGAGGTGACGTTGGAACTGGGCCCCACGGGCTGCCGGGAAAGCCAGGGGCGTCAGCTGCCATTGGTGGGGGGTCCCTGCCCGGGACCCGCGGCGCTGGGCCCCACCCCGCCCTGCGTGGACCGGCCTCCGGGCTCTGAGGGCCTGTCGCCGGGGGCGGCTCAGCTCCCGCCACAGGCCTTGCGGTGCCAGCGCCCTGGGCCACCTGGCTTCACCGTCACAGGACGCCCCGACGGGCTTCGAGCCGGGCGCCCGGCCCCGCTGCGGGGTGTTGGGTCAGGCACCAGCGAATGGTCACCCTCGGGGGCCGGGGGCGTGTGCTCCCGGGGCCACCCCGTGCCCGCGCCGCGGAGCGCTCGGAGGGGTGCGTGCGACGGGTGAGCCCGCGGCTCCCACCACGCAGCTGCCGGGGTCACCACGGTTCTCTCACGCTTCCCCCGATCTCTTCTCTAGGAAGAAATCTGCCGATCGCAGTTCTGTTACATGCGCAGCAGGATATGCTCGCTCCACTTGACTTTGACGCTAGTGTTTGTCATCTCACTAAATGTGCTTTAAAAACACGACCTTAAACACGTAGTAGACTATGGAACGCTCTATTATATGGCTGGACCGTAGTACAGTTCATGATTCCTACTGCGAGACGGTCGGGTTCTTTCCGGTGTTTTTAAATAAATATTACAGCAGCGAACATTCTTGTACGTACAGTCTTATCTAATCCCCGATTATCTCCTCAGGATCGATCCCGGGGAGGGAGGGAGCGGGCCGGAGGCCACGAGCGCAGCTGGGCTTCCGGAAGCGGCTGCCAAGGAAGCTCGAGAGGGCTGTCGCCTTTTAAGAAAAATCTTTTCTAATTTTACAAGTGAGAAAAATTTGTTTCAGCCCGTGATTTTAGTCTGATACTCATTTTTAAGTGAGCGCAAATATTTTCCTAAGCTTATCGATCTCTCGTTCCCTTGTGAGTCGGCTGAATTCGCCCGTGTTTCCTTCCGGGTTTACGGATCGGCAGCAGCTCGTGGTGTCTCGGGACCGCGGACCTCTGTCACGCTGGCTGCAGTGTCGTGCACCGGGGCCCGGCCGCACGCCAGCCGGGGGCCGGGGGCCCCATGGTAGCGGCTCGACGGGGCGCGGCCTCCGGCGGGTGGGACGTCAGCCCCGGGTCCCGAACCCGCTGAGGAGCCCCCGTCAGGGGAGTGAGCTGCCGTCCGCCGGTCAGCACGGCGGCAGCAGTGGCCTGACGCCCAGGTCCCCTCTGATCCCCCGTTTCTGTTTGGTCCAGCGCCTCTCACTCTGCCGCCCGGTCCATCACCACTCTGCTTTTCCTCGTCCATGTCCTGTCCCCATGGTCACTGAGCCCCAGCTGGGAGGTGACTGACGGGCTCGGCCCCTGCGGCCCAGCCCCTCTGGCAGTGGGGGCCCTCGGTGGCCCCAGCCTGCACCCCTCCTGTCCCGGCGCTGGGGGAACGGCTCCCACACACACGTGCTGGCTGGCGCAGGGGCTTCTGGGGTACACGGGCAGCCCGTCCCCTCAGCTGTGGGGGAGCGCGGGAGCCGAGGGCACAGTGGCAGGGCGGAGGGTGGTTGCTGAGGGCATGGCTCCTCGGGAGACTCCCGTGTGCCACAGGCCCTGGCATGGGCCGCTGCCTGCCCTGCCCTGCTGGGTCGTAATCGTGTGCCGCTGGCTGTGTCCTGACAGAAGGCTCCTGCGCCCGGCCACACCAGCTAGAGAAGCCAGTCCCCATCGGGCGGCCTGTCCAGGGCGCCTGGCTGGGTCAGGCCCCTCAGCCCTGGGGGCGGCATGCGGCCCCCCTGCGCTTGGCTGTGACCTTCCCGGGAGCCACGCTCCCCGCCCCACGGGATGGTCTCTCTGCTGCTGGCGGCCTCTGGAACCTGTCGGAGGGACAGGCCGGGGAGTTGGGGAGAGGAGACCCCGTCCGACGCTGGGCCCTCCAGCGTTCTGGCCTGGGGCTGATTCTCTGTTCTCCAGACTGCGGCCTTGCCACCTGAGGGAGGGAGGCCAACTCCAGGAGCACACCCAGGGACAGCCCACGCGGTGACGTGGCCGGCGTGCGCCCCGGCCGGCCGCAGCTGTAGGGGAAAGTGTGACGCTTATTTGCTCGGTGAAAACGTGTAGATTTGACTCCCCTTAGAGATGACAACTTAAAAGGTGGCTCCGAGCGGTCTCGGACCAGGAGTGTCCACTGCCCTCCCGAGGTCGCATTACCCGCCTCTGTCCCCGGCCCTGGTCTTTCCAGGAGGGACGAACCGCTCTTCGCGCACACTAAGTCCCAGGCTCTCGGCGGGACCCTTCAGACCCAGCGCGGGAGCGGAAGACGAGGAAGGCATGGCCATGTCTCGTCCTCGAGAGGCCCAAAGTCCGCCCCGGTCGGTACCTCAGGAGCACCCCGGGAGGCTGGCGCTGCCGGCCTTAGGCGCGTCCCGAGGAAGGACCCCCATCGGCCTGTGAGACGGGGCCGGCTTCGTCGGGGAGCGGCGTTTGGGCTCAGGGTAAAGTCTGGGCAGGAGTCGGCCGTGTTCTCTCGCCAGCCCAGGTCCTGAGCTCTGTGCGTGACTTGCTCGTGCAGATTCTGGACACAGGTTTGACCCCAAACTGCCCGCAACCCCAAGACACCGCGTCGCTGTGGGCCACGGATGGATCGCCCTTGCGCACCCCCGAAGCCCCTGTCCATTCTGCCAGGCTGGGCCCTGGCTGGGCTCCGAGCCGGGCGGCGGGCGGAGTCAGAACCGTGTCTGCGCCCACACGGGGGTGACGAGCCGCTCCTGTTTGCCCCCAGGCCCGGGAGCTGCGTGCACGTCGGGCTCCCTGGGAACCCTGTGGCTCCACACTGGGAAATGACAAATGACCAAAAAATCAATTTGTAATCTGATTGGAGGTTTTTGATTTCCTCTGATGAGTTTAAATTTCATTAAAAGCAACCTTATTCCGACATAAAAGGGACCCTTGAAGGGTGAAACGGGATTGTCTCAGCAGCATAAAGAGGCCCCTCTTTCGTGCGTCGCGTTAATTGTGAGGCCGGCCCGGGGGCCGGGGGCAGCGGGGCCGTTATCGGGCCTGAGATCGGCGGAGCTGGAAACACAAGGGCTCGCATTCCAAAGTCACTCTCTGGCATATTGACACCCGAGTTATCACCAGCTCTTATTATCTGCGGGCGGGGGCGGGGGCGCGCGCAGCTCCGAGGGCAGCAGCCGCGGCCCACGGCCGCGGGGCCGCCTTTGCCGTCTCTTAATTGTCTGCATTCTCTGGAAAAACTGATCATCGTGGCCTCTTGTCTTGATGAGAAATTGACATTTTCTGAGGACTTCCGTGGGCTCCGGCGAGGAGATAAGGCTGCGGCCGTGAGAGGGAGGGCGGCCCCTCTTCCCGCCCGGCTGCCTCGTTGCTCCCGCTGACCCACTTGATGGGTATGGATTCCGTGAGGTCTTTTTCAGCATTTGAACTATAAAAGGTTTAGAACGACACCACCCCTTATAGACAAAAGATAACCTTGCCCTCTGAATATATCGATTCTTTATTAACTAGGCTGTTTAATGCAATGAAATGAGGCATTAGATTGAAGCCCATTTCGAGTGCTTTGAATAATCTTTAAAAGCTTGAAAGGCCTTAAAAGGCGGCCTGACAATAATTGGCATACATTCTGAGAGGTCGTTACTTCTCGCTTCTGACTCAAAACGAAACACAAACAGAAAATAATTTCTCCCCAGGTTACAGGGCCCCGAAAGCCTGCTCCAGGGAGGTCCCCGGGCCCCATCCCCAGGGCTGGCATCCTGGCACTGGCTCAGAGGAGGAAAGGGGCTGAATTGTGTCCCCAGCCCAGCCCCCAGCACCGTGGGCGGGAGTCTGGGGGAGGGGCGCGGGGTGCACGTGGGCTGCGGCTTTGTACCCCCATGAGTCCCTCTCTGCTGTCTCTTTAAGGCCGAAACAAGAACGTAGTCAAAGGAGGCTGATTGTCACTGACAGGGGAGAAAGGCATTCACAAGTTGCTTTATGTTTTGAATAATTGTTTCCTGTTTTGCTCAGCAGAACAAGTAATTAAGAGGACTTTTGTGAGGGCTAATTTGGATCACACTTGTGCGTATGTGTTATGGAGCTGCAAG
Organism: Eonycteris spelaea; assembly: GCA_003508835.1. Lineage (NCBI taxonomy): Eukaryota > Metazoa > Chordata > Mammalia > Chiroptera > Pteropodidae > Eonycteris > Eonycteris spelaea. Next base: position 268,558 of record PUFA01000004.1, on the reverse strand, counting down.
CCAAAACATGCGAACCAGCCTCCCATTCAGGAGAAAATGGAACGACGACACGGATGGGCGTGCCGAAAACACGCAGGACCCGGCGGCCGTCGCCGCGCGAAGCAGAGCCTCGCGCTGGCGGCCGCGCTCGCCGCAGCCGCCCCCGCCAGCGTCCACGCGCAGCCCACGGGGGCCCGTGTCGCGCCAGGTCGGCGGGCCTGGGGGTGGAGGCGGCGTGGTGCCATCCCGTCAGACCTCGGCTCACCCCCTCCCCGAGCCTCTGCCGACGTGCTGCCCTGAGGCCACTTCCTGCCCCCGTGCAGCTCACCTGCGGCCTGCCGACCCCTCCGTTCAGAAGCGGGGGGCCGAGGGGGCAGGGCGGCCGAGCCCCAGGGGCCGCACGACTGTTTGGGTGCCACAGAGCTGCTGGGGCCCCGCGTCTGACGGTCACGTGCAGTCGCACGTCAGGGCCACACACACAGGTGGGGACCGCACCATCCACGTGGCTACGTGCGTCTCTCTCTGCAGGTGCGTGAGTGTGTGAGGGTCGGCCGCTCCGTTCCAAGGTGCGTCTGCGACTCTGAATCGCTTCCGTCTTGGCCAGGAGCCGCCCTGGATCCCACGGTATGCAGACGGCGGCCCGGGCACTCCTCGTGCGTCCACCCAGCCATTTTAATCACCGAAACATAAAGCTACCCAAAGTGAAACTCACAGACAAGAAATACTTTAATTAAATATTGTGTAAAATGAACATTTTTATACAGTTAAATATCTGAAAAAATGTACAGATAAACCAGCGTATTGTAGGGTCTACCAGTTGGCGAAGCGCTCAGTTCTGAGACGGCGCAGTGAGGTGAGCGTCGACTAACCATCTAAAACGCGGACCGAGAGCAGGCAGGGAGGAGCTGGCACACGTTCGCAGGTACACGTGAGCTCGCGTTCAGATCAAACCCCGACTTACACAAAGTGAAACGGAGACAATTTAGTTCCAAAGTCACGTCTCAGGCTTTTTCCACGTAGCTAAGCCCTGTCGGCCACCGCGGGGCCGGCTGTGGCCTGCTGACCTCTGGGGACATTCTGCGTGGTCACTGAGCCCCTTAAACACTCTACTAAAGTTGTGCATTGTTTTACTTTTTGTTAAGAAAGTTTTTAAAAAGTCCCTCGTTTTTGTTTTAATTTCTGCTGCAGTTCGCAAAACGTTTGCTCTGCTGTACCTGCAAAGCCACACATGGTGGCGGGGGGTGGGGGGCGCTGACCCTTTTGGTCTCTCTGCGGGTTTGGCACTGACAGGCACAGGGTCTGAACGAGGTCATTTCAGTGTAAAAGGTACGGACAGTGCTGCTGGGGCTGACCACACAAAAAAGTACTATTTAAAAAAAAAAAAAAAAAGCCAGCAGCCATTCCGATCCCCTCGAAGCCTCTGTGAACCTGAGCTCAGAAGGACGCAGGACGCAGCAGAATCGGACGCAGGGAAGAGTGACCCACGGGTCACCAGGTTTGTGCTTTTGTTCGTGTGTGTGTGTGTGTGTGTGTGTGTGTGTGACACCATAAATCTCCAAATGAAAAATTGGTTAACCATTGTGTAAGCCTGTGATAAAATAGCACAAAGGGGTTTTTTTGTTGTTTTTTTTTTAAAGAAGTCCACTTTTAAGGCATCAGAGAAGTTACTGTGGCAAACATTTTAATTAAAACGTCAGAAGTAAATTTTATTTTAAACTTTAGGCCTCTGAATTTTTCCAGTAAACACAGTTCAGCTATGTGGCAAAGTCGTGGGTGGCAGCTAAAATGACTCTTTACATCCTACAAAAAAATAAAGCACGGACACAGCCCTCCGCGGCCGCTCCACATGCACGGGGTCGACTGGGACTCGTCGCAGCCGGTGGCGCCGTTCTGACCACACAACAAACGTCTTTTTCTCAAAAGTATTTGTTCAGATAACTTAAAAATAATATAAAAATAAACAATGAATTTGACCTTTCCTCAAAATAATAAAAAAAAAAAGATGGAAAGTCTAAACAATAGCAAATTCTGTACGTACACATGAAATGCAAGGACACTGGTTCATTTTTAAGGAAACGGATCGGAGAGACCGTTCTTGGCTGAATGCGCTTCCCAGCATCACACCAGGCCGTGACCCAAAACCAATACGGACGAAGAAAAGAAAACGGCGGGCAAAGCAATGTACAAAATCTCAAAGATAAATACAATATTTATAATTGATATGTTACAAAATAAAGTCCCGTAGCAACTGCAAGTGTTCATGGAAAAGTGTCGAATGGAGACCATTTCACTCCTTATGAGACACATAAGGAATAAAACCTTTTTCTAAAGATTTAAGTGGATCTGAAAAAAATTCAAGACAAGTGTATAAATATTTAGCTACAACTTTGGCAAAATCACAAAAGTCTACAATTTTATAACCACATACAAAACACATTAGGGAGGAAGGATCTAGAAGTCAAAAGGACAATTTCTGGTACAAGAAACATGGACCTCACAGTAGCCTAAGAATGCAATAGTATACAGTGCTAGCAAAAGTTGAAAAATGTTGCAGATCACACTTGCTTAACAGGAAGCTCTAGCAGTGGGAGAATATTTTAACCAACAGACAGTAGCGTTTTTTTTTTTTTCTCTGTCAGTGTGCTTGTTGAAGGCAAGAGAATTCAATATCAAAGTTACAATTTCTAACTACAATAAGTTACAAAGTTTCATTTCATTAAGATGAAGGTAAGCAATGATAAACCCTCCCTCCCCCACCCCCGCCACCCCAAATCCTCCTCCTCATATAGTCATCCTTCCTTCCAGTTTGATGGCTCATACCTCCTTGGCCCCCTTTTTCCACCACAAAAAAATATGTCACATTATAGAGATACACAACCATTGTGAATCTAAGTATGAGTACAGAACAACGTTTGGAGGCGTTTTGCATCAGTGTTTCATGATACTCAGCATGGTGCATTCACAAAGTTTCTCCCAACACACAGCAAGTACCAGACGTGGCCAAGACGGAGTCGGAAACTTTATACAAAATAGGCGTCGCTTTGTTTTCCTTATTCTTCGGGACTGAGAAGTGTGAAAATATGAGAAAAGTTCAGTCAACAACATGGAATTGTTCATGAAGAAGTAGGCTGTTTGCATGTCGATTCTCAATAGTTTAAATAAAATCTTTAAACAAAGTCTTTCGTAGCATTTCGACCGCTGCCGACGTGTTTGACACTGTCTCCCTCGGCATGTCGGAGTGTCCTGGACGTGCCCCCTGAAGTCCGTCCGTGGGTGCTGGGCGCTGCGGAGGTAAGCAGAAGGCCCTCACATGGGCGGGACTACCAGCCCAGACATAGCTGCAAGAGAGAGAGGAGCCGTTAGCGGGGCCGGCGCGCGGGCGGCCGGCCTTCTCTGCGCGCGCTGTTCCGCAGCGCTGGCGGGTCTGCCCGGCTCGCCGGTAACCAGCCGGGGGCTCGGTTACGGCGCAGGGCGCCTACTGCGTGGGGTGGGGGTGGGGTGGAGCTGGGGACGAAGCCCTGTGGCCCTGCTCAGACTTCCTGCGGCAGGGGAAGGGCTCCTGGCCTTTCTGGGGTGGACGCCAGGCTTCCCACGCGTCCCGGTGGCTGGTTTACAGCAGCTGGAGGCCCAGGCTCCCCCGAGGCTGCCTCTGCCCACACCTGTGGACCGACCTGCTCTCTGCCTGGCGAAAGCGGGACCACCTGCCTCAGTCTCCCCTCGGCGCTAGCCCTCGCCTCTGCCCTCCTGCTGATGGCTCTGCATCGTAATGGTGAGTCGCACGTCCTCCGGCATGAAAGCCACTCGGCCGTGCCGTCTCGAGGGCAAGGGCCCCGAAGAGACTTGGGCCCCGGCTCCGCCTCGGCAGGCTCATCGGAATAGAACCTTAGGGCTGAGACGGCACGCGCAGCGGACGCCGCCCGTGAGCGCCTGGCACGGACGTGATTCAAAATCTTCCACCTTTAGTGGCGTCTGATTTTCGTCAGAACAATCTACAGCGTGTTCACCGTCTGTTCGCTTCGCTCTCTCACTGCGTTCACCTCAGCGCTGAGAACCTGTCTCCGACTCACCGTTACAGCTACGGGGTGTGAGGCCTGAGTGTGTGCACGCCGCTCGTGAGGCGTCCACACACTGCGTGGACGGAGGACAGGCCGCGGCCCCTGGCCACCTGCCTCGCAAGCAGCTCCGGTGGCCGCTGCCGGCCCACAGGCCAGTCGGTGGCCCTCCGGGGGCCTGGGCGTCCCTCTCGTACACTAATGGGCGCTGCGAAGACAATTTCAAATCACTGATACCTTTCCAGTTCCTTTTTTGAGCATTAGTTCATCAAAGTGAAATATGCCACCGACTTCACAAAAGGGCCAGTTTGTCTTCTCCACGGTAACGTCCTCAGCACCCAGCAGAGAGCCTGGCACATAGTAGGCGCTCAGTAAATACTGGTGGAAGGGGTTCGTTTTCTAAAGGAGTAACTGGATTTGATTTTCACCGGGAGGAGCATGGACCACAGGTGGTGTCTGAAAGGCCGATGACGGCCACTTGGTCTCGGTGCCTGTGGGCCTCAGGGGGTCCCGCAGGGCCCCGGGCAGGCGCTGGGAGCCTGTTCCGCGTGGCCCCCTCTGTGGGCAGCTGTGTCCAGGCCGTGCCTCCCGCTGCCCTTGGGGCCGGGCCCCTCTCCCCCGAGTCTCTGGCAGAGACCGCGCAGAGGCACCGACGTGCACGTACGGCCCCTTCCGAGGGGCGCAGCCCGCCGGGACCCACGGGCTCTGAGGCCGGGCCAGGTTTGAGACGGGCTCCGTGGGTGGCACGGTGACCCACCAGCCTGTCCCCACGGCCACGTCGCTGCCTCCTGCCCACGGGGGCTGCGGGCGCTCCGGCCGTGAAGGCCTGTTCGTGAGAGGGACAGGACAGACCCCGCCACGCTGACCGTGTCCCTGGCTCCTCCCCCGAGCAGCGCCAGCCTCAGCTGCCGTGCAAGGACTCGGGGCTCTGTGGGAGCGGCGAGGGAGAAGCCGGCACTCGGGGCGGACGGGGATGCGTCACCCCCAGGAGTGTGGGGAGGGCGGGGCGTGGCACCGCGGCAGGCCCCCCCGCATGCAGCGCCCCTCCCCCCAGGGACAGAGCCCGGCCGCCCGCCCCGGGGCCGCCCGCTCACCTTGGAGCCCGTTCCCGTTGGCGCTGGTGCAGGAGGGAGGAGGGGAGGCCTGGGGCCGGACCACGGGCGCGAAGGCGCTCTTTTGTTTCACTGCGGAGATGACATTGGCAGGTGAGAATGAGAAAATGCCGTGCGCACTGCTACAGCTGGAAGGGAGGGTGACGGCAGAGGCTGGCACGGTGGGGCTGGCCGGCCCGACTGCAACAAAGCAAAGGCGTCAGCACGCGGCGCCGCCGGGCGCCGGGGCCGTGCGGGTGTCCGGCGGGGGCCGCGCGGGGCCCGGCGCAGGTCAATGGACCGTGGCCGCGCGGACGCCCAGCCTCAGAGCCACCCTTCCTTCTGTCCAGCAGCTCACACCACAGAACACCCGAGCAACGCACACACTGGACTTTGGGGTGAAAATGAAGCTGTGTGATGACGTGTGACAAAAACAGACACTTACTGCCGTAGGGAGAGTTGGCGGAGGAGCCATTAAGGAATCCAGGCGAGCCTGGGACCCCTAGGTTGGCCATGGCGCCACTTCCATATCCGTTCATGCTAGTGCTGACCGTGCTGTAATTGGACTGCTGGGGGGTGCTGCTGGGGACGTAGCCTCGTGGGGACACGCTGCTCGTGTTGCGACTGTAGCCGACTGTTAAAATCCCCGCCCCCCCCGGCCAAAAATAACGTTATTATCAGGGAGAGACACTTGGGGGGGGTCCCCACATATCGGTATCACAAACATTTCGGAATGACCTTGGTGTCCCGCGGCCCGGGCGCCTCGTCACGCCACCCCCTGCGCCTGTCACCGCCAGGCCCGACCCGGGCCCGCGGCTGCGGCTTCGGCCTGACCACCAGCTGCCTCCACGTTTCTCTTCTGAAGCAACGATCAGCAGCTTCCCGGCCCGAACCCCGCTGCGGGGACTGGCGGCCTCTGCTCTCCTGCAGGGGCCG
>PUFA01000004.1:220000-257500 GCA_003508835.1 Eonycteris spelaea | reverse complement strand
ACGTCCGGCTGGAGCTCGGGCACAGGGACAAAACCCCACCGTGAACTGCTCTGTACCCCTCCCCAACTGCCACGTCCTCACGGTGACTGTGTGACGTCACCACTCATGTGTCCTCACGTGCTACATTCACGCCCAGCGTTAGGACAACGTCTAAAAGCACCATGAAACGCAGAAGTGGTCAAGACTTGGGGGCACAGGGGGTGGGGACGGAGAGAAGCCATAACGTTAGGACTTCATTTTGCATTTTGCATTTTTAACCCTGCCTTGAAAATCAGAGATGGCTTCTAAAGAGAAAAAGAGACAAAATTATATCAAAGGAGAGAGAAAATTATAAGCTTGACTCATCTTTAATGTTGGACATCACAACGCAGCGCCTGTGATAGGCGGCTGTGCGTAAACAAGGCGGGCGGCTTTTGTCTTTGCTGAATTTAAATGAAAAGTCCCCCTAGATATTAATGTGTGAACTTCATTTGTTAGCCTGCTAAGTCAGGGACTTATAACAAAAGCTTTGTAAACAAAAGATTAAACTGAATCGAGCTTTAGAAAATGAAAGGAAAACAAGAGTCAAGTAATCACAGATCAGACCGGGGCGGCCAGATTGGAATCAGCGCGGGCTGCTGGAGTGGAAAATGTCTAATTGAACTATTTCATTACGCGGAAGTTTACGTACCCCTTGCAGAATCCAAAATATTTGTATCAGAGAAGCCTTTCTTCTCCTCCTCTAAAAACATGGCCTTGCGTGGATGAGACGCCACGCTGGAGACCGCTCAGCTCCCCGCCCACCCGTGTGGCCACGTCGGCGGGGGGGGGGGTCCCCACCAGCCTTGCCATGGGCGCAGGGGCTGGGGTGTCCGGAAGCCCCCTTCCCAGAGCACCTGCTGCCCCCAAATCAGAACAAGCCCGGGCGGCCCCTGCCCCCCTACTCACCTTGGGTAACCTCTCGGGGTCGCCCGGATGCCTGGGGATCACCTTCTGCAGCCTCTGAAAGCCGTAATCTATGGTTGGTTCATTGAGGGCTGCAACAGGACAGAGACAGAGGTCAGGTTAATCACCTTTACGTCATCCGTTCCCTGTGGACTGCACGCGTGAGCCCCCTCTTCCGAGGCGCTGGGGGGCGAGCACCCTGAGCCCCAGTTCTGCCCTGAGGGATGGGTTTGCCCCCTTCCCTCTGCACGTAAGAGCCACGACTGGCTCTGATCTATAATTAGACTGGAGGAAAGTCAAAGGGCTGCTCGATATATCGCAAAACCCGCGCTGCGGTCGGCAGGCTGCTGGTCCCGGGGCCACAGACGGCAGACGCCACCGTCCCGATCCCTGCATCACGCGTGCCTCCCCCGCTGGCCCGGGATGCGTGGGAGCTGGCGATGATGACACACGTCCGGCTACTGCCAGCTTCCGATGTACCCCAGCGGCCCTTTTTTGTCTAGCATGTCGCCTGAGCACAAACCAGGCAGGAGGAGCACTGACTCTTGCACAGCTTTAATAATCTGTGAATGGCTGACTACAAACTGATGTAGGGCACTATCACTCCACCAGCCTCACGAAATTGCCGGCCACAAATAGTAATTAATCTTTTTATCCCTCAAATTGTAATTTTGACTATGAACTGTGCGCGGCCATAAATCAGCGCGCGCGCGCTGGGTACAGTGCATGAATCACGGCCGGGACTCAGTCCGACTGCACACTCTGTGTTTAACAAGCTTTATAAGGAGCCATTGGGCTTTATTATGGCTCTGCCTGACTCCAACAAAAACTGAGCCCGGAGGCCCGGGGACGCGAGTTAAGATGAAAATACTTATTAGAGCACATTACTTCTTGATGTAGGTTCCGTCTTCTGTGGAGGAACGCCGCGCTGCACGGCGTGACATAAATCAGGGGCTTTTCTCAGACTAATAAGACCCTCCGCCACCTATTCATTACTCGGCCTGCCGTCCGGGCCATCACTCATTAGCACATAACGTGACGATCGCCGCCCCCCGACTCGGCGGGCCCGCGGACGGCCGGGCACACAAAGGCCGTGGCCGCAAGGGGCAAGGTGCCGGCCGCCTCCGAACGCGCTTTCCGAGGTAATTGGCCGCCGTCATCCCTGAGTGCTGGGGCTGCGGCTGTCAGCGGCCACGCAGGGCTCGCCAGCGACGCCGGAAGGCTCCGCGGGCGCTCACTGACGCGGCCGGAAGTGGAGGGCCACCGTGTGACCTGACACCCCGTCCTCCTCCCGGAGACAAAGGCTCAGGAATGTGAAGTAAGACGTTTTCCTGTTAATAACGCATTGATCCGAACTATTGATCTCGCGTGACATGGCTCTGGCTGCGATTCTGCCCTCTTTCTTCCTGGCAAACGGGAGGGCGCTTCGAGACGCCTCGGCGTGTGTGACCCGGCAAAATTTCTAACTCCCTGTGATGTAAATTCTATATGTGTAAAACCACTTCATAATCAAACCATTAATCATCAGAAGCTGTCAGCGTTGACTTGGGGGACAATTTGTCATGTCCCTGCCCGGGCCGGGACAAGGGCATCAGGCAGGAGCGCGGTGCAGGCAGCGGGCGGACGGGCCTCACCCAGCGACCGGCGCAAAACCAGGATGAGCTAACGCATCACGCTTCTCGATGAGGGAATGACGCCGGCGGCCCGCTGTGCATCTCCAGCTCGTCGGGGCTGCTCCCACCCCCCCAGCTAATCGCCACGACTGTGCGGCTTAATGAGTCGGCCTGGTGAAGGGTGATCAGGAAAGATGGATGGGCGGCCACTATTGATTTCATGCAGATGCCCCTGACAGGTGATGGACGCAGCAACGCGCGCTCTCAGGAGCGTCCTGACGCGTAATGGCCAGGCGATTTCCAGCGTTTCAGCGGAACTGAACATCTAGAACCAAAAATATCTTACAGTGGGACGGACACGGGGGCCCTTCCACTTCGCGCCAGGAGGACGGACACGGGGGGCCCTTCCACTTCACGCCAGGAGGACGGACACGGGGGGCCCTTCCACTTCGCGCCAGGAGGACGGACACGGGGGGCCCTTCCACTTCGCGCCAGGAGGACGGACACGGGGGGCCCTTCCACTTCACGCCAGGAGGACAGCACCGGGCTGTCGGGGGTGGCGTGGTGCTGGCCCACGGGAGGTCTCTGCCGGGCAGGGCGGGGAGGGGGCTCGTGGTGCAGCAGCTGGAACCCCGTTCCGGGGCTCGGCCACCGGAAGCCCCGTGAATTTACGAGGAACAATGAGAGCCACCGCCCCGGCTCCAGACCACAGGGGAAGTGACGTGCGTTCGTGGCTCTGGGCGGTGTCTGATCGCTAGGGGTGGGGTGACCCAGTCTGCCTCCGCACCTCCAACAGCAGCTGCCGTCTGCGGGGCCCACTGGCGACCTGCCCAGCACCCAGCCGCACGGACCCCACCGCCCCGCGCCCGGCGAGACGAGGCAGTGCCGAGGCTTCACCAGCAAATCCCAGGACTGCAGGAGAAAGCCGGGCCCCTCCGCACACATCTCATAAATCCTCTGCATGTCGAGTTCACGAGGCGAGGCCCGGCCGGGCAGGGCCGGGCTCTGGCACGCCCAGTCACCAAGCACCGAGCCAGGACAATCAATACCACTTTCCTGTTTTAGAACTGGGTAATTATGAGGGGAGAGATTGCCTGACCTTTCACCTGCACTGCATTACTTTGCTGATATTAAGATAAATTGCCTGATTTTGGGTAAACATATGCTGCAATTCAGACTGTCAGCACTGGTTTGCTCAGGGATAATTTGTATTGATCTACCCGCTTCTTCCCAATTCTGCTTACTGACCTCGTGGATAATTAGAGACGGAGCCTTGGGTGAGCTCAAGGCGGGGACGGAGAAATATGAAGAAGAATAAAGCAAATTTGTTTTATGTTAATATCTGGAGGCCCACCCCCCCATCCTCACATCTGTCGGCGTTGGGAGCACCGTGAATTAATGGGCCTGGTCCCTGAGCAATCTATTCCCAGGAATTATTTAGCAGCATGCTTAGTCTCCGAACACGTGTCACTGGGTTAAATTAATTTAAACTCTGCCTTAAACACAACAAAAACAAATGTTATTTCTGCTGAAGGGGAAAGAAACAAGGCATTTCTCAAAATGTATTATAAGCGTCCAACTTTCCGGCCTGGCTTTCCACGAATCTGCATCTCAAAAGTAATTAGCGCCCATTATTCGTCCTGAATTCAAATCTCGCTAAGAGGGGCTGCTCTGTATGAAAGAGATGGATGTATGCGCAAAATTATATCATTTAAGATATGTCAGATTATAAGGCTGTTGTACCAAAAGTCATAAAGCAAATCTCCTTTGTGAAATATCTCTTTATTAACCGTGCCATAAGATATTAACATTCCTCATTTAGTGGAGGGCCTTTTATCTGTTTCAAATACATTATTCGTCCTTTTAGAGATAAACTGTATTAATATCCATTTGAGTAGGCGACCGCGGCCTAATGCATAGTAATTTTTGTTGGAGAGCTTTTATTTTAGAATAAGAAAATTACACAGCAATAAAACCTGAATGAATCAGCAGCGAGAACGGCCAGGAATCACATTCCATGCCAAATGGGCAGGCAGTCAGGCAGCCTGTGAAGGACCAGACACCCAGCTGTCGCCGGCAGGCCAGCGTCCCGCGGGGTCACGCACACAGAGCCCGACGCGGCTGCAGAGACCCGCGCCTCCTGCACGCCGGCATCGCCCGCAGCTCGGGAAGGGGACCCGTGTCACCGTATCTGCGTGTGCTGGAGTTAATCTCGTTGCTTTACATGCATTAAAGTCATAACAGAAGCAGCATTCTAAATATTTAAGTCGTGCCCGCGTACTGGGGGATTAATCATACAGCAATTGATAAAATTTTAACGGTCTGTGACGTCAGTTCCAGCCAGGGCTGCCAGCTCTGACGTGCCGGGACGCGTGGCCGCCCCAAGCGGCGGCTGCGGCCAGCGGCCAGCGGCCGGCCACCAGGAACGCAGCAGGGGCGGGGCCGCGGAGTCGTCTTTTCTTGTGACACACGCAGTGTGAGGTTTCATTTTGATGGCTTAACCCTCTTTGTCAGCCAGCCCTGCCCTGCGGTCTGTGCTCATCTCTAACACTCCAAAATGTATATGATTATTTTATTAGACTTGAATAGCAAGTCCATTAACGTAGAAACCTAATTCAGTTAAGCAAAGGGACACGTTCAGGACCTCTGGGCTGATGGGGCGGAAACAGCGTTTCAGGCCGGAAAATGCACGTTTAGGGATGGCGAGTGTGTGTTTTCTACACAGAGACGCTCTGCAGGAAGGGCCACGGCCGAACCAACCTTCTGAAACTTAGTCCACACGCCCGAAGTTTATCAAGCAGCTACTACGTGCCTGCATCTGTGCAGTGGGAAACCGCCCCGGGGGGCCCGTGAGTGGCAGCCCCCCAGAAGCCCCACTTCTGATGTTGCTGCAGCTTCAATGCTGCCTGCTCTGGGTGCCAGGGCCCCCCCCCGAAACCAGCCTGGAGGTGCCCTGCCTGCAGGGGGGACGCAGACGGCAGCAGGCCGGGGAGATCGCAGCGACGAAGCACCTCCCGTCCACCTCCCCCACCCCCGGGGCGGCCGGAGACCAGCCCGCGGGCCCGCAGGCCTCCGACTCTAAGTACTCCTAGAGTGCTCGCTCCTGCGGCCACAGCAGTGTCTCTGAAACAGCGTCATTAAACACGCAGGGGTGACACCCGCAGGGAGGACGCCAGGGCGTTCAGCATCCTCTCTCCACTGTTCACGCCGGGGCCCGGCCCGCAAAGACAGCTACCAGAAGTTTTAGGGTGTAGCTCGAATTCCCCTCCGGCCTGAAAACCCCGACCAAAACAAGGAAACAGGACACGCGTTTGCTGTGCTCCAGCTGCCGGCTGCAGCTAGCAAATGAGTTCCAGTTTCATTTCAATAATGATCATCTTCCTGTAACTTCCCAATCATGCATTTGTCATAAAGCAGTAATTTTCTAGCTACAAACAGACCCTCGTAATGAGGCCGTTTTCGCATTAGCAGAGTAACTACATAATAAGAACGTCTGCTGTTCCTTTTCCGAGGGACAAGAGCATGCGTCAATTAAGGCGATGGGGCCTGTTAAATAAGATATAGGATATTTTCCTAACAAGGAACCCGGACCTCGCCCCAACAGACTGCGAGCCTTCAATGTGCCTGAATGAACACAGGTTGTAATGTGTAAAAATTAAATAAAGTAAAATTAAATTGCTCAATACAAAGACATCCCTCTAGAGGGTGTTAGTGATTTCAGTGACAAAGTGCTATTTGCTGACAAGTAGTTTACACATTAACCAGCTGAATCCGAGGGGGAAAAATGCCAATAGCAATTATATCACCTTGAGGTTATTAAATGTCCCACTGATAAGTAACTAGGTGAACTTGACCAGGTGATAAGGACCGCTGTGAGCAAATGATTGCGCGGTGAAGAACGTTTCTGTCCTGCTGTTTCTCCAGATAGCTTTTCTTTCAAAAATGACTGTATAAAAAGTTGGATTAAAAACGTGTGGCCACCACAGACAAAATTGGTAGTTACACCCCCCGCCCCCGGAACACCTCACCCAACACAGCACCTTCATCATGTCACCTCAGAGACAGGGCACAGGCTCTGCAAGGGCCCGCAAAGTCCTCCCTTTTTTAAGGCTTTAAAATGACGCTAAGTTCTCCACTTTATCATCAACTGTCTCCTCTGAGTGCATTTCATCTATAAGAAATTCAGATGCTCGGGAAATTAAAATTTCAAAGATCTGCTGCAAAAAAAAAAAAAATCAATGGGGCGAGATCAATGCTCATAGAAATTTCATGAACTTTGAACTGATCCAGGCATGATGATGAGAGGTGGCGGGGGTTCCGGGCGGTTGACGGCGCCGCGCCCGGGCGAAACGCGGCCGGGGGGAGGGCCCCGTTTAGATGGGGTTTTTGCTTTCATATTTTGTCTGACCAAAAAAAAAAATTAATTTCTAGTCTATTTCGGTAACAAGCAAAAATCGGAGAGAGAGCGTCCTTCCCCGACAGGAGCGCGGCGGCCCCGCCCTCTGCACGGCCGCGCGGCCGCGAAATGGGGTCGGCCGCCGCCGCCGCCGATTGCAGGTGCAAATTAATATTGTAAAATGAAGATCAATACATGGACAGGGCCAGATCAATAGTGGCTAAATTATTGCTGCATTTTCCTCCTCATTCAAGATGAGTTGTGTTTTCCTCTCAAAGTCAATACTTTGCAGCTTTCTCATTAATTTCTCAATAAATTTGGCAATGAATTTCAATCACAGAACCCGGCAGGGCCAGCCAGGCATTGTGGCCTGCATGGAAACACAAAGGCCACGCGCTCCACGTCGTCCGCCGGGCGCCACTGTCCCCGCGAGCCGGCCCGGGTCGCCGGCCCGGCCCAGGCAGCCTCACCACCGGGCGGGAGCAGACCAGAGGTCTGGGGGTGCCCTGTCTCCCACACCGAGCCGCCAGCCGCAGGCCGCCCTCCTCAGAGTGCCCCGGCTGTCCCGCGAGCTGGCGCGGGGCCCCACCGCCTTTGGGGTGGCCTCCCTCGCACCCTGCAGTCGCCCCGAAGCCCCGCCCACCCGCTCCAGGGGCATCCTGGGGCCAGGACAGTGCGGGCAGAGAGGGCGGCGCTCGGCGTCGCCCTGGAGACCAGGCCCCGCCCCCGGCCGCGCGGGGCGCGCGTGCGGGTTTCCACGTGGACGCCCTGCGGCCTGACGCAGAGAAGGGGCGGCGCGTCTTCCCTGCTCCGAAGCCGCGGCCCTGCCGACAGCTGCCGGGACGCGCGCAAACGACGAGGCCGCCCCGCAGCCCGCGCGCCCCTACCAAGGCTGTCCCAGCAGATGCCGGGCCCTCCCGACGTCCACACGGGCGGCCCACGGCCTGGTGACCGGAATCGTCCTCGCACGACGACGGTCCCGCACTTCTGACGTCACCCCTTTTCCCAGGGAGAGAGATCAAGGGCCTGATGGTGTCAACCTTTAGAGATGTCGGGGGCGAGGGGCTCCTCAAGCCAAGTGGGCAGCATCACGCCCTGCGCAGAGCCGTCGGGCAGCGGGTTCGAAGGCTAAGCCAGCGCAGAAGCTCTGCTGGGAGGATGAGCTCACCCCGCCCCGCACCTCTGCGCCCCCCGCACCCCTGCCTCAGCACAGAGACCTCTCCCCCTGCGTTCCCCGGCGGGCGCACGACCCCAGCCACCCTTTGCTTGCTCGGAGGTCTGCCCTCCTCCGCGAAGGGGGCGCTGTCACCCGCTGGGGCTCAGGACCACGGGGCTTCTCCCCGGCGCCAGGCCCATGCGGGTGACCCCACGTTCTGCCTCTGAGGGGCCGAGGTGAACACAACGTTCCCCACGCGTCCACACACGACTTGCTCACAAATGTCTCACGGCGGCGTCCTCTGTAATACCCAGTGTCGCCCACGGACAACCGGATGGACACACGGGATCCGCCCCTCAACGGGACGCCGTGCAGCGGACCGGGGCGGGGCTCTGCAGCACGCCAGGACACGGGAGGGGTGGACGCACGCTGCGCGGGGACGCAGCCACCGTGACCGGTCACCATGACCGGGCCTCACCCCAGCTCCCAGAGGGCCAGTGCACGGGCAGGAAGCAGCTCTGTGGCGGCCTGGCGGGGGTGGGGGCGCGGGAATGGGGGGCTCCTTCCTGTGACTGCTCCGGAACTGGCTGCGTGGCCGCACGGCCTGGTAAATACACGGAAACTCACCGCGCTGCCCGCTCTGCACCGACGTCTGAGCCACGCGAATCGTGCGTGAACAAAAGGCAGACAAAATTTCGAGGGAAACTAACGTCTCCCAACCAGGTTCGAGTTGAGAGCTGGCTACATCCGCACCCAGGGAGCTGCGGGCGCTAAAGGCACTTCCACCGTCCCCGTGAAAGCAGGAGCCCCGAAAGTGGACGAGGGGGACCCCGCTGTAGGGAACTGAGGGCCGAACCCCACGCGAGCAGCGTGACGTGGCTTCGCAACACAACGACCCTTTCTGAGCTCCAATGAGGCATTTTCCGCCTCCGGGTCTCCAGGCTGAACGAGGAACGGAAGGGACGTCCCCAGATCCTCAAAGAATCCCGGAGAGGAACGCCCACACCGGGCCCCCCAAAACACAGCCTCACCAGGCCCCCAAACACAGCCATGCCGGGCCCCCCCAAACCACAGCCACACCGGGTCCCCAAACACAGCACACCGGGTCCCCAAACACAGCCACACCGGGTCCCCAGCCACAGTGCCCGAGCATGGATGCCTCACGGTCCTGTGCACACAGTTCGACCCCACGCGAGGGCGCGGTCGAAGGCCCTGGGCCTCAGGCGGAGAGAGAGCAGAAAGAGGAGAGAGACACCCACCCCCGCCTGCCGCCGCACTGGCTCCCCGTGCTCCCCCTTCCACCTGGAAACCCCTCCCCACTCCCATACAGGTCACCGGGGTGCAGCCAGCCCCCCGCCACGCCACCCAGGGGCCCCACCTCCTGCGAACCCCTGGGGGCCTCGGCCGTCCCCCTCCTCCCAGAACCTCACGCCTCAGACCACGATTTCACTAACGACTTCTTCCCACCTTGCTTCGTTCCTGCAGGACTTGAGCCAGCCGGCCCGCTGCGTGGCTGTGCGTCAGACACGTGCCCGGTGGGGCCCTGCCAGGCTCTGCGTGAAGGTGTGGGCTCCCCCTGGCCAGGGACCTCGGCCGAGGGCCACCCGCCCCAAGCACCACCAGCTTCCAAGGGCCCCTCCCTCTCTGCATTGCCTGCAGCACCCAGCTGAGCACCTGGCCCAGGTGGGCGCTGGGTGAGAGCCGAACCCTGGAAACCCCAGGCAAATCCCGAAGCACCCTGCACGCTTCCGCATCATGGCCCTCGTCACCACTGTCCTCGACACGATCGCCTCTTGGTGACTGCGTGGTCACGGACGGCGGGGCCGTGAGGAGGAGACGCAGGGGCACGCGGCTGACACGGGCCAGTGTCCCACGGGGGGCCGGCCCGGGCCCAGGGCACTGCTGCTGGGCCTGTGAAGACGAGGCTGGCAGGCTGGCTTTCAGGGGGCAGGGTCGCCACCTCGCTCCTGTGCACGTCCCTCCCGTGGCGTTAAAACCAGTCAACGGTCAACGCGGCCTCCGTTTCCGCTGACCACAAGCACACGAGGCAAACTGACGGTCTTCCGTCTGGGACACACTGCCGCCTGACAGCGGGTATGTCGTGAAGTGGCCACCTGGGCCATCCTGTCACGACTGTCCATCACCACACGCACGCCAGAAGCTGTACCCACAGCTCCCATGCCTGCGCCCCAGCCCAGCCCCAGCACGCCCAGCAGCCCGGGGGACAGTCTGTGTTGGGACGTGTGCATTAGAAAAGCCAGGACCATGGCTGACACATCTGGCTGACCAGTGCGGGGCGTGGGTGTCCCAGCAGGGGGAGCAGGCACAGGCCACCAGCCCCGCCGACCCTTGGGGCTGAGACGGGGCTTGGGCCAAGGCCTTCTGAGAGAACAGGGATAACAGGACGGAGAAGGGGGACCTCGCGAGGGCAGAGGAGGGTGGTGTCTCGGAGGGAGGAGAGGAGCAAGCGGCCGCCAGGCCACACCCCTAAGAAAGCAACCACCATGGATGTTTATGCCGCGAACAAGGCTGGCGGCCAGTGGCCTCCACGGCACCGTCCGCGTGTAGAAGGGAACCCAGCCGTCCACACATGGGCTGACGGCCTGTCACTGTGGTGCTGTTTTACTGAAAAACCATTCTAAGAAATCAGGATTTTGCATTTTCTATGAGTAAAAGAAATCCAACTGTGTCGAAGGGCCGTTTTTCAGAAGTGCTTGCTCTCCGCCCGAGCCCCTGGGACCACAGCCTCGCCCGGGAGCACACGTCCCCGGACAGGCCCGAAGCCTCCGGGATCCCCGCGGCAGCAGGGGCTCCGTCCGCCTGGCCGTGGCATCGGCCACGTCCACCCAGCGGGGCGGGCGGCGGGTGCCCGGTGACGGCTTGGCCGGAAAGGAGGATGCGTGGTAACGCCGAGCGCACGCCTGGTCTCCCGGGGCCGCGGGGTGACCCGCGCCTCCTCACTCGGGGTCAGGACAGCCGCGCGCACCTGCTTCGGCGTCTGCCCTGAAACGCCAGCTGTCGCTTGCTGGGTCCCCGGCGGCATGCTGGCCGGCCTGGCCCGGCCGGGACATGCATGGTGGCTTCATCGGGACACCTTGTCACCGCCCTTTGTGCTGCACCCCATCGGCCGCACGCACGCTTGGGCTTCCGCGTGGACACCCGCTGGCTGCCCCGCCACCCCGCCACCCCTCCGCCCTCGGAAGAGCGGCGTGCGTCCTCGCCAGCCGGGCACCCCGAGTCTGTCACGTGAGCCCCTCCTCTCCGAGACTGTCCTCCCTGGGCCCCCCTGGGTGCGTGGGGAAGCGAGGCCGGGCCCCTGCCCACCTCCCCCCCGGCCCACGTCCCGACGACCCTTTTGTCCTCTGGGGAAGATGGATGGCTGCCCCCCCCCCGCCACACTGTGTCAGCCTCAGAGCCGCAGAGTCAACCCTTCACCTTGACACGGAAACTTCGTGATTTATCAGCTGGTCTCCCCTCCCGACGTGCGTGGCCCCCGAAGGCGCAGCCAACCAGCGTGCGGGCGCACACTTTGGTCACAGCCACTCGGAAAACCTCCGAAGCCCCTCTGATGACAGACAAATGCGTCTTGTTAGCAACTGCCCAAAAGCGCTTGACTTGTACTAATAACAAAAAGGCCAAGCTGGTCACTGTGGGTCCAAAGACGAAGCACCCTGTCACCAGCCTGGTTGGGAAATTAGCAAATAATGTTCTTTTCCTTGATAAATGGGTGACAGCTCCCTCTCACCAATCATTTTTAACATTTTGATGCGTGCCTATGATCCCACTGGAGGAGCAGGAAAGTTTGCTGGCCTCAATTTCCAGATGATGAATGGAACGCTCTAAATGTGCGATTTCTGTATGAGGTACAGTTCATTTTAAGCAATTCTAGTAAATGGGTGTCACTGATTAGGACAAATCGTCTACTTGTGCAATAGCACAAACGGTGAGTCTCATTCTCCTGGCCTCCTTCGAGACCGAGGGAGAGGGGACCGCGGTGACCCCGGGAGCCCCCAGAGCACCGCTCTTTAGAAGGGGGATCTGGGTCTGCACGTCCAGCACCCACTTCGCATGCCAGGGGTGAACCAAGTGTCACATGGTCTGCGGCTGTGCCACCTGACACACGGGACACCAGGTGGGCATCCCGCCTTTCTCTGTGGCCCTGAGGAAGCCACAGATGACCCGGAGACGGCCACTCGGTCCCGCTGCCAGGCCTGCACACCAGCCCAGTCGATGGGGACGAGTCACCCTCTCTCACCAATGTGGAAACCTACGACGAGAGCAAAGGTGGGCTGTGCTGGAGGGGTCACGCCGGGTCGTGTCACCTGTCCGATTCCGACGGGTCTATAGAGGCCTGAGTCGAAAACGCGCGTCTTGACCTGTTCCCTCACGTGACGAGCCCCATCTGGAAGCAAAGGTGTCTGCCCTCCAGCGGACCTCCACTGACACCCTCCACCTGGGGCCCGGGAACCAGGGAGACCGAGTGGCCGCTACACAAAGGGCTGGACAGGGAGCCGAGGAGCACGGCTGGGCCCACAGGCCGGGATGGACGGGGGGCGCCCCGGAGCAGCTGACCGAATTGGCTGGAAGCTCCCCCAAACTCCGGGACCCGTGATTAAAACATGTGTTCCTCCACCGTGTCCACATATGTGGTTAGAAACGTATAATGGAAATAATCAGGTGGTTTACATTTATGGGGAAGTGCCAGCGTTCAGTTTAGCATAGTAAAAACAGTATGATTTGTGGGAGGCAATTAGGAATCATTTGCTGTGTGGATACAAGTAATTTGTTTGAGGAGCGCTGGCCTGGGAGACAGCGGGCTGGTGCTGGCAGTGGTCGAAGGCGCTATTGACTCTACAGTGTGTCACCGTGCTGTTGACAGAATCACATCTGAATGCACACAAAAGATCTTTAAAACACTTCAGAAACATGAGCGCCTTTCAAGCGGTGAAGTGAAGTGGGGGTTAAATGGTGGAAGCCCGCCAGACGATCCCGGGGGGCCACAGGCAAGGGGGCTGTCGCCGGCGGGGGCCGGCACAGCGCCTGAGGACAGGCCGTCTACCCCCTTGGCAAAGCACCCACTTAAGGCACAATCTGACTTTTTTAAAAAAAAAAAGCAAAAAGCATGAATACTGTATCGGAAAGAACACAAACTGTTAGCAATTACTGGTTGAGTAATGATTTCATAAGCTTGAAATTGAATGCACGTCTTCGCGCAGAAAATAATCATTTTTATGTCCCCGTCTAGGAAATAAATTGCAGACCTGAGCCTGGGCCACGCATTGAGCAGGCAAAGCCAGCCTGGGCCCGCCCGGGGTGCGGGGGCCACCGACTGCCCACGCCTCCCTTCGCAAGTGGGTTTGGCCTGTGGCAGGTGACACGCTGACTTTTGGCAATCCGCAGTAATTTCTTTAATTGAGCAAAAGGAATCCCTAAAGTGAGGGTGGGCCAAGCGAACATTTGGGTACAGGTCAACCACAGGCACCCCTGATGCGTCTCCCCGGTGTCCTGGGAACCATGCCGAAGTCACGCCACCACCAACCAACTTCCGCTGGCTTGTGCAACAGGAAACCTTCTGCGGACGGACGCTTCCGGAAAGCGATCACACGCACGTTTGTGCGAGAACGCCTCGTCCTAGACACGCGTCCGTAAAGCACTTTCTGCTCTAACGTACGTTCAGTCAGGGGCACACAAATTCCGACTGGTCTTAATCAAATAACACTGCAATGTTTCTATTCTAATCAAAAAAATAATTTCTTTTACTGCTCTTAACAATTGGCTGTGTTGCTACCGGTGACGACGAAGGTGAGACAGTGCAGCCCGTCTGCACCGGGGGCTCAGCCCACCTGTGCTGCGCATTTCTCGGGTAGGGCCGTTCCAGGTACTACTAAAGCGCACGGCGCCGTCTCAGACAAAGCCCGAAACAGCACGGCACTCAGTTATTAATCTGCGCTGTTCACTTTTAAATGCAGCAACCATCTCATTAATTTAATTTTAGGGGCCCGCCCGCATATACTGCATCTCACAGTGTAGGAGGCAATTTGCTGTTAACTGGCAATCACATACAGAGTGATTGTTAATTCTGCTCCTAAGTGCCAGCCGCGTGAAAACTGTTCTCTCTCTCTAATTTTTGACCTTCTTACAACAGGGGTGAGGCACACTGGGAGTACAAAGGACTAGCGGGGAAGAGCTGGACATGTCATTTGTGACTCATTCTTTTAATTCACCGTGCTAATCAACTGCACTGCCAGCACTTCCCAAGGTAATTGTGTCTTGTAGTAGTTGAAGGTGGCAGGCAAAGGGGCCGGGCGGGCGGGCTGGGGCAGCGGGGGCACCCACGCCCACTCTGGGTTGACTAATCGGGTCTGATTCTGAAAACTCTGGTGTTTCTCAGACCGCTGTAAACAGATCATTTAGGCCTTTGCCCCTGGTGGGGGGGGAGGGGCCTCCTCCCAGCACAGGTTCATTATCCCAGGGTGGCTGCCGGGTGGGGGGCGGGGGGCGGGGCAGGTCCGATGTGAGGGTGTCCCGGCAGCCTCCGGGCCGGGACTGATGGGAGCCAGATGCCCAGGGGACGGTGCCCTCCCCGCGGGGGCTGCGTGCCTGAGTGCTGACGTCCAGGAGGGCTGGCTCGGCTTTCGGGGGCTGGGGGGGGGAGCAATTCCCAGTGATTACTTCATTGTCCCCATCAATTTCAGGGCAATGCAAATCAGACAGAAGCTTCCAGGTCAGACAGGTTATGACCCCACCTTTCCTCTGCTCCCTGAGAGTGTAGGGGCCCAGATCCCTTACACGGCGTTTGAAATGTATATTCCGCTAATGATTGGGGTGAGGGAGGCAATAAATTAGCCTCCTGCTAGCGAAGGCCGAGCTCACTGACCTGCTCCACAGCAGGCCCATTCGTGGGGGCTCTCGGTGGAGGAAGCCCCAAGGCCGTGGGCGGCCAGGACCCTGACCTCTGGCCCAAGGGGCCCCATCAGCTTGGCGTGGACACCGTGTCCACCGTGGGGACACAGGACGGGCCTCCGGACAGCGGGTGGTGCTGCGGCTAGCACAGGATAAACCCTTCCCTTGGGGGGAGGAGAGGCCACGCCGGATGCCCTCGGAGGCGGCTTCTCGCCAAGGCAGGCGACCTGGAGGACAGTGGGCGGCAGAGAGAACTGCCCTGACGCCCACCCCAGCCCCGGAGCAGAGGCTGATGCCGTCCCTGCAGCCCTCGCACGTGACACCCGCCGGCCAGAGACAGGCAGCTCCTCCCGCTCACCCTGCACACACACCCGCCTCCGTCCACACGCTCAGCCCCACCCGCCACGTCCTCGGCAGTTGGCAGGCTGGGGGAGACCGGCCCTCCCGCCATCCCCTCCACCTCAGCGGCCTGCACCTCCCCCACGAGGGGCCTGCAGGGTGGGGCTGTGGCGGGCAGAGGACCCGCGAGGCGCCATGCAGGGCTGCAGCAGGGCGGCGAGTCGCCACGGGATGAGCACTCCCCCGGCCGCTGCAGGGAGAGCCGGCGGCCTCCCCACGCACGGGCTCCACGCGCCACGCGGCAGACACGGGACACGCCACGCGCTCCTGGGCGGGTGACAGGTCCCCGTCTCTGAGGAACGCAGGACGCTGACAGGAGGGACGCCCCAGGAACTGTCCCAGGAGGGAGCAGTCGCTGGGCACCCCCTCGGGTCCTGCCTGGCCCCCCGTTCTCCGTCCACGGTCCCACCCGGCCCCGGGGTCTCCGTGACGGCACACCCACGTGTGAGGCCGAGCGCCAGCAGCACTCGGGGGATGGGGGTCCAGGTCCGCGGCCGGCAGCAGGCAGGGCAGAGCGGGCGCCCTTGGCCTCCACAGCCGGGGGCTTGCGGGCCAGATACCCAGACAGGCAACACCCCAGCCGGCAGGTGAGCCGAGCGGCCGCCGTGCCCAGCCGATCCCGGTGGCCCCGCGCACACTGCAGCCTCCTGCACTGGCGGGAACACGCACAGGCTCAGGACGCCTCAAGTTCTGTGACCCTGTTTTCTTCAGGTCTTTGACTTCTAACACGCGGGGTGCCTCAGACTGGACAAGCTGCCCTCTCAGTCTCTTCCACCAGAGGGCCCAGAGCACCGAGCCCAGGTCCCGCCCCTGCTCTGGGTCCCTAGGGAGTGTGTGCTGGTCCCCAGGGGACAGAAGCCCCTGATGTGGGGCAGGTCCCCCCTCCCACCTGGACCATGTGGACGGCTACTGAGTGCCGAGGGGCAGTCTCCCTGACCCAGGACGCCAGGGTCACTGGGTCCACTGGAAAGTGGACATCGAAAGAATTGACATTCTGTATTTCACACTCGACACTCTCCAAATGGGGTGGGTGAGTAGCCTCTCTCCCCTCCTCAAACCCCAAAGTGGAAGGGACCTTGGGTCTGCCGTGTTACCTGCTTGCTGGACAGAGGACAGGTCTGCACCCCAATGAAACCTGCAGGGTACCCTGCAGCGGGTAACAAAGCCCCTGAAGGCCCCTGTCCCCACCCCGGCTCCGGCCACGCGCCTCCCAGCCGCCCGGGCCGCCCACACACATCAGGGCCACAGCTCTCTGAGGACAAGTCCTCGTCCCTTCGCCCCCACGAGCTTTCAGCAGGTGTTGTCCGTCGTTAAAAACACATTTCAAATAACACCCTTTTTGCACTTGGCTAAGACAGAAACCAAAACAGGACCCCGTCTCACACTGACGTGTGGTCTTTCTCAGCAGCGACCTCAACACTCTCTCAACTAAGCTCTGCTGTGGGGAGGAAGGCGGCTTTCAGATGACAAACTCTAACTTCAGCGGCAACTCCCGCCGGGGACACGAGTTTGCCCGAGACCTCTGCAAGGTATGGAAGCAGAAAGGCGTCTGGTGTGCGACCCCAGGCCCGGAGCAGAGACCTGGCTTGGGTTGGAGGCCCCGCCTTACAGGCACTTAACCTCTGCGTCTCAGCTCGTACGAATGGGCAACGGCGACCAGACAGGGCGGCCGCCATGACGAGATGGAGGCCTAGGGCCCCCGGCTCGAGCCGAGCACTGGGGCAGCTGCCCGACGGAAGGCTGGGGGGCCCGTGACTGAGAACCCCACTGCCCAGCCTTACAAGGCAGAGGCAGAGGGCTGCAGACGGGAGGGGCCCGAGGTCACGTGGCCAGCGGGGGCCGCACCCGCCGCGGTGTCTCGCCATCTCGGACGGGGACGCAGATACCATGCACGTGACAAAAGCCAGCCTGGGGGCCCAGCGTCCTCGCCTCACCCCAGAGCCGCCCGTGCCGCCCGCCCCCACTTCGCCAGGAGGGGGGAACGCTTGCTTACTCACCGGTGTAGACGAACCGTCCGGGAGCACCTTTACAGAACTGCTTGGACTTGTAGGACAGGGTGACCTCGACGACGCCTGGGATGTGCCGTGGCGGCGTCTGCACCCGGATGGCGTGGGGCGTGATCAGCTGCGAAGGCACACAGGGCTCAGCGCGGCGCCCGCGCACGCCGGGCGGGCGTAATTACCAAAATGAGCCAAATCGGCCCCTTGTCTCGGACGCCCCTCCGAGCTGTCACCCAGGGACGCGGCATCTAGTGCTCTTTAAGAAAAATATCTGCCAACGACCCTGGTTTTAGTTTGCAGGAAAGGCCACAGGGCATCATTCATATGAAAATTGCCACCATATGTCCCCTTAAACCTGCTCCTAGTAATTCGAGCACTAATTGTTCCAGGGTACTGAGGACCTCCTCCAGCAGGTTTGAAGCCCCAGGACGGGGGCTGGGCATTCTGCACCGCCCCCACCGGAGAAGCCCCCGCCAGTGGCCACTGTCAGCGACTGGGGGCCCTGGGGACAGCGCCCCCATGTCGGTGACCGCGCGGGCTCACCTCGCTCCACACCAGCATGGTCCCGAACACGACTTGCAGGCCGTCGAAGAAGTTGTCTCCGATTATGATCACGGTCGCGCCCCCGTGGTCCAGCCTTCACTGGGACTGATGGCCTTGATGCATGGAGTCGCTGCTCACACAAGACAGAGAGGGCAGACCTTAGCCCCGCCGGCCACGCTGCCCACCTCGGGGCGCCCGGCCGGTCCTCCGGGCGCGCGCAAAGGGCCATCGCAGACCGGCGTGTTGATGTGTTTAAAGCAAACTATTAAATGTTTTATAAAGCAAAGGCCAAGCCACGAATACTAGTGAGCAAGAAAAAAAAAATGGCTTGATGTAGCAAATTACGTGTCAGGGCAAATATGACTATTACAAATGATTAAGCATCGCATGCATGTGGCATGTCGATTTATCTGCTCCGCTGTTCAGATCTAAGCAGAGTCAATCAAAAGGTTGTTGAGGGAGATGGGAGAGCAAATGCCTCGCATTTCGATTCCTCATAAGCGGCTAATTGGGTTGGGTTTTTCCATCCGCGAACTTTGCCTTTTGGTTCAAAACTTCATTTTCCTCTGTCACTCCACAATTACTACTTTTCACTTTTCATCAGGAAAAAAAAAAATCAAAAGCGCTATATTAATACTTTTGTCAAAGGTACACATTTTACATCGAATACTGTTTGTCGACAGGAATCCCCGCGCCCCTGGCCTGACCTCTCTTTGTCTCCCGAGCCCTCGCATTTGCATGAGTTATTACAATGGCTGCTGAGGCCTGGCCTGCTCCAGGCTGGCCTGCAGGGGGGCGGGGAGGCCGCGGCAGAGAGCAGGCGCTGGGCAGAGAGGCCAGGAGGCCACAGCTGGGAGGCCCTGGGGGAGGCCGGTGGGTGCTGTCGGCCCAGCAGGCCACGGCAGGCGAGCGGGGCCTGAAGAGGCCGCCGGCCAGCCCCGGCCTTCGATCAGCCCTTCCGCACGGTGTCGGCGGACTGCGCCTGCTGCTCTGCGGGCCCTTCGCAGGCAGGCCAGCACACAGAGGTGCTCCGTGGACACACGCCCGCTGCCCATCACTGTGCTGGGCCCTGCTCTGGCCCCCGCAGGGCCTTCTCTGCCTGGCGGGGCGCTGTCCCCGGGGCTGTGGGCCAGCTCTACCTCTCCACCTTTGGCCCCCAGAGAAGAACAGCTGGGGAGGCCTGTGTGATGGGTGGCTACGTGGCCCTTAATTTAGCCAGGCCTCCTAATGTCGTCTGGACACGGCCGTACCCCAGGTGGTAGGAGGCCCAGGCCAGTCCTCCAACCAGAGAGACAGGGACGTCCCCACCGGGGCCTTGGGCCACCCGTGGGCAGCACCCTCTTCCTCCGGGCTTGGCGGTGGGGCGGGGTGAGGCTGAGCGGGTTGGAGGACTCGGCCCGCAGGGTGCTCCTCCATCGCTCCCAACAACCCCTGCGGACACGTGTCCAGAAGGTCGTCTCTAAGCTCGGGAACAGGACCCGGCGGCCCCTCGGCCGGGCGCAGACGTGCGCCCTCCAGCGGACGGCCTGGGCCTGCCGAGGCTGCTCATGCTGCCCGACCCCGAGCGGCCCCCTTCAAATAAATCATCTTCGTGAACGCTGAGCCGGACGCGGCCGCGCGCCGCCGTGCGTGGGCGTCCCCCGGAAGCCCGCGTGCGTGGCGTCCCGCCGGGTCGGCCCGCGTGCGTGGCGTCCCCCGGAAGCCCGCGTGCGTGGCGTCCCCGCCGGGTCGGCCCGCGCGCCGCAGACGCCGTCTCGTTAATCACCACCAGCCAGCGTCGTCGCGCGCACGGCGACACGCGCCCGCCTTTGTTTGCTTTGATGCCGGGCTCGCGGGGTTATGTTTGCTCACTCCGCGCAGGTCTCCCGGTGCAGCGGCAGCGCCGAGCACACACGGCGAGCCTGCCCTTAACTAGCGCTGTTGACTTCATGCTAATAAGTTCATACAAATTTTCATTTCTGAGGCTTCCGAATGACATTTGCTTTTCTTAATTGCATGGAGAGCATTTGAAAAGGATCAGCTCTCTAAAGACTGACAAGTCTCCTCCAAGGGGGTGACCTTCATCAGCACAGCCAATTATGGCAAATAATTCAGAAAAAAAAATTACAGTAAACAAATTTACTTTGGAGGTGAGAAAAGAGAGAAAAAAAAAAAAACATCCAGGATCCCGTGCACGCACAGGAGACGGCATCTGGCAGCTGTGGCCCGGTGGCCGGCCACGGCGCCTCGGAACACACGGCGGTTCCGAGTGCAAAGGGACCCGGGCCCGCCAGGCCCCTCGCGGCCACCGTCCTCCGCCCACATTTGCATACGTTTCAATGCACATGTAGAGAGGGGACGTGTTCAGTGGGGACCATAGCAAAACGAATTACACAGACAGTGCTGGGGACCTAATGGTGCACGTGCTCAGTGCACAGCAGACGACGGGGCCGGCACGCAGCTGGAGACGGGCGCGCCGGGCGGGGGCGGCGGGGAAGGGCGCCCCGCGCGCTCCACAGCCCTCTCCCCGGACCCACGGCGGGCCGCGCCCGGCCACAGCCCCGGCCCGTGAGCTCTCGCCGCGGCCCGGCCCCCCGCCAGCCCCGCCGTGCCTGAAGCGGCGGCCTCTAACTCGAGGGCGCCTCCCTCAGCCTCCTCGGGCGGGGGCAGAGGCGCGCGCTGCACACGGCCTTGGCCTTGCCGACCTCCTGCCCGCCTCCAGCCCGGGCGCCCGCGTGGTCTGGCGCGTCCAGCGGCCAGGCTGCCCGGCGGCTGGGCGAGGATTTCGAAGTGAAAGTAAGGCGACTTGACCAAAACACTGCCTGGCCTCTCCTCCTCGCGGGTCCCTCCACCGCATCCAGGATCCTGTTGGTAAACAGCCTCCCGCCCCGCCTCCCGTTCATCAGCGGGCTCTCCTGAGTAATACGGCAGCATTTGTCACCTTCGTCTGCATTCACAATATTGAGGCACTCAAACAGGCCTGATCTTGCCTCATGAAGACTCCTTTGTTCTGCCTGCTAAAATGTCTTGTAATTGTGCTTGGGATGTCCAGATGGCTGGCTGATACTCCAGCTGATAGGATTATACCTTTTACCTCTCCTAGGGCCATCTGTTCCCCCTCACCCGCTAAAGCCCTGCAGCCTGGATTCCGTGTCCTTATTGCATAAACCTAACCGCATTACGGCGCTTGGCATGCAAATCGCCCCGCGCTGCGGGCCGGGTGCTGGGCAGGGCTCGCGGAAGGTTTAAACAGGGCTGGAGTCGTTGACGAGGGGACAAGTGACAAGGAAAAAAAACAATGAAAGCCGCGTTCTGCCGGGCCGCGCTGGAAGGTAGACGGGCTGTTGTCCCTCGCCCGTGTTCAGCACTGTAAACAGTCGGCCCCGCTTTCTGTGTGCTCCAAGGACGCGGTGGCAGGCGTCCACGGCAACAGCAGGGGACTCGCTGGCTTGGAGACCGTTGCGAGTGTGTACACACTGCTGGTGAATATTGGATGATTGGATAATGAGGTGTTAGCCAGGAGAGGCTGCACAGAAGCAGAGATCTGTGGTTTAGGGGGGCGCTTTTTCCTTAAAGAATGTGGGACTGACTCGAAGCCAAGAGCCACCCCTACGATATGCCCTACCCAGACGGGCCGTGGGAAATGGGCTCTGGGAGACACGCCCAGACCTAAAGATGGACTTCCAAGTGTCTCAGGAAGTGACGGAAGCACGGATGTGTTGTCTCCTTGCTAGTCAGAGCCCGGGACACACTGCAGCGCCCTCGAGAACCGGGCGTCGGTTACAAAACAAAAACCCTGCCACTGACGACGACTGCCTTTCTCACGAAGACCTACTGTAGGCTAGTTTTCAGAGCCACCGCTTCGCGGTTTAAAATGAGGAGCCACTTTCTGGGGTGGGACAAGGTGCTTCGATTTCTTTGCAAGAAAGTGACTTGGTTCAGTGTTGATTTAAAAACAAAACAACTGAGGAACAAATATTTAAAAAACACTGATCAAGACTGCATCTGCAAACAGCTTCTGATTGGTTGGGCTTTATCTCCAAGGCACCCACGAGTGGCCTGCATTTTTCTGAATGTTACACTTTCTGCTTACAGCCAAATGCTTTTTCATGCTACGTACAAAAACAAATACTTATGCTCCGGTCATGTCATCATAGCTCATTAGAGGAGGCCGGCTTCGGGCCTGGCCTGCCGTCTCGCGCCAGGCCTCCTTGAACCCGCTGCGTTGCGAGTTCCAGCTCTCTGGGGAAGCGAGGGCTGAGGACGGGGACTCAACCTTCTTAATTGTGAGCCTCATTAGCGGTGGTTGCTAAGCAAAACACACACCTACCTTCAGTGCATAGGAAGCAGATAAACAGTACGTCACAGATTCTAACGACCCTGGGGCCCCGGGCGACCTTTAATTATTATACTTTTGTTCTCGTGTACCTCAGTCATTAATGCAGAAAAACAAGTTCGTTTATTTTTGTGGACCGCAGCAGATCCACGCGTTTTCTTCCAGGCTTTCTGTCTGCGTCCAGCACGGCCCCAGAACCCGGGGCCTCGGGACGGAGGGTTGGTCCCGACACCACTTAGGGTGAAGGGCTCTTTGCTCTAAAGGCGTTAAATCCTGCCGTTTTGTTTACAATTCAGTTTTTCAAAAAAAATAAAAAACAAAAAACGAAAAACACATTCCTTTCTCAGCAGCTCCCCTTGGTCAGACTCTGGCGGTTACTGCGTCGCCTGACCGAGGGGAGTGGTGGGTCATGCACGTGGCTGCACGCGGCAGGGCCCGGGCGGCCGGCGCGTCTGGGTGCGGCGCCGTCCAGAGCACCTCCCCTGCCCGCCACTTGCACCAAAATTCTTCTTTTAACCAGCAAAACAAGAAGCTCGCCCCTTGGAAGCGTTTGGTACAAACACCTTGTGCCATTTGCCTCACCCCCCAACCCCGCCCCCACGTGTGACCCCTCGCTCACCCTGCTCCCCGCCCCGGGGGCAGGACATGTCCTCAGGCCCATTCTGAGCTGATGGGATGGGCTGTAACCACCCTGTGTGCACACTGTATCTGGGAATGACCCTGTGGATGGGGGCTCTGGACAAGCCAAAACAAAACCAAGTAAATTAAAATTTCAAGAGGAGCTCTAAGCAGAACCAAGCTTAGAACCAAACCGGCCGCCACGGTGGAGGCTCAGGTGGGCGAGGTGAGTGGGGGAGCTGCGCCCCGTAGAGCGAGAGGCCGGAGAGGACTCTGCCCCCGTCCACTCTGGGGGCTGGGGGTGGGACACCCAGGCCCCGCTGGGCACGGTGGCAGGGATCCGGCCAGCGAGGGGGCCGGGACGCGTAAAGTGAATCGACATGAATCAACATAAAGAATGGTGCAAAGGAAAAGCAGCATCGCAAAGGAAAAGAGACATGTAACATGTGCCTACCATTGTCCAGATAGGAAGGGGCCGTACCTTCTGACGGGTCGAGGCGGCGGGCCCGCCGCCCGTGCTTGGAGTTGTTGTGCACAAACATGTTGTCGGACACGGCCAGCACGTGGCCGTCCACGTTGACTGTGGTCGACACAACAACCTGTGGAGACGAAGCGGATTTGAGGCCGGAGCCGGCGCAGGGCAGCAGACGCCGCGGGGGCAGCACGGCTCGCGGGCGCTCGGCTCGGCTTCGGTTTGACTCCATTGCTTCTCGCGGAAGCCTGCCGCCTAATCACGGTTTAATCTCCTGTTATGCTAACCAGTGAATTCAATTCAGAGAAGCCTTCTTCTTAGCCACTGGCTTCAACACGCCCCCTTGGCCACTCATTTTCAGGCTGCGGTTTTGATCGATCTGTTCACATATTGATTAGATAGTTTATCTAATTAAAACTTAGTCCGCTTGAGACTGTCCTCCCTTGAAAACTTGTGAGAATTCAGTTGCCGAAAAGGAAAGAAAGGCTTCATAGCGCGGAGGCGTCCCCACTCCCCACGCTCTGCCACCCAAACTCACACCCCGCGTCTGGTAATGAACTTGTGTGCCTCTGCCAAGGCCAAGTTGACGAGGAATAGTGAGAGGAACTCAGGGAAAGTATCCTTTCTCGAGTCCCCTGCAAGCGTGCGAGGGCCCTGACATGCCCAGGGACCATCCTCTCTGCTGGAGTGACAGGCTTCCCACCCACGTCCAGCCCCAGAGGGCGGCCAAGGCAGGGAGGTGGACAGCCTCGCTGACCCCGCACACCTGGCCAGGGGCCCTGGGACATGCATCCCAGCGTGGCGCCCAGGGATGCACTCGGGACGCGGGAAATCACTCCCGCCTTGCGATTCTCCTTTCACGAGGGGCGTCTGTGTGGCACACTCTCTCCAGCGGCAAAGACGGGCCTAGGGCCCCTCTGCACCCCACAGCAGGTTCACGGGCCGGACCTGAGTATGGGGCGCAGGAAGCCTGGCACTTCGCCGCGGGTGGGCAGCAGGGAGGGCCAGCACCCCTAGGGGACACACCCCACAGAGAGATGTGCGGCGTGAGCAGGTGAGTGGGGCACCAGCAGGGCTCATGTCCGCATCCACCCCCACACTGGGCTGTGTGTGTGGAAACACGCCCCTAAAACGCCCACGAGAGCCGAGGCCGCCGGGGGCCTCAGCGACGGAGCATGCGCGGTGCGGGCTCAAACGCACCATGCAGCCCAGGGCGCTAATCGTCGGGGGGTCGTGGGGCGCCTGGGCCTACGCAGGAATTTCTGGCACTGTCTGAGAAATGCTTCTGTAAACCTAAGCTGCTCTAAAAACAAGGTTATGCATAAAAAAATAAATAAGTCCTATTTTTAAGGGCTCAATGAAAGCCTGCGTTGCATACGTACACAGGATTACGTGTTAGTAAGTCATCTTTTATTTAAAAACCTCTCGGGCCCCACAAGCCGACGAAAGTGGGGGCGTACCCACCACACCCCCAGGGGCTGTCTTGCTGGGGAATTGTTCTTGACAAGTCTACCCCAGGGGCACGGCCAAAATTTCGGGGGCCTCCACCCCATCGGGCCACTCTGAGCCCTGAAATGCTGCCGAGTGTAGATTCAGATACCTGACAGCTGTCCACAAGGTGGCCTTCTCCCTGGCCCTGGTTGGGGGCGGCTCGGACACCACCTGGCCGCTCTGCCTGGAGGACGCACGGCTGCCCCTGCCGACCGGCACCTGCCCCCGCCCCACCCGCCGGCCCCACCCCGGGGGTGAAGGAGCCAGCGCGTGCCTGCGTGGGACGCAGGGACACACCACTAACACTGAGATGCGGCCTGACCCTTTTCAAGTTCCTAGAGCGTGACATGCTGAAGAAACAAGAAAGGTAAAAATAAAATAAAGGACAGTCTCTGCTCTGCCGTCTATATATAGGTCAGTCACCAAGGGAAAAACAGTGTAGTTCAACAAAGAGAAAACAGACAAGCTGTGTTTCATGCCTCGCCGTGGCCGGGCCCGCAGCGCACCTGCGGACAGGTGCTCGGCTCACGACACCAGCTGGAAGTGCCGTGTGAGCCCCGACCTCCTGCTGAGTCCGGTTACACCTCTGAGAGGCAGGGAGACTAGCTGGAGAGACCGGAGGAGGTCTTTCTAGGAGCTGTGGGCTCCACTTGTAACTGACGCTGTGTTCGGCCATCGATGAACTACCGTGTGACTCGGCTCCGCTCACACGGATCAAGGGCACCTGCGAAGGCCTACGCAGGAAAAACGGACACAGGCCCAACTGTCTGCCAGAAACACGGCCCACGGCTTCGGAGCAGGCTCGGGCGAGCCTGCGGACCCTTCTCTGCCTGGCTGCTTGTCTGTAAGGGCAGATGCCACATTTCCCTAAAAGACTGAAGCAGAAGTTACATTTCTAAAACCACCTTGAGCAACTTGATGGTGAACTCACCCCATCTGGCAGTCACTGCCATCAGCAGGCAAATCCCTCTCTGGCTGGTAGGGACCAGCAGCAGTTTTATGACCCGGCCCAGAATCTTTTTACAACTAAAATCAGCAAAATAATCCATCATGTGTGCAGAACACCCTTCTCTTGAAGTAACCTCCAAATCACTCACAAAGGCAAGAAAAATACAAAATTTGCAGAGGCATCTGACAGGTGTAGCTCCCTCCGAGGTGGGGGGGGGGGCAGGCCTTGCATATCCCCGACAGGCTGACCTGTGGCTCTGCTCCCAGAAAAATCCACCAACCGACTGACCCCTGAGAGGCCTCCAGCACGGGCTCCGAATGCTCGTCACTGGGCCTGGACAGCCACGTGTAGCAAGGAAAAGGGCTAAATCAGACGCTAACGTTAAGAAGACTCTATTTGGAAAAAAGTCCTAAAACAGTCATTTTTGAGACACCCCTACGGGACTTACCACGGTAGAAAACAAGTGGGAACCCAGTTAACCTACGGTCCGGGGTGCCCGCCCCGAGGGTGCTCCTAGCGCCCGGGGCACCCACGTGGCCGAGTCCTCGGAGCTGCTCCCCACTGCCTGTGGGCCACGACCGGGCTCCGGACCGGCACCCCGAAGATGCCCGGTTGCCGTCAGAGCATTCGGTTCAGCCAGCGGACCGGTTCGGGTCGCTCCCAAGCCCCTGGGAACTAAAGGCCGGTTTCTGCGCGGCGTGCAACGTCACAGCTCGACGTCGCGAAGCCGGCCCGCGGCTGCGTCCGGGGGAGCCGTACCTGAAATCTCCGCATATCTCGGGGGTTGCCCGCATTCTTCAAACAGTTCTGATTGCACTTGAGGAAAAACTTTAGAAAGAATCTACGGAAATACAAAAAAGGATATTCGTTAGGGTCATCAGACAAAAGGCACAAACGCTCCGAGACGCGTCGCGTGGGGACCAGGGAGACGGCCACACAGACCACCCCCACGTCTGGGCGCCGCGGGTTTCCGAGTTCCGGGGTGACGGCTGTGGCCTGGAGTGGCCATTTCTCACCTGGGGTTTTGCACGAGTGACCGTTCACCACTGGGCAAACAGGGGGGCTGGCCGCAAATGAAAACCTGGGACGCCTAGTTAAACCTGACTGTCAGGCAGCTTTTTTTAGGGTAAGTTGTGCTGTGGGACATACCCATCCTGAACAATTATGCCTCGTTTATCCGAAATTCAAGTGTACCTATTCTTGCTGTATTCCACCTGGCGGCCCTGGCCCCAGGGGACACTGCTGCCTAGGTTAACACTTCTAAAGGTGGACTTTAAAAGTCAGAAGAAGTACGACTCTTACGTGAAGAAAGGATGCGGGAGTGATGTTTTAGGGGCTACAATGCGTTTTGCGAAGATTTCTGTGTGTTTATGGGGACAATCGACGCCTTTGCCGTGGTGATGAAACCGCTACCCGGGCAGAGGGCAGGAGAGATGCGGGCACCCCGGGGCACACGCGGGCACTCCGGGCACACACACGTGTCCCGCCACGCCCTGCCCTCGGCGTTGAGGCGTGAGGATTCCGGGGTCCTGACAGCGAGTTGAGAGGCCGTGACAGAAGCGGCACGTGCCGGCCTCCTCATTCCCGCACACTCGGTGACAAGCGCAGACGCTCTGGCTCAGAGGACGGGCAGGGGCGGCTGGCTGTGACTCAGCCATGGGGGCGACAGGGTTTGCCTCTGCGCCCCCTCTGCCTCATCTCAGAAGGCCACGTCCGTCGTGAGCCGAGGCGGGGGCACCTCCACGCTGACGTCCCCTCTCCTCGGGTGTCCACGCGTCCTGTCCAGCCAGGCCCCGCGAGAAGGTCTTCTCCATCTGCTCCCGAACGGCACCTGGCCTACTCGATGACGACGTTTCTGTGAAGTTTCACGTGATTTCCTTGAACTTGACCTTGTGCTGTTCCTTGCTGACAACCACCGTATCCGAAAATAAACAGCCTCAGCAGTCTGAGCCATTTCTCTAACGCGTTCCCAACGCATCCTGACGCCGTTCACCAGGGCAAAACCCCCGACTGATGGGGAGAGAGGAGAGGCCACCTAATCAAACGTCCTGACAGGCAGCAGGGCCTCACCATTTTAGGCCGGAATTTACATCTTCTATTAACTCGCCTCACCTATGCGCTCAGCTCACACTGCCTCGCACCACCATCTGCCATCGGCGCACAGGAAGTCACTTGATATTCCACCCACCAATTTTCCCTAACAACCGCCGTGCAATTAAACCCCGTGCGCTCCGGGCGAGGTAAATTAGGCGCACCTGCCGCCATGCTGCTCCGCACGGCTTCCGAGGGGCCTAACAAGGTGAGGGCGGCACAGAGTCATCGTCCTGTCAGGCAATTAGGTCCTCACTTCAGGACGGCCACACGGTGCGATTATGCCACACATCACCACCCGGCTAATCTGAGCAGCGCCGCCCGGGAGGCTGCTGGCCTGCACGGGCCGCCGCGGAGCCCCCCTCGTGAGAGCCGGCGCCCGTCCCCCACCCAGAGGGGGCTTCCTTCAACGCCGTGACGTCTGCTTAGCAGCTCCCCCTTCCACCTCCGAGCCAGCCGAGCAGGTCTGGAAGGTGTGACCGGCCACGGCCGCAGCGTCGCGGGGCCGGGCCTCACCTGCCGTCAGGGGGTCTGCCAAGCTGCGGACCGAGCCCCAGCAATGCCAAGTGTTCTCCGGGGTTGACTCTGGGGCCGGTGTGCACACACACGCGCGTGCAGATGCTAGTGCACAAATGCACACATGCACGTGCACACATGCTCGTGCAGCACATACATGCTCCGCAGTGCACACACCTGCACACGTGTGCACACACAGGCCTGTATGTGCACAGATGGGCGCATGCGTACACATCCATACATGTGCACACATGCATGCACACATGTGCTCGCATGCTCGTGTGGTGCACATATGTGTGTGCACATGCTCACGTACACAGTGCATGCATGCACACACTGGCCTGTACGTGCACGTGGGTGCATGCGCACACATCCACATACATGTGCGCACATGCATGCTCGCATGCTCAGGCAGCACACGTGTGTGCATGCCCGTGTGCACGTGCACACGCGTTTTGGATGTGTTCGTGGAAGTTTCTCTCCTGTTCCGACGTCTCCGGCACTGTCAGCACTGGGCAGGGTCTGCAGTGTGTGGCCCCCGACAGTAGAACCCCTTTCAAGCCACCAAGGCCCAAAAGCACGCAAACCAGGCAAGGGGTGACGACTGCTGGGACAGGGGGAAGGCGAGCCTCGCACTTACCTTTCACCCTCGTTTTGGTTACGTTTGACTCAAGGACCCAATTAAGCCGCACAGGGCGGACGGCACAGCACGGCCAGCGGCACGTGACAGCTAACACTGCCTCGTCACACGCGGGGCCCACGTGTGTGTCCCGCCTGCCAGTGCCCAGGGACGGGCGGGGGACGGCGCTCGGGGAGCGGGTGAGGAAAGCAGACGCCCCAGTGCAGAGCCAAATGGTAATTCTCACCCTTTACTCAACTGCCCTTTAATTGGCTTTTTCCTCAGAAATATCTGACGACCACTTTACATAGCTCACTTCCAGGGTCTGGTACACAAAGGATTTAATACTCTTGTTATGAAAGGAAAAATCTTTCCTATGTCAGAAAATCTTTGGCTTTAACACCAATAAACTCTTTATTACTGCTAAACATGGATTTGCTGCTCGATGGCAGCGACGATAAAAACCCTAACCTGTCATTAGTACATCGCGCTTAATTGTGCGCCGTGTGCTTCCCGCTGCAGCTGTTGGCCCATCATCAAAATGACCATTATGTACACTAATCCCCCGACCCTGTCTTTATTTCCCTAAAGAGTCATCATCTTCCACAGTAGGTACGAGAGTAAATCAAGCTTGAAATATGGGCTTTATTTACTTGTGTCTCCCAGGCAGGAAAGAAGGCCGCAGCTCGGGGCACAGGCCGGCACCCCCCAGTCCTGTTCTGCTCAGAAACGGCACGCAGGGTCCCGGAAAGTTCTCCGGGGCACTTAGGAGGGAGCCAGGTGCGCCCTCGTCACTTCTGAAGCCAGGTATCCCCCGTCAGGGTGTTCAGGGCACAGGAGGGAACGCCAGCGGGGGACCCCGTCCGCTCGTGAGAGAAGAGCGGGTTCCAGCAACCCCCAAACGTGGCCCCGGCACCTGTGCCCGGGACGGCAGTGACCAGGGGGCCACGGGGTCCGGCCGCTGACATTCGGCGTCTGAGCGGAAAAGTCCCCGCCCCCCCTCCCCCTGGGGGTCGGCCCCACGCCTGCTCCACACAGAGCCACGGCCGCTGAAGAAAGTCACAACTCTGGTCCCGGCAGCATCGGCGCCAGGTCGGCCAAACCACCCCGCGCTCCCAGAGCGCGGCGGCCCGAGACGCCTTTCAGGCCCCGAGCTAGTGAGAGGCGCCCAGCCTAGATGTCAGGCGGTGAGGGGCAGGCCCCCACCGCAGCAACTAATTTCCAAGTCGGCTCCATTTCTGTGTGTTTAAGCTATGAATTAGTTCATTTATATTTACTTTTATGAAGCTGATTACCCAGAGCTTCTCTATCTGATGAAAATCATTTTAATTGTAGTGCGAGGCTCCTGTGTAATATCCATTACATTATGAACCGTTTAAATTCTACAGGGGTATCGTGCAAATTGGCCCTTTGTGAGCGAGCAGGCAATTAGGACCAAACAGTTCTCCTCCGAGCGGCTACAGAACTTTGTGGCGTTGCTCAGGACAATCGGAAACAAAGGAGGCTGTTTAATTGTAATTTAATGGAGTATCAAGGAGTCCGTGGCATTCGGCGCTGGCAACAGAGAGCAGGAGAGAAAAATTAGCTGCAATTATGTTTGATTAAAGCCATCCTTCTCAATAATCAGCGGTCCTGACAGGCCATGGGGCTCCAGTGGGCTCCAGGATGGCAAAAGGTGTTGGGCGATATTAGGGCCAATAAAGGGGATATTAGCATAGCTAATGACAGCCCTACAAAGCCTGCAAAGGGGGCCTCTGTGTATTGTAATGTGGAGAATAATTGGCCGAGGCCGTTATCAATTACGTAAGGGATGAATTTGGTTTGTCAGGGAAAAGCGGAGGAGACCGTTTCACCTGACACCGTCCCTCTGCCTCCCGTTCCGGCAGCAAAGAACTTGCCCCTTTTACCAAAAGCTGTGACCTGGCGGTGACAGACCGCTGAGGAGACCGCGGCCCCACGTCCTCCCCCCGGCCCAGTTCCCTACCCGAGCCGCCCAGCCGCACGGCGATGCTTTCGTGCCCCGTGGCCGAAGGAGAGCCAGACTGTCTCCTTGGGAAGCCAGGGGCACTCTGCTGACGGGGGCGGGGGGCGGGCGCCGCGCGCGGGTCCAGCGGCTGGCCTTCCGCGTGGGGCTGGCACGCGTTTGAAAGCTCAGCATCTCAGAGACCCTACCTGCCGGGATTTTTAAAAAATTTTAATTGTTACTTTTTAGACTGTTGCGGGGTTGATCTGGACAGTGCTTGGTAGCGTGAGTGCCAGCGTGCTCAAGGAGCACGCCCGAGGGGCCGGGTGACGCGGGACGAGGGGTCCTCAGCCGCCACCTCGGCACAGGTGAAGTGCCACTCAGAGCCGAGAGCCGAGAGCCCGGGCCCCCACGGGCCCCTCCGGTCTGGACTCCAGCCCTGGGCCCAGCAGGCCCACCGCCTCTTCTGGCCCCGGACACCGGAAACCTGAGTCAGGAATGAAAAAGGCTGGTCTCTTCCACGAGTGGCAGGGGGCTCACTCTTCTGTTTCAGGGAAGAGGCCTCAACACGCAGCCAACGGACGCGGCGATGGACGGGCCTCCGTGCCATCCAGCAAAAGCCCAAGGTGTTCACGTGCGAATCACGGTGCTGACAGCTTCTGGAGGGTCCTGGGAACTGCAGACCCCCCAATCTAATCGCGTCTCCCCCCACCCCCATTTTGAGCTACTGAATCCAGAAGGCAAAGCCAGGATATTTTAACAGGTAACAGCCTTGACAAGAAAAAGTGAGCATGAACACCAACCGGAAAACGTGGTTGTAAAAGTCACTGCCCACTGGTGGGTGCGGGACTGGGGGGCGGGGGAAGTGTCGGGGGGCTGCCTGAGGGGCTCGGGGTTCCTTGTGGGGTGACGAAAATGTCTGGAACTAGACAGCTAGTGGTTGAAGCACTCTGTTGAACGCCCTAGATGCCGGCGAATGCTCACTTCGAAATGGTCCATTTCCAGCTCTGTCACACCCTTCCGCCCCTCACGGCAAAAACGTCCCCACCCCCAGAGAGAGAAGAAGGGCCAGCCCCCGCGGGGCGCCGGTGGCTGCAGCCCTGACGGAGTGACTGCACTCGTGGAAAGAAATAGTTAAAGAGTCAAATTAAAAGATAGAGCCTTTAAGAGACTCTTCTCTGATAAGAAAGTGACCAGCGGAGTGCTTCCTCGAAGTCCCTGCTAATTACTGGAAGTCCCCGAAAGCAGCGGCCGCAGCTGTGGCGGGCGCACGCCGGCCATCAGTGGCTGCGGTATCGATCCCTCAGCAATCCTAGCTGATCGGGTCCTGTGCTCGGAGACAATGTGCCTCCTTCGCAAACCCTGTAATGAGCAGTTCCTACAGCGGCCTGCATTCTGCTGACATCAGATCTGTGCTCGCAGATAGTACACAGGTCAATACGTATCGGATTTCCAAAACGCGAGGGTCTTAATGCCGGGCCTCTCCTCTTCTCCCCTCCTGCCATTAGCTATTACGGGGCTCACGTCCTCTAATGCCAGACGGGAGGAAAAATCTGGTCCATTAGTCTGATTTATTCTTCAAATATGCCATGACAAATCGCTTTAACACCAGACTTATTAAATTCTTGTACATTTCAAGTTATGGGTCTCATACACTTGTGGTGCCTCGGTGACGTCATCACGGAGGGGGCAGAGGGTAATGGCACTGGCTTTTACAGCTGTGCCCAGATGTCCTTTGTGAGCCCCCACCCCACTGGGACGGAGGTCTGGGCTGCCTGGTCCCCCTCGGCGAGCCCCCGTGCTCCGTGGGCCCCGTCCCCCGCACGCACACTGTCCTGCGTGGAAGCGCGACAGACAGGGCTTGCGGCTGGCCCCGCGGTTCAGCGCCCCCTGGCCTTTGTCTGGACGGCCCGCTGCCCGGCGGCGCGGGCTGTCTCCGGTGGACGAGAGCTATTTCGCTCCCCCTTGCCGAAGTAACCACACTGCATTAACAATATTTGTACTACAATCACCGAGGGACCCACTTCCCAGATTCTATCACTTCTTTATCTCCTGACAAATACCTCACTATCGAACATTATTAGGTTTAGAAAATTAACCCTCCACGGTCTGGAGCCACGCTAGGCCCCTCCGTCCCTCCGAAGGGCCTTATCGCTAAGTTTCTGCTATAATGGTTTTCCTTTTCATCACGATTTCAGCGGAGGCTGTCAAGAGGCACTTACAGATACCACGATCTTGTACTTCTGCAACGATTCTCATTAAAATGATGCCAACGAGATCTGATGGGATTTAATAGCTTTGCCGGCCAGTCCCACATCCACCCCCGGGTGACCCCACCCAGGCCTCCTCCCGGGGAAATGTGCACGACTCGCCTTCAACTTTTCCGGGTGGTTTTAATGTGTTCAGATAAGGGAACCCCGGGCAGACACGCCGGAGGCAGCCGCGTCCGCGGGCTCTGCCTGGCCGGCGCGCTGTCGGGTTCCGGTCAGCACCTCCCGTGAGTGCCGCTGCCGCTCCACGGAGCGTGATGAGGTTGTCCACGCAGGAGGCGCGTGGGGCGCGGGGTGCCGTGCGGGGG
Source organism: Eonycteris spelaea (assembly GCA_003508835.1). NCBI lineage: Eukaryota > Metazoa > Chordata > Mammalia > Chiroptera > Pteropodidae > Eonycteris > Eonycteris spelaea. Next base: position 223,954 of record PUFA01000004.1, on the reverse strand, counting down.
CCCCCGGGCCCGGCGTCCCTCCCCCCGGCCCCATCGCTCCGCTTCTAATGGGCGACGCTGGCCTGACGTGACTCCCCAGCTCCGCTGTGCTGTCAATCAGTCGGCATTTTGTCTTTCGCTGCGGGCTCATTAAAACGCTGCCTCGCTCCCTCCGGACGCCGCTCCATTTGCCAGCTCTGATCACGGAGCGCCTCGCCTAAGAAAGATGCCGGCACCGCCTGCCTCGCATCAGACGCGCCAGGGACTCATCGTCCGCTGCAGGCCCGACGCGCGCCGGGACCCTGCGCGCGGAGACCAAGCACCCGCGCTCACCCCGGCTCCCGGCTTCGGACCTCGTCCCCGCCACATGCGCACGCGGGGTCCAGGGACCCACAGGCCACGGACCCCTCTCCAAGCCGCAGAGACCGTTCTCAGAACAAACAAGCGGTTTTTCTTGGGGTCCGTCCCCACCCCCACCCCCGCCCCAGTCTCCAGACGGGCCAGACCTCGCTGGTCTCTTCTTCTCAGACGTTCGGTTTCCCACCCACGCCAGCTTGCTTAATTAAGAACTACCATCTTTGTGGGTTGAATTATAAAAAAAAAAAAAAAAAAGAAAAATTCCATTTTAAGTCAAGCCCGTGTGTGCACACAGGACACAAGTGCCGGTACCTGCCGACGCCGGCCTCTCCAGCCTTTTAGGTCCTGATTAAAAACTTATTAAAACATTATAAATGATTAATGGGAGCACAGCTCTGAGTGGCAATTATTAGTTTTAATGCAGGTAATGCAACTTAATGAGGGGGCACATGTGCGCGAGGCTTTAACTTCATTACTCCTGCGTGTCAACAAATACAAGAGAAATGCGTGTCCGGGTCATCCATTACCCGGAACGGCACCCCGCCTTCTCTCGTCACCTCCCTCTGCTGATGAGCAGGGGCCATAAATTAGTCCCTTCCTACGGCTCGGGGAAGGACCAAGGTGTCCAGGTGTGAGGACCCTGGCCGGGATCCCCACGCCCCGAGCAGCTACAAGCACGAACACTCCCCGAATCTGCTTTCCGGAGCCCTCGGCACTTGGGGCTTCCTCCCCCAAACCCCTGCCGGCTGCCGCTGCCTCACTTGGGGCTTCCTCCCAGGAACCCCTGCTGGCTGCCGCTGCCTCCGCTCCCGGCCTCCCGAGCCTGCTGGGCTGCCTTCGCGCCTGGTTCTGAGAGGTGTGGGAGCGGCTGGGTCCGGACCTCCCCGCGCCTAACTCATCTTAACGCGGGTTCCCTAAATACTGTAACGTGTTTCCCACCCCTTTGCACTGTGCCCCCTCCTGACACGCAGGGGGCTGTGACACACAGCTTGAGTGGGGCGCTTGATGCCGGAATGCGGGACCCCGGGGAAAGGGTGCCCGGCGGGCAGGCAGAGGCCGCGCGCTGAGCGGGGGTCGCAGGGACGCTGAGCGTGGGCGTGAGGGCTCCCCTCTGCCCGCAGAAGCCCAGCAGGTCCCCAACCCCACCCGGGACCCCGCCCGGGGCCTGCACATGGCCCCCCGCCGGGGGTGGCGTCTGGGCCCAACTTCCCACGTCACCTTTTATTTCTGTGTTGGTGACAAGCAGCTAGATCCAGGCTGATCTCCACTATCTGTTTGAAGAGAATTCAGGACTATTTGCATCATTTTATCGCTAATGTATAATATATGGCTCTAAAGTGAGCCCGAGCACTGCCTTGCTACTGAGCATAAAACAGTGTGGGCAATAAAGACACATTAGTTCTCTGAAGCACAGCGGCGGAAGCGCAGGCAAGAAAGGCTGCTGTCTAGAGCGAAGAAGCACCCTTTCTGCCTGCCTAAGACAATGGAAGAGTAAAGAAAATGTCAAATCAAGAAAAGCTGGATTTAGAGATGAGGCAGCCCGGAATGACGTCGGTGCCATATTTTGTGGAACTATAATGCTGTTGGCAGCAAAGACCCGTGTTTCTGATTCATCTAGGGCCGCATGGCAAAGCTTTGTCAGTCTGTGCGAGGTATAAATAATTCAGGGTGAGAGATGGCAATTACAGGGCCCTGCACAACCAAAATGAATATTTTATGAGGACTAAAACTGCTCTGGAATGAATCATACACACGGAGCCGCACACACATGGCGAGCGGGCTCACGCGGGCCAGCCCCAGAAGAGAGGAGTGTGGCCCCCGTCCCCTTCCGGGGCGGTGACGAGCGCCTACAGACGGGCCCGCCGCCGGCCAGGCCGGCCTGCTCCCGCGCTTGTCCGGGCGCCCGGCCCCTGACGCGCGCCCAGCGGCCGGCGTGCGGGGCGCGCTCACGCACTCCTGGCTGCCACGCCCCGCAAGTCCGCGCGCGACGCTTCGCTCCCATCCGCGCGAGGCTCTGCTCGTCATCCGGCTGCTCAGACCCACCGGTAGGTGTGCGCTGAGTGTGCGCGGCGGACCAGCTGGGCGTGCGAGGGCGAGGGACCCTGGTGCCAGGAGAACGGCTTTGTTGTCCACCGTGAACTCTGGGAGCTGAGGGGGATCGGGGAGCCCCGGGGCCAGTGCGATACCCCCCCCCCACACACACACACCGCCTCGGGGCAGAAGCGCATCTACAGCGCTTCCTCCATCGGGGCCCCAACTCTCACTCATCCAGCCTTGGTCACCTGCACACCGGCCCAGGGCCCGTGGTCCCCCACGTCCTCACGGCCAGACTCGCACGGAAGAGGTGCTTTCCTCACTTCGAATGGCAGACGCTACTAGTGGGGGCAGGGCGATGCCCAAGAGACCTTTAAAGGCTGAAAGGGTGGTTTCATCTGCTACATTTCCTCCAAAGCTGCTCCTGGCGAAGTGCAGAACAAACAACAACATTGTCTGCCAGGCCGCGGAGGCCAGGCCCACGCTGAATGGCCATTGTGTGTGTCCGGCTACTGATACCTGCGCCTTTGTGAAGGAAAGAAGGCCGGGAGCCGGGACATCACCGCAGCACAAGCGACCCTCTGTGCGGAGGCCCAGAGCGGGCCCCGGCCGTGGTGGGAACCAGCCCCAGGTCCCTGGAGAGGGCTTCCTGAAATCCAGCTCCAGTGCGCTGTTTATGGGAACGAGGCTATTAGGTATATTAATAATTTGATAAATAGGGATTTGCCCTTAATTATTCATGAAGAACATTTGGCAACAGTAAAATTATATTCGCAGAACAGGTTTATAAACCAGCTAATTATAAATTAAGTATGCAAGAGAAAATTGCTAACCTTGAAATTAAAATATTTTATGATTCTGCAATTACCAAAAAAAAAAAAAAGTAGAGAATTATCAGAACCCCAGTGTGAGCAGAAAGTACACAGGACTCTACAGATGGCACAGTGTGGGCCAGGGGAGTGACAGCAAAGAAAATGCCCCAGGAAAAGTGCCCCTCCCCCACAGCCAGGGGAGGGGGGGCGGCTGCGGGGCCCCAGACAGCAGCCCTGTGCGCGTTCTGCTCGCTGAAGCTTCTCAGGAGGATAACCTGACAGACCCAGCATCCGTCCCAGCAAAGCAGGTCGGCACCCGCAGGAAGCTCCTGTCTACTCTCTGCAGAGGACATGGCATGTCACCTCTGCTCCTCGTCAAGCCCAGGGCCATGGGCAGCCCGGCCGGGGCGTGCGGGGAGCCCACACAGGGAAGTCCCCGAAAGGCCCTCTGGCCCCTCCCCCACTTCACTGCCCTCCTGATGGGACGCGTGCATGTGCAGCTTGGGGTCCAGGGGGACCAGGTAGGTGCTGGTGACAGACAGGAGCGCAGTGCCGCCAGCGTCCACTAGAGGGCCTCTCGCGGCAGATGCCCATGTGCCGCCAGAACTCAGCTCCCACCTGCAAAGGAGCCGGGCACAGGCCCTTCCCCGACGGGGTCGCCCCCCTTACTCTGGAAGCCAGCAGACTTCTGTGTCAGGGGCTCCGTCCCACCCGCCCACCCCTGACCTTTGCAGGCCCCTGGCAGCTGAGTGGCCGTCCGCACACCCCGAGA